>JAKFHT010001584.1:0-26477 GCA_023783455.1 Erythrocebus patas
AGGGATATTTGGGAGCACATTGAGGCCTATGGTGAAAAAAAAATATCTTCAGATAAAACTAGAAGAAGCTTTCTGAGAAACTGCTTTGTGATGTGCATTCATCTCACAGTTAAACCTTTCTTGATTCAGCAGTTTGAAACACTGTTTTGTCCATTCTGAATGGACATTTGGAGCTCATTGAGGCCAATGGTGAAAAGTGAATATCCCAGGATAAAACTAGAAGAAGCTTTCTGAGAAACTGCTTTGATGTGTGCATTCATCTCACAGAGTTAAACCTTTCTTTCATTCAGCAGTTTGAAACACTGTTTTTCCATTCTGCAATGGACATTTGGGAGCTCATTGAGGCCAATGGTGAAAAAGGAATATCCCAGATAAAACTAGAAGGAAGCTATCTGAGAAACCACTTTGTGATGTGTATTCATCTCACAGAGTTAAACCTTTCTTTCATTCAGCAGTTTGGAAACACTGTTTTGTAGAATCTGCAAAGGATATTTGGGAGCATTGAGGCCTATGGTGAAAAAAAAATATCTTCAGATAAAACTAGAAGAAGCTTCTGAAACTGCTTTGTGATGTGTGATTCATCTCACAGTTAAACCTTTCTTTGATTCAGCAGTTTGGAAACACTGTTTTGTCCATTCTGCAATGGACATTTGGGAGTCATTGAGGCCAATGGTGAAAAAGAAATATCTTCAGATAAAACTAGAAGAAGCTATCTGAGAAACTGCTTGTGATGTGTGCATTCATCTCGAGTTAAACCTTTCTTTCATTCAGCAGTTTGGAAACACTGTTTTGTAGAATCTGTGAAGGATATTTGGGAGCATTGAGGCCTATGGTGAAAAAGGAAATATCTTCAGATAAAACTAGAAGAAGCTTCTGAAACTGCTTTGTGATGTGTGTGCATTCATCACAGAGTTAAACTTTTCATTCAGCAGTTTGAAACACTGTTTTGTCCATTCTGTGAATGGATATTTGGGAGCTCATTGAGGCCAATGGTGAAAAGAATATCAGGATAAAACTAGAAGAAGCTATCTGAGAAACTGCTTTGTGATGTGCATTCATCTCACAGAGTTAAACTTTCTTTCATTCAGTTTGGAAACACTGTTTTGTAGAATCTGTGAAGGATATTTGGGAGTGCATTGAGGCCTATGGTGAAAAAGGAAATATCTTCAGATAAAACTAGAAGAAGCTTTCTGAGAAACTGCTTTGTGATGTGCATTCATCTCACAGTTAAACCTTTCTTTGATTCAGCAGTTTGGAAACACTGTTTTGTCCATTCTGCAATGGACATTTGGGAGTTCATTGAGGCCAATGAAAAAGAATATCAGATAAAACTAGAAGAAGCTATCTGAGAAACCTTTGTGATGTGTGCATTCATCTCACAGAGTTAAACCTTTCTTTCATTCAGCAGTTTGGAAACACTGTTTTGTCCATTCTGAATGGACATTTGGGAGTTCATTGAGGCCAATGGTGAAAAAAAAATATCTTCAGATAAAACTAGAAGGAAGCTATCTGAGAAACTGCTTTGTGATGTGCATTCATCTCAGAGTTAAACTTTTGATTCAGCAGTTTGGAAACACTGTTTTGTAGAATCTGCAAAGGATATTTGAGCATTGAGGCCTATGGTGAAAAAAAAATATCTTCAGATAAAACTAGAAGAAGCTTTGAGAAACTGCTTTGATGTGTGCATTCATCTCACAGAGTTAAACTTTCTTTGATTCAGCAGTTTGGAAACACTGTTTTGTATTCTGTGAATGGACATTTGAGCTCATTGAGGCCAATGGTGAAAAAAAAATATCAGATAAAACTAGAAGAAGCTATCTGAGAAACACTTTGTGATGTGTGCATTCATCTCAGAGTTAAACTTTCTTTGATTCAGCAGTTTGGAAACACTGTTTTTCTTTTCCATTCTGTGAATGGACATTTGGGAGCTCATTGAAACTGCTTGGTGATGTGTGCATTCATCTCAAAGAATTAAACATTTCTTTTCATTCATCGGTTTGGAAACACTGTTTTTGAAGACTGTGAAGGGATATTTGGGAGTGAATTGAGGCCTATGGTGAAACAGAAAATATCTTCAGATAAAACTAGAAGAAGCTTTCTGAGAAACTGCTTTTGATGTGTGCATTCATCTCACAGAGTTAAACCTTTCTTTGATTCAGCAGTTTGGAAACTTTTTGTCCATTCTGTGAATGGACATTTGGGAGCATTGAGGCCAATGAAAAAGAATATCCCAGATAAAACTAGAAGAAGCTTCTGAGAAACTGCTTTGTGATGTGTGCATTCATCTCACAGAGTTAAACCTTTCTTTTCATTCATCAGTTTGGAAACACTGTTTTTGTAGACTGTGAAGGGATATTTGGGAGTGAATTGAGGCCTATGGTGAAACAGAAAATATATTCAGATAAAAAATAGAAAGTAGCTTTCTGAGAAACAATTCTTTGATGGGTGCATTCATGTCAGAGAGTTAAACCTTTCTTGATTCAGCAGTTTGGAAACACTGTTTTGTCCATTCTGTGAATGGACATTTGAGCTCATTGAGGCCTATGGTGAAAAAGAAATATCCCAGGATAAAACTAGAAGGAAGCTATCTGAGAAACCACTTTGTGATGTGCATTCATCTCACAGAGTTAAACTTTTTGATTCAGCAGTTTGGAAACACTGTTTTGTCCATTCTGTGAATGGATATTTGGGAGCATTGAGGCCAATGGTGAAAAAGAAAATATCAGATAAAACTAGAAGGAAGCTATCTGAGAAACTTTGTGATGTGTGCATTCATCTCAGAGTTAAACTTTCTTTTCATTCAGCAGTTTGGAAACACTGTTTTGTAGAATCTGTGAAGGACATTTGGGAGCATTGAGGCTATGGTGAAAAAAGAAATATCCCAGATAAAACTAGAAGCTATCTGAGAAACTGTTTTGTCCATTCTGCAATGGACATTTGGGAGCATTGAGGCTATGGTGAAAAAGAAATATCCCAGATAAAAAAAGAAGCTATCTGAAAAACTTTGTGATGTGTGCATTCATCTCACAGAGTTAAACCTTTCTTTGATTCAGCAGTTTGAAACACTGTTTTGTCCATTCTGTGAATGGACATTTGGGAGCTCATTGAGGCCAATGGAAAAAGAAAATATCCCAGATAAAACTAGAAGCTATCTGAGAAACTGCTTGTGATGTGTGCATTCATCTCAGAGTTAAACTTTCTTTTCATTCAGCAGTTTGGAAACACTGTTTTGTCCATTCTGCAAATGGACATTTGAGCTCATTGAGGCCAATGTGAAAAAGAAATATCCCAGATAAAACTAGAAGGAAGCTATCTGAGAAACTGCTTTGTGATGTGCATTCATCACAGAGTTAAACCTTTCTTTTCATTCAGCAGTTTGGAAACACTGTTTTGTAGAATCTGTGAAGGATATTTGGGAGCATTGAGGCCTATGGTGAAAAAGAAAATATCTTCAGATAAAACTAGAAAGAAGTTTCTGAGAAACTGCTTTGTGATGTGTGCATTCATCTCACAGAGTTAAACCTTTCTTTGATTCAGCAGTTTGAAACACTGTTTTGTCCATTCTGTGAATGGACATTTGGGAGTCATTGAGGCCAATGGTGAAAAGTGAATATCCCAGATAAAACTAGAAGAAGCTTTCTGAGAAACTGTGATGTGCATTCATCTCACAGTTAAACTTTCTTTTCATTCAGCAGTTTGGAAACACTGTTTTGTAGAATCTGCAAAGGACATTTGGGAGCCATTGAGGCCTATGGTGAAAAAAGAAAATATCTTCAGATAAAACTAGAAAGAAGCTTCTGAGAAACTGCTTTGTGATGTGTGCATTCATCTCAGAGTTAAACCTTTCTTTGATTCAGCAGTTTGGAAACACTGTTTTGTCCATTCTGCAAATGGACATTTGGAGCTCATTGAGGCCAATGGTGAAAAGAATATCCAGGATAAAACTAGAAAAGCTATCTGAGAAACTGCTTTGATGTGTGCATTCATCTCACAGAGTTAAACTTTCTTTTCATTCAGCAGTTTGGAAACACTGTTTTGTAGAATCTGCAAGGATATTTGGGAGCACATTGAGGCCTATGGTGAAAAGGAAATATCTTCAGATAAAACTAGAAGAAGCTTCTGAGAAACTGCTTTGATGTGTGCATTCATCTCACAGAGTTAAAATTTCTTTCATTCAGCAGTTTGGAAACACTGTTTTGTCCATTCTGTGAATGGATATTTGGGAGCTCATTGAGGCCAATGGAAAAAGAAATATCAGATAAAAACTAGAAAAGCTATCTGAGAAACTGCTTTGTGATGTGTGCATTCATCACAGAGTTAAACTTTCTTTGATTCAGCAGTTTGGAAACACTGTTTTGTAGAATCTGTGAAGGATATTTGGGAGCACATTGAGGCCTATGGTGAAAAAAGAAAATATCTTCAGATAAAACTAGAAAAAGCTTTCTGAGAAACTGCTTTGATGTGTGCATTCATCACAGAGTTAAACCTTTCTTTGATTCAGCAGTTTGGAAACACTGTTTTGTCCATTCTGAATGGACATTTGAGCTCATTGAGGCCAATGGAAAAAGTGAATATCCCAGATAAAACTAGAAGAAGCTATCTGAGAAACTGCTTTGTGATGTGTTCATCTCACAGAGTTAAACTTTTTTTCATTCAGCAGTTTGGAAACACTGTTTTGTCCATTCTGAATGGACATTTGGGATCATTGAGGCCAATGGAAAAAGAAATATCAGATAAAACTAGAAAAGCTTTCTGAGAAACTGCTTTGTGATGTGCATTCATCTCACAGAGTTAAACCTTCTTTTCATTCAGCAGTTTGGAAACACTGTTTTGTAGAATCTGTGAAGGATATTTGGAGTGCATTGAGGCCTATGGTGAAAAAAATATCTTCAGATAAAACTAGAAAGAAGTTTTCTGAGAAACTGCTGTGATGTGCATTCATCTCACAGAGTTAAACCTTTCTTTGATTCAGCAGTTTGGAAACACTGTTTTTCCATTCTGAATGGACATTTGAGCTCATTGAGGCCAATGGAAAAAGAAAATATCCCAGATAAAACTAGAAAAAGCTATCTGAGAAACTGCTTTGATGTGTGCATTCATCTCAGAGTTAAAATTTTCTTTTCATTCAGCAGTTTGGAAACACTGTTTTGTAGAATCTGAAGGATATTTGGGAGCTCATTGAGGCCTATGTGAAAAGAAAATATCTTCAGATAAAACTAGAAGAAGCTATCTGAGAAACTGCTTTGTGATGTGTCATTCATCTCACAGAGTTAAACCTTTCTTTGATTCAGCAGTTTGGAAACACTGTTTTGTAGAATCTGAAGGATATTTGGGAGCTCATTGAGGCCAATGGAAAAAGAAAATATCCAGATAAAACTAGAAGAAGCTCTGAGAAACTTTGTGATGTGTGCATTCATCTCACAGAGTTAAACTTTCTTTTTCAGCAGTTTGAAACACTGTTTTGTAGAATCTGTGAAGGATATTTGAGCATTGAGGCCTATGGTGAAAAAAATATCAGATAAAAACTAGAAAGAAGCTTTCTGAGAAACTGCTTTGATGTGTGCATTCACAGAGTTAAACTTTCTTTTCATTCAGCAGTTTGGAAACACTGTTTTTGTCCATTCTGCAAATGGACATTTGGGAGCTCATTGAGGCCAATGGAAAAAGAAAATATCTTCAGATAAAACTAGAAAGAAGCTTTCTGAAACTGCTTTGTGATGTGTCATTCATCTCACAGTTAAACTTTCTTTTCATTCAGCAGTTTGAAACACTGTTTTTGTCCATTCTGCAATGGACATTTGGGAGCATTGAGGCCTATGGTGAAAAAGAAAATATCTTCAGATAAAACTAGAGAAGCTATCTGAGAAACTGCTTTGATGTGCATTCATCTCACAGAGTTAAACCTTTCTTTGATTCAGCAGTTTGGAACACTGTTTTGTAGAATCTGAAGGATATTTGGGAGCATTGAGGCCAATGGTGAAAAAGAAAATATCTTCAGATAAAACTAGAAGAAGCTTTCTGAGAAACTGCTTTGTGATGTGCATTCATCTCACAGAGTTAAACTTTCTTGATTCAGCAGTTTGAAACACTGTTTTTAGAATCTGAAGGACATTTGGGAGCTCATTGAGGCCATGGTGAAAAAAATATCTTCAGATAAAACTAGAAAGAATCTGAGAAACTGCTTTGTGATGTGTGCATTCATCACAGAGTTAAACCTTTCTTTGATTCAGCAGTTTGGAAACACTGTTTTGTAGAATCTGCAAAGGATATTTGGGAGTCATTGAGGCCTATGGTGAAAAAGAAATATCAGATAAAACTAGAAGAAGCTTTCTGAGAAACTGCTTTGATGTGTGCATTCATCTCACAGAGTTAAACCTTTTTGATTCAGCAGTTTGGAAACACTGTTTTGTAGAATCTGAAGGATATTTGGGAGCTCATTGAGGCCAATGGTGAAAAAATATCCAGATAAAACTAGAAGAAGCTATCTGAGAAACTGCTTTGTGATGCATTCATCTCACAGAGTTAAACCTTTCATTCAGCAGTTTGGAAACACTGTTTTGTAGAATCTGCAAAGGATATTTGAGCATTGAGGCTATGGTGAAAAAGAATATCCAGATAAAACTAGAAGAAGCTATCTGAGAAACTGCTTTGATGTGTGCATTCATCTCACAGAGTTAAACCTTTCTTTGATTCAGCAGTTTGGAAACACTGTTTTTAGAATCTGTGAAGGACATTTGAGCTCATTGAGGCCAATGAAAAAGAATATCAGATAAAACTAGAAGCTATCTGAGAAACTGCTTTGTGATGTGTGCATTCATCTCGAGTTAAACCTTTCTTTTCATTCAGCAGTTTAAAACACTGTTTTGTAGAATCTGCAAGGATATTTGGAGCACATTGAGGCCTATGGTGAAAAAGAATATCCCAGATAAAACTAGAGAAGCTATCTGAAACTGCTTTGTGATGTGCATTCATCTCGAGTTAAACCTTTCTTTTCATTCAGCAGTTTGGAAACACTGTTTTGTAGAATCTGAAGGATATTTGAGCATTGAGGCCTATGGTGAAAAAGAAAATATCTTCAGATAAAAAGAAAGAAGCTTTCTGAGAAACTTTGTGATGTGTGCATTCATCTCACAGAGTTAAACCTTTCTTTGATTCAGCAGTTTGGAAACACTGTTTTGTCCATTCTGAATGGACATTTGGGAGCTCATTGAGGCCAATGTGAAAAAGAATATCCCAGATAAAACTAGAAGCTATCTGAGAAACCACTTTGTGATGTGCATTCATCTCACAGAGTTAAACCTTTCTTTGATTCAGCAGTTTGGAACACTGTTTTGTAGAATCTGTGAAGGGATATTTGAGCATTGAGGCCAATGGAAAAAGAAATATCAGATAAAACTAGAAGAAGCTATCTGAGAAACCTTTGTGATGTGTGCATTCATCTCACAGAGTTAAACTTTCTTTTCATTCAGCAGTTTGGAAACACTGTTTTGTAGAATCTGAAGGACATTTGGAGCTCATTGAGGCCTATGGTGAAAAAGAAAATATCCAGATAAAACTAGAAGAAGCTCTGAGAAACTGCTTGTGATGTGTGCATTCATCTCACAGAGTTAAACCTTTCTTTGATTCAGCAGTTTGGAAACACTGTTTTGTAGAATCTGAAGGACATTTGGAGCTCATTGAGGCCTATGGTGAAAAAAAATATCAGATAAAACTAGAAGCTATCTGAGAAACTTTGTGATGTGCATTCATCTCACAGTTAAACCTTTCTTTGATTCAGCAGTTTGGAAACACTGTTTTGTCCATTCTGTGAATGGACATTTGGGAGCATTGAGGCCAATGGTGAAAAAGGAATATCCCAGATAAAACTAGAAGAAGCTATCTGAAACTGCTTTGTGATGTGCATTCATCTCACAGTTAAACTTTTCTTTTCATTCAGCAGTTTGGAAACTGTTTTGTAGAATCTGCAAAGGATATTTGGGAGCTCATTGAGGCCAATGGAAAAAGAAAATATCTTCAGATAAAACTAGAAAAGCTATCTGAGAACTGCTTTGTGATGTGTGCATTCATCTCACAGAGTTAAACTTTCTTTGATTCAGTTTGAAACACTGTTTTTCCATTCTGCAATGGACATTTGAGCTCATTGAGGCCAATGGAAAAGAATATCAGATAAAACTAGAAAAAGCTATCTGAGAAACTGCTGTGATGTGTGCATTCATCTCAGAGTTAAAATTTCTTTCATTCAGCAGTTTGGAAACACTGTTTTGTAGAATCTGTGAAGGATATTTGGAGCATTGAGGCCTATGGTGAAAAAGAAAATATCTCAGATAAAAACTAGAAAAGCTTTCTGAGAAACTGTTTTGTGATGTGTGCATTCATCTCACAGAGTTAAAATTTCTTTCATTCAGCAGTTTGGAACACTGTTTTGTCCATTCTGTGAATGGACATTTGAGCTCATTGAGGCCAATGAAAAAGAATATCCAGATAAAACTAGAAGGAAGCTATCTGAGAAACTGCTTTGTGATGTGCATTCATCTCAGAGTTAAACTTTCTTTTCATTCAGCAGTTTGAAACACTGTTTTGTAGAATCTGTGAAGGATATTTGGGAGTCATTGAGGCCTATGTGAAAAAGAAAATCTTCAGATAAAACTAGAAGAAGCTTTCTGAGAAACTGCTGTGATGTGCATTCATCTCGAGTTAAACCTTTCTTTGATTCAGCAGTTTGGAAACACTGTTTTGTATTCTGAAGGACATTTGGAGCATTGAGGCCAATGAAAAAGAATATCAGATAAAACTAGAAGGAAGCTATCTGAAACTGCTTTGTGATGTGCATTCATCTCAGAGTTAAACCTTTCTTTGATTCAGCAGTTTGGAAACTGTTTTGTAGAATCTGCAAGGATATTTGGGAGCTCATTGAGGCCAATGAAAAAGAATATCAGATAAAACTAGAGAAGCTATCTGAGAAACTGCTGTGATGTGCATTCATCTCACAGTTAAACTTTTCTTTTCATTCAGCAGTTTGGAAACACTGTTTTGTAGAATCTGTGAAGGACATTTGGGAGTCATTGAGGCCATGGTGAAAAAGAAATATCCCAGATAAAACTAGAAGAAGCTCTGAGAAACTGCTTTGTGATGTGTTCATCTCACAGAGTTAAACCTTTCTTTGATTCAGCAGTTTGGAAACACTGTTTTGTAGAATCTGCAAAGGATATTTGGGAGTCATTGAGGCCTATGGTGAAAAAATATCTTCAGATAAAACTAGAAGAAGCTTTCTGAGAAACTGCTTTGATGTGTGCATTCATCTCACAGAGTTAAACCTTTCTTTGATTCAGCAGTTTGGAAACACTTTTGTAGAATCTGAAGGACATTTGAGCTCATTGAGGCCATGGTGAAAAAAGAATATCCAGATAAAACTAGAAAGAAGCTATCTGAGAAACCTTTGTGATGTGTGCATTCATCTCACAGAGTTAAACTTTCTTTGATTCAGCAGTTTGGAAACACTGTTTTGTAGAATCTGAAGGACATTTGGAGCTCATTGAGGCCAATGGAAAAAGAATATCAGATAAAACTAGAAGCTATCTGAGAAACTTTGTGATGTGTTCATTCACAGAGTTAAATTTCTTTTCATTCAGCAGTTTGGAAACACTGTTTTGTAGAATCTGTGAAGGATATTTGGGACATTGAGGCCTATGGTGAAAAAGAAATATCTTCAGATAAAACTAGAAGGAAGCTATCTGAGAACTGCTTTGTGATGTGTGCATTCATCTCACAGAGTTAAACTTTCTTTGATTCAGCAGTTTGGAAACACTGTTTTTGTCCATTCTGTGAATGGACATTTGGAGCTCATTGAGGCCAATGGTGAAAAAAATATCCCAGATAAAAACTAGAAGAAGCTCTGAGAAACTGCTTTGTGATGTGTGCATTCATCTCAGAGTTAAACCTTTCTTTTCATTCAGCAGTTTGGAAACACTTTTTGTAGAATCTGCAAAGGATATTTGGGAGCATTGAGGCTATGGTGAAAAGAAAATATCTCAGATAAAAACTAGAAGAAGCTTTCTGAGAAACTGCTTTGTGATGTGCATTCATCTCACAGAGTTAAACTTTCTTTTCATTCAGTTTGGAAACACTTTTGTCCATTCTGTGAATGGACATTTGAGCTCATTGAGGCCTATGGTGAAAAAGGAATATCCAGATAAAAACTAGAAGAAGCTCTGAGAAACTGCTGTGATGTGTGCATTCATCTCACAGTTAAACCTTTCTTTTCATTCAGCAGTTTGGAAACACTGTTTTGTAGAATCTGCAAAGGATATTTGGAGCACATTGAGGCCTATGGTGAAAAGGAAATCTTCAGATAAAAACTAGAAGAAGCTTTCTGAGAAACTGCTTTGTGATGTGCATTCATCTCACAGAGTTAAACTTTCTTTGATTCAGCAGTTTGGAAACACTGTTTTTGTCCATTCTGTAAATGGACATTTGGGAGCATTGAGGCCTATGGTGAAAAGAATATCCAGATAAAAACTAGAAGAAGCTTCTGAGAAACTGCTTTGATGTGTGCATTCATCTCACAGAGTTAAAACTTTCTTTGATTCAGCAGTTTGGAAACACTGTTTTTAGAATCTGAAGGACATTTGGGAGCATTGAGGCCAATGGTGAAAAAGAAAATATCAGATAAAAACTAGAAAAGCTATCTGAGAAACTTTGTGATGTGCATTCATCTCACAGTTAAACTTTCTTGATTCAGCAGTTTGAAACACTGTTTTGTCCATTCTGTGAATGGACATTTGGGAGCATTGAGGCCAATGGTGAAAAGAAAATATCTCAGATAAAAACTAGAAGAAGCTATCTGAAACTGCTTTGTGATGTGTATTCATCTCACAGAGTTAAACTTTCTTTTCATTCAGCAGTTTGGAAACACTGTTTTGTAGAATCTGAAGGATATTTGGAGCATTGAGGCTATGGTGAAAAAGAAAATATCAGATAAAAACTAGAAGCTATCTGAGAAACTGCTTTGTGATGTGTGCATTCATCTCACAGAGTTAAACTTTCTTTGATTCAGCAGTTTGGAAACACTGTTTTGTCCATTCTGAATGGACATTTGAGCTCATTGAGGCCAATGGAAAAAGAATATCCAGATAAAAACTAGAAAAGCTATCTGAGAAACTGCTTGTGATGTGCATTCATCACAGAGTTAAACTTTCTTTGATTCAGCAGTTTGAAACACTGTTTTTAGAATCTGTGAAGGACATTTGGGAGCTCATTGAGGCCAATGGAAAAAGAATATCCCAGATAAAAACTAGAGAAGCTATCTGAGAAACTGCTTGTGATGTGTATTCATCTCACAGAGTTAAACCTTTCTTTTCATTCAGTTTGGAAACACTGTTTTGTAGAATCTGAAGGATATTTGGAGCATTGAGGCCAATGAAAAAGAAATATCAGATAAAAACTAGAGAAGCTATCTGAGAAACTGCTTTGTGATGTGTTCATCTCACAGAGTTAAACCTTTCTTTTCATTCAGCAGTTTGGAAACACTGTTTTTAGAATCTGAAGGATATTTGGAGCACATTGAGGCCTATGTGAAAAAAATATCTCAGATAAAAACTAGAAGAAGCTTTCTGAGAAACTGCTTTGTGATGTATTCATCTCAGAGTTAAACCTTTTTGATTCAGCAGTTTGGAAACACTGTTTTGTCCATTCTGTGAATGGACATTTGAGCTCATTGAGGCCAATGGTGAAAAGTGAATATCCAGATAAAAACTAGAAGAAGCTCTGAGAAACTGCTTTGTGATGTGTGTGCATTCATCTCAGAGTTAAACCTTCTTTCATTCAGTTTGGAAACACTGTTTTGTAGAATCTGCAAAGGATATTTGGGACATTGAGGCCTATGGTGAAAAGAAAATCTTCAGATAAAAACTAGAAGAAGCTTTCTGAGAAACTGTGATGTGTGCATTCATCACAGAGTTAAACCTTTCTTTTGATTCAGCAGTTTGGAACACTGTTTTGTCCATTCTGTGAATGGACATTTGAGCTCATTGAGGCCAATGAAAAAGAAATATCCCAGATAAAAACTAGAAGGAAGCTATCTGAGAAACTGCTTTGTGATGTGTGCATTCATCTCACAGAGTTAAACTTTTCTTTTCATTCAGCAGTTTGGAAACACTGTTTTGTAGAATCTGCAAAGGATATTTGGGACATTGAGGCCTATGTGAAAAAAATATCTTCAGATAAAAACTAGAAGAAGCTTTGAGAAACTGCTTTGTGATGTGCATTCATCTCACAGAGTTAAACTTTTTGATTCAGCAGTTTGGAAACACTGTTTTGTAGAATCTGTGAAGGATATTTGGAGCACATTGAGGCCTATGGTGAAAAAAAATATCAGATAAAAACTAGAGAAGCTATCTGAAACTGCTTTGTGATGTGCATTCATCTCACAGAGTTAAACCTTTCTTTTCATTCAGCAGTTTGGAAACACTGTTTTGTAGAATCTGTGAAGGATATTTGGAGCATTGAGGCCTATGGTGAAAAAAAATATCTTCAGATAAAACTAGAAGAATCTGAGAAACTGCTTTGTGATGTGTATTCATCTCAGAGTTAAACCTTTCTTTGATTCAGCAGTTTGGAAACTGTTTTGTCCATTCTGCAAATGGACATTTGGGAGTTCATTGAGGCCAATGTGAAAAAGAATATCCAGATAAAACTAGAAGAAGCTATCTGAAACTGCTTTGTGATGTGTGCATTCATCTCACAGAGTTAAACCTTCTTTTGATTCAGCAGTTTGGAAACTGTTTTGTAGAATCTGCAAAGGACATTTGGGAGCATTGAGGCCTATGGTGAAAAAAAATATCCAGATAAAACTAGAGAAGCTATCTGAGAAACTGCTTTGTGATGTGCATTCATCTCAGAGTTAAACTTTCTTTTCATTCAGCAGTTTGGAAACACTTTTGTCCATTCTGCAAATGGACATTTGGGAGCATTGAGGCCTATGGAAAAAGAATATCCAGATAAAACTAGAGAAGCTATCTGAGAAACTTTGTGATGTGTGCATTCATCTCAGAGTTAAACTTTCTTTTCATTCAGCAGTTTGGAAACACTGTTTTGTAGAATCTGTGAAGGACATTTGGGAGCATTGAGGCCATGGTGAAAAAAAATATCCCAGATAAAACTAGAAGAAGCTTTGAGAAACTGCTTTGTGATGTGCATTCATCTCAGAGTTAAACCTTTCTTTTCAGCAGTTTGGAACACTGTTTTGTCCATTCTGAATGGACATTTGGAGCTCATTGAGGCCAATGAAAAAGGAATATCAGATAAAACTAGAAGCTATCTGAGAAACTGCTTTGTGATGTGCATTCATCTCACAGAGTTAAACCTTTCATTCAGCAGTTTGGAAACACTGTTTTGTAGAATCTGAAGGATATTTGGAGCATTGAGGCCATGGTGAAAAAAAATATCTTCAGATAAAACTAGAAGAAGCTTTCTGAGAAACTGCTGTGATGTGTGCATTCATCTCACAGAGTTAAACCTTTCTTTGATTCAGCAGTTTGGAAACACTGTTTTGTCCATTCTGTGAATGGACATTTGGGAGTTCATTGAGGCCAATGGTGAAAAAGTGAATATCCCAGGATAAAACTAGAAGGAAGCTATCTGAGAAACTTTGTGATGTGTGCATTCATCACAGAGTTAAACTTTCTTTTCATTCAGCAGTTTGGAAACACTGTTTTGTAGAATCTGTGAAGGATATTTGGAGCACATTGAGGCCTATGGTGAAAAAGAAAATATCTTCAGATAAAACTAGAAGAAGCTTTCTGAAACTGCTTTGTGTGCATTCATCTCAGAGTTAAACCTTTCTTTGATTCAGCAGTTTGGAAACACTGTTTTGTCCATTCTGTGAATGGACATTTGGAGCTCATTGAGGCCAATGGAAAAAGAATATCCCAGATAAAACTAGAAGCTATCTGAGAAACTGCTTTGTGATGTGTGCATTCATCTCACAGAGTTAAACTTTCTTTGATTCAGCAGTTTGGAAACACTGTTTTGTAGAATCTGTGAAGGATATTTGGGAGCATTGAGGCCATGGTGAAAAAAAATATCCCAGATAAAACTAGAGAAGCTATCTGAGAAACTGCTTTGTGATGTGCATTCATCTCACAGAGTTAAACTTTCTTTTCATTCAGCAGTTTGGAAACACTGTTTTTAGAATCTGCAAAGGACATTTGGGAGCTCATTGAGGCCAATGTGAAAAGAAAATATCAGATAAAACTAGAAGAAGCTATCTGAGAAACTGCTTTGTGATGTGTGCATTCATCTCAGAGTTAAACCTTTCTTTTCATTCAGCAGTTTGGAAACACTGTTTTGTCCATTCTGAATGGACATTTGGAGCTCATTGAGGCCAATGGTGAAAAAGGAATATCAGATAAAACTAGAAGAAGCTCTGAGAAACTGCTTTGTGATGTGTATTCATCTCACAGAGTTAAACCTTTCTTTTCATTCAGCAGTTTGAAACACTGTTTTTAGAATCTGTGAAGGATATTTGGGAGCATTGAGGCCAATGGAAAAAAGAATATCCAGATAAAACTAGAAGAAGCTATCTGAGAAACTGCTTGTGATGTGCATTCATCTCAGAGTTAAACCTTTCTTTTCATTCAGCAGTTTGGAAACACTGTTTTGTAGAATCTGAAGGATATTTGGAGCATTGAGGCCTATGGTGAAAAAGAAATATCTTCAGATAAAACTAGAAGCTATCTGAAACTGCTTTGTGATGTGCATTCATCACAGAGTTAAACCTTTTCATTCAGCAGTTTGGAAACACTGTTTTGTCCATTCTGTGAATGGACATTTGGGAGCTCATTGAGGCCAATGGTGAAAAAAAATATCAGATAAAACTAGAGAAGCTATCTGAGAAACTTTTGTGATGTGCATTCATCTCAGAGTTAAACTTTCTTTTCATTCAGCAGTTTGGAAACACTGTTTTGTCCATTCTGAATGGACATTTGAGCTCATTGAGGCCTATGAAAAAGAAATATCAGATAAAAAGAAGAAGCTATCTGAGAAACTGCTTTGTGATGTATTCATCTCACAGAGTTAAACTTTCTTTGATTCAGCAGTTTGGAAACACTGTTTTGTCCATTCTGAATGGACATTTGGGATCATTGAGGCCAATGGTGAAAAAAAATATCTCAGATAAAACTAGAAGAAGCTATCTGAAACTGCTTTGTGATGTGCATTCATCTCACAGAGTTAAACCTTTCTTTTCATTCAGCAGTTTGGAAACACTGTTTTTTAGAATCTGTGAAGGACATTTGGGAGCATTGAGGCCTATGGTGAAAAAGAAAATATATCAGATAAAACTAGAAAAAGCTTTCTGAGAAACTGCTTTGTGATGTGCATTCATCACAGAGTTAAACCTTTCTTTGATTCAGTTTGGAAACACTGTTTTGTAGAATCTGCAAAGGACATTTGGGAGCCATTGAGGCCTATGGTGAAAAAGAATATCCCAGATAAAACTAGAAGCTATCTGAGAAACTGCTTTGTGATGTGCATTCATCTCACAGAGTTAAACTTTCTTTGATTCAGTTTGGAAACACTGTTTTGTAGAATCTGTGAAGGATATTTGGGAGTCATTGAGGCCTATGGTGAAAAAAAAATATCTCAGATAAAAACTAGAAGAAGCTCTGAGAAACTGCTGTGATGTGTGCATTCATCTCACAGAGTTAAACCTTTCTTTGATTCAGCAGTTTGGAAACACTGTTTTGTCCATTCTGTGAATGGACATTTGGGAGCTCATTGAGGCCAATGGTGAAAAGAATATCCAGATAAAACTAGAAGAAGCTCTGAGAAACTGCTTTGATGTGCATTCATCTCACAGAGTTAAACTTTCTTTGATTCAGCAGTTTGGAAACACTGTTTTGTCCATTCTGTGAATGGACATTTGGGAGCTCATTGAGGCCAATGGTGAAAAGAATATCCCAGATAAAACTAGAAGAAGCTATCTGAGAAACTGCTGTGATGTGTGCATTCATCTCACAGAGTTAAACTTTCTTTGATTCAGCAGTTTGGAACACTGTTTTGTAGAATCTGAAGGACATTTGGGAGCATTGAGGCTATGGTGAAAAAGGAATATCCCAGATAAAACTAGAAGGAAGCTATCTGAAACTGCTTTGTGATGTGCATTCATCTCACAGAGTTAAACCTTTCTTTTCATTCAGCAGTTTGGAAACACTGTTTTTAGAATCTGCAAAGGGATATTTGGAGCATTGAGGCCTATGGTGAAAAAAATATCTTCAGATAAAACTAGAAAGAAGTTTCTGAGAAACTGCTTTGATGTGTGCATTCATCTCACAGAGTTAAACCTTTCTTTGATTCAGCAGTTTGGAAACACTTTTTGTCCATTCTGTGAATGGACATTTGGAGCTCATTGAGGCCAATGGTGAAAAAGGAATATCAGATAAAACTAGAAGAAGCTATCTGAGAAACTTTTGTGATGTGCATTCATCTCAGAGTTAAACCTTTCTTTTCATTCAGCAGTTTGAAACACTTTTTGTCCATTCTGAATGGACATTTGAGCTCATTGAGGCCAATGGTGAAAAGAATATCCCAGATAAAAACTAGAAGAAGCTCTGAGAAACTGTTTTGTGATGTGCATTCATCAGAGTTAAACTTTCTTTTCATTCAGCAGTTTGGAAACACTGTTTTGTAGAATCTGAAGGACATTTGGGAGCATTGAGGCCAATGAAAAAAAATATCAGATAAAACTAGAAGCTATCTGAGAAACCACTTTGTGATGTGTGCATTCATCTCAGAGTTAAACTTTCTTTTCATTCAGCAGTTTGGAAACACTGTTTTGTCCATTCTGAATGGACATTTGGGAGCATTGAGGCCAATGGAAAAAGGAATATCCCAGATAAAACTAGAAGAAGCTATCTGAGAAACTGTTTTGTGATGTGCATTCATCTCAGAGTTAAACCTTTCTTTTCATTCAGCAGTTTGGAAACACTGTTTTGTAGAATCTGCAAATGGACATTTGGAGCTCATTGAGGCCAATGGTGAAAAAGAAAATATCAGATAAAACTAGAAGGAAGCTATCTGAGAACTGCTTTGTGATGTGTGCATTCATCTCACAGAGTTAAACTTTCTTTTCATTCAGCAGTTTGAAACACTGTTTTGTAGAATCTGCAAGGACATTTGGGAGTTCATTGAGGCCAATGGTGAAAAAAAATATCAGATAAAACTAGAAGAAGCTCTGAGAAACTGCTTTGTGATGTGCATTCATCTCACAGAGTTAAACCTTTCTTTGATTCAGCAGTTTGGAAACACTGTTTTGTAGAATCTGAAGGATATTTGGGAGCTCATTGAGGCCTATGGTGAAAAGAATATCCAGATAAAACTAGAAGAAGCTATCTGAGAAACTGCTTGTGATGTGTGCATTCATCTCACAGTTAAACCTTTCTTTTCAGCAGTTTGGAAACACTGTTTTTGTAGAATCTGAAGGATATTTGGGAGCTCATTGAGGCCTATGGTGAAAAAGAAAATATCTTCAGATAAAACTAGAAGAAGCTCTGAGAAACTGCTTTGTGATGTGTGCATTCATCTCACAGAGTTAAACTTTCTTTGATTCAGCAGTTTGGAAACACTGTTTTGTCCATTCTGTGAATGGACATTTGAGCTCATTGAGGCCAATGGTGAAAAGTGAATATCCCAGATAAAAACTAGAAGAAGCTATCTGAGAAACTGCTTTGATGTGTGCATTCATCTCAGAGTTAAACCTTTTTCATTCAGCAGTTTGAAACACTGTTTTGTAGAATCTGAAGGATATTTGGGAGCATTGAGGCTATGGTGAAAAAAATATCTTCAGATAAAACTAGAAAGAAGCTTTCTGAGAAACTGCTTTGTGATGTGCATTCATCTCACAGAGTTAAACCTTTCTTTATTCAGCAGTTTGGAAACACTGTTTTGTCCATTCTGTGAATGGACATTTGGGAGCATTGAGGCCAATGGTGAAAAAGAAAATATCCCAGATAAAAACTAGAAGAAGCTATCTGAGAAACACTTTGTGATGTGCATTCATCTCACAGAGTTAAACCTTTCATTCAGCAGTTTGAAACACTGTTTTGTAGAATCTGTGAAGGATATTTGGGAGCATTGAGGCCTATGGTGAAAAAGAAAATATCTTCAGATAAAAACTAGAAGAAGCTTTCTGAGAAACTTTGTGATGTGTGCATTCATCAGAGTTAAACCTTTCTTTTCATTCAGCAGTTTGAAACACTGTTTTGTAGAATCTGCAAAGGATATTTGGGAGCATTGAGGCCTATGGTGAAAAAAATATCCCAGATAAAAACTAGAAGAAGCTTTCTGAGAAACTGCTTTGATGTGTGCATTCATCTCACAGAGTTAAACCTTTCATTCAGCAGTTTGGAAACACTGTTTTGTCCATTCTGAATGGACATTTGGGAGCTCATTGAGGCCAATGGTGAAAAAGAAAATATCTTCAGATAAAACTAGAAAAGCTATCTGAGAAACTGCTTTGATGTGCATTCATCTCACAGAGTTAAACCTTTCTTTGATTCAGCAGTTTGGAAACACTGTTTTTAGAATCTGTGAAGGACATTTGAGCTCATTGAGGCCTATGGTGAAAAAGAAAATATCTTCAGATAAAACTAGAAGAAGCTATCTGAGAAACTGCTTTGATGTGCATTCATCTCACAGTTAAACTTTCTTTGATTCAGTTTGGAAACACTGTTTTGTCCATTCTGTGAATGGACATTTGGAGCTCATTGAGGCCAATGGTGAAAAAAATATCCCAGATAAAACTAGAAGAAGCTATCTGAGAAACTGCTGTGATGTGCATTCATCTCACAGAGTTAAACTTTCTTTTCATTCAGTTTGGAAACACTGTTTTGTCCATTCTGCAATGGACATTTGGGAACTCATTGAGGCCTATGGAAAAAGAAAATATCTCAGATAAAACTAGAAGAAGCTATCTGTGAAACTGCTTTGTGATGTGTGCATTCATCTCACAGAGTTAAACCTTTCTTTTTCAGCAGTTTGGAAACACTGTTTTGTAGAATCTGAAGGATATTTGGGAGCATTGAGGCCTATGGTGAAAAAAATATCTTCAGATAAAACTAGAAAGAAGCTTTCTGAGAAACTGCTTTGTGATGTGTGCATTCATCTCACAGAGTTAAACTTTCTTTGATTCAGCAGTTTGGAAACACTGTTTTGTCCATTCTGTGAATGGACATTTGAGCTCATTGAGGCCAATGGTGAAAAAGAATATCCCAGATAAAACTAGAAAGAAGTTTCTGAGAAACTGCTTTGTGATGTGTGCATTCATCTCAGAGTTAAACTTCTTTTCATTCAGCAGTTTGGAAACACTGTTTTGTAGAATCTGTGAAGGACATTTGGGAGCTCATTGAGGCCTATGGTGAAAAAGAAAATATCTCAGATAAAACTAGAAAGAAGCTTTCTGAGAAACTGCTTTGATGTGTGCATTCATCTCACAGAGTTAAACTTTCTTTGATTCAGTTTGGAAACACTGTTTTGTAGAATCTGCAAAGGATATTTGGGAGCTCATTGAGGCCAATGGTGAAAAGAATATCCAGATAAAACTAGAGAAGCTATCTGAGAAACTGCTTTGATGTGTGCATTCATCTCACAGAGTTAAACTTTCTTTTCATTCAGCAGTTTGGAAACACTGTTTTGTAGAATCTGAAGGATATTTGGGAGCATTGAGGCCAATGGTGAAAAGAATATCCCAGATAAAACTAGAAGGAAGCTATCTGAGAAACCACTTTGTGATGTGTGCATTCATCTCACAGAGTTAAACTTTCATTCAGCAGTTTGGAAACACTGTTTTGTAGAATCTGTGAAGGATATTTGGGAGCTCATTGAGGCCAATGGTGAAAAATATCCCAGATAAAACTAGAAGAAGCTATCTGAGAAACTGCTTTGATGTGTGCATTCATCTCAGAGTTAAACCTTTCTTTGATTCAGCAGTTTGGAAACACTGTTTTGTAGAATCTGTGAAGGACATTTGGGAGCTCATTGAGGCCAATGGTGAAAAAAAATATCCAGATAAAACTAGAAGAAGCTATCTGAAAACTTTGTGATGTGTGTGCATTCATCTCACAGAGTTAAACTTTCTTTTCATTCAGCAGTTTGGAAACACTGTTTTTAGAATCTGTGAAGGACATTTGGGAGTTCATTGAGGCCTATGGTGAAAAAAAATATCTTCAGATAAAACTAGAAGAAGCTTTCTGAGAAACTGCTTTGTGATGTGTGCATTCATCTCACAGAGTTAAACCTTTCATTCAGCAGTTTGGAAACACTGTTTTGTCCATTCTGTGAATGGACATTTGGGAGCTCATTGAGGC
The DNA here is from genome assembly GCA_023783455.1 of Erythrocebus patas. Classification (NCBI taxonomy): domain Eukaryota; kingdom Metazoa; phylum Chordata; class Mammalia; order Primates; family Cercopithecidae; genus Erythrocebus; species Erythrocebus patas. The sequence continues at coordinate 20,361 of JAKFHT010001584.1, forward strand.
CAATGGTGAAAAAGAAATATCAGATAAAACTAGAAAGAAGCTATCTGAAACTGCTTTGTGATGTGTCATCTCACAGAGTTAAACTTCTTTTCATTCAGCAGTTTGGAAACACTGTTTTGTAGAATCTGTGAAGGATATTTGGGAGCTCATTGAGGCCTATGAAAAAAGAATATCAGATAAAACTAGAAAGAAACTTTCTGAGAAACTGCTTGTGATGTGTGCATTCATCTCAGAGTTAAACCTTTCTTTATTCAGCAGTTTGAAACACTGTTTTTAGAATCTGTGAAGGATATTTGGGAGCTCATTGAGGCCAATGGAAAAAGAATATCAGATAAAACTAGAGAAGCTATCTGAGAAACTGCTTTGTGATGTGCATTCATCTCACAGAGTTAAACCTTTCTTTTCATTCAGCAGTTTGGAAACACTGTTTTTAGAATCTGAAGGACATTTGGGAGCATTGAGGCTATGGTGAAAAAAAATATCTTCAGATAAAACTAGAAAGAAACTTTCTGAGAAACTGCTTTGTGATGTGCATTCATCTCAGAGTTAAACTTTCTTTTCATTCAGTTTGGAAACACTGTTTTGTCCATTCTGAATGGACATTTGGGAGCATTGAGGCCAATGGTGAAAAAAAGAATATCAGATAAAACTAGAAAGAAGCTATCTGAGAAACTGCTTTGTGATGTGTCATTCATCTCACAGAGTTAAACTTTCTTTGATTCAGCAGTTTGAAACACTGTTTTGTCCATTCTGTGAATGGACATTTGGAGCTCATTGAGGCCAATGGTGAAAAAAATATCCAGATAAAACTAGAAGCTATCTGAGAAACTTTGTGATGTGCATTCATCTCACAGTTAAACCTTTCTTTTCATTCAGCAGTTTGGAAACACTCTTTTGTAGAATCTGAAGGATATTTGGGAGCACATTGAGGCCTATGGTGAAAAAGAAATATCTTCAGATAAAACTAGAAGAAGCTTCTGAGAAACTGCTTTGTGATGTGCATTCATCTCACAGAGTTAAACCTTTCTTTTCATTCAGCAGTTTGAAACACTGTTTTGTATTCTGTGAATGGACATTTGGGAGCATTGAGGCCAATGGTGAAAAAAATATCCAGATAAAACTAGAAGCTATCTGAGAAACTGCTGTGATGTGCATTCATCTCACAGAGTTAAACTTTCTTTTCATTCAGCAGTTTGAAACACTGTTTTGTCCATTCTGCAAATGGACATTTGGAGCTCATTGAGGCCTATGGTGAAAAAGGAAATATCTTCAGATAAAAACTAGAAGAAGCTTCTGAGAAACTGCTTGTGATGTGCATTCATCTCAGAGTTAAACTTTCTTTTCATTCAGCAGTTTGGAAACACTGTTTTTTAGAATCTGTGAAGGACATTTGGGAGCATTGAGGCCTATGGTGAAAAAAAAATATCTTCAGATAAAAACTAGAAAGAAGCTTTCTGAGAAACTGCTTTGTGATGTGTGCATTCATCTCAGAGTTAAACTTTCTTTGATTCAGCAGTTTGAAACACTGTTTTGTAGAATCTGCAAAGGACATTTGGGAGCTCATTGAGGCCAATGGTGAAAAAAATATCCAGATAAAAACTAGAAAGAAGCTATCTGAGAAACTGCTTTGTGATGTGCATTCATCTCACAGAGTTAAACCTTTCTTTTCATTCAGCAGTTTGGAAACACTTTTTGTAGAATCTGAAGGATATTTGGGAGTCATTGAGGCCTATGTGAAAAAGGAAATATCTTCAGATAAAACTAGAAAGAAGTTTCTGAGAAACTGCTTTGTGATGTGCATTCATCTCAGAGTTAAACCTTTCTTTTCATTCAGCAGTTTGGAAACACTGTTTTGTCCATTCTGAATGGACATTTGGGAGCATTGAGGCCTATGGTGAAAAAGGAATATCCAGATAAAAACTAGAAGAAGCTATCTGAGAAACTTTGTGATGTGTGCATTCATCTCACAGAGTTAAACCTTTCTTTGATTCAGCAGTTTGGAAACACTGTTTTTGTATTCTGAATGGACATTTGGGAGTCATTGAGGCCAATGGTGAAAAGAATATCAGATAAAAACTAGAAGAAGCTCTGAGAAACTGTTTTGTGATGTGTGCATTCATCTCAGAGTTAAACTTTTCATTCAGCAGTTTGAAACACTGTTTTTGTAGAATCTGTGAAGGATATTTGGAGTGCATTGAGGCCTATGGTGAAAAAGAAAATATCTTCAGATAAAAACTAGAAGAAGCTTTCTGAGAAACTGCTTTGTGTGTGCATTCATCTCACAGAGTTAAACCTTTCTTTGATTCAGCAGTTTGAAACACTGTTTTGTAGAATCTGAAGGACATTTGGAGCTCATTGAGGCCTATGGTGAAAAAAAATATCCCAGATAAAAACTAGAAAGAAGCTATCTGAGAAACTGCTTTGTGATGTGCATTCATCTCACAGTTAAACTTTCTTTTCAGCAGTTTGAAACACTGTTTTGTCCATTCTGTGAATGGACATTTGAGCTCATTGAGGCCAATGTGAAAAGTGAATATCCCAGATAAAAACTAGAAGAAGCTATCTGAGAAACTGCTTTGTGTGTGCATTCATCTCACAGAGTTAAACTTTCTTTTCATTCAGCAGTTTGGAAACACTGTTTTGTAGAATCTGTGAAGGATATTTGGGAGTCATTGAGGCCTATGGTGAAAAAAAATATCTTCAGATAAAAACTAGAAGAAGCTTTCTGAGAAACTGCTGTGATGTGTGCATTCATCTCAGAGTTAAACCTTTCTTTTCATTCAGCAGTTTGGAAACACTGTTTTGTCCATTCTGCAAATGGACATTTGGGAGCTCATTGAGGCCAATGGTGAAAAGAATATCCCAGATAAAAACTAGAAGAAGCTATCTGAGAAACTGCTTTGTGATGTGCATTCATCTCACAGAGTTAAACTTTCTTTGATTCAGCAGTTTGGAAACACTGTTTTGTCCATTCTGAATGGACATTTGAGCTCATTGAGGCCTATGGTGAAAAAAAATATCAGATAAAAACTAGAAGAAGCTATCTGAGAAACTGCTTTGTGATGTGTGCATTCATCTCAGAGTTAAACTTTCTTTTGATTCAGCAGTTTGGAAACACTGTTTTGTAGAATCTGCAAAGGACATTTGGGAGCATTGAGGCCTATGGTGAAAAAAATATCCAGATAAAAACTAGAAGAAGCTATCTGAGAAACTGCTTTGTGATGTGTGCATTCATCTCACAGAGTTAAACCTTTCTTTGATTCAGCAGTTTGGAAACACTGTTTTTAGAATCTGAAGGATATTTGGGAGCATTGAGGCCAATGGTGAAAAAAAATATCCCAGATAAAAACTAGAAGGAAGCTATCTGAGAAACTGCTTTGTGTGTGCATTCATCTCACAGAGTTAAACTTTCTTTTCATTCAGCAGTTTGGAAACACTGTTTTGTCCATTCTGTGAATGGACATTTGGAGCTCATTGAGGCCAATGAAAAAGGAATATCCCAGATAAAACTAGAAGAAACTTTCTGAGAAACTGTGATGTGTGCATTCATCTCAGAGTTAAACTTTCTTTTCAGCAGTTTGGAAACACTGTTTTGTAGAATCTGTGAAGGATATTTGGGAGTGCATTGAGGCCTATGGTGAAAAAGAATATCCCAGATAAAACTAGAAAGAAGCTTCTGAGAAACTGCTTTGTGATGTGTGCATTCATCTCACAGAGTTAAACTTTCTTTGATTCAGCAGTTTGGAAACACTGTTTTGTCCATTCTGAATGGACATTTGGAGCTCATTGAGGCCAATGAAAAAAAATATCAGATAAAACTAGAAGAAGCTATCTGAGAAACTTTGTGATGTGTGCATTCATCTCACAGAGTTAAACCTTTCTTTCATTCAGCAGTTTGAAACACTGTTTTGTAGAATCTGAAGGACATTTGAGCTCATTGAGGCCTATGTGAAAAATATCAGATAAAACTAGAAAGAAGCTCTGAGAAACTGCTTTGTGATGTGTCATTCATCTCACAGAGTTAAACTTTCTTTTCATTCAGCAGTTTGGAAACACTGTTTTTGTCCATTCTGAATGGACATTTGGAGCTCATTGAGGCCAATGAAAAAAAATATCAGATAAAACTAGAAGAAGCTATCTGAGAAACTTTGTGATGTGTGCATTCATCTCACAGAGTTAAACCTTTCTTTCATTCAGCAGTTTGAAACACTGTTTTGTAGAATCTGAAGGACATTTGAGCTCATTGAGGCCTATGTGAAAAATATCAGATAAAACTAGAAAGAAGCTCTGAGAAACTGCTTTGTGATGTGTCATTCATCTCACAGAGTTAAACTTTCTTTTCATTCAGCAGTTTGGAAACACTGTTTTTGTATTCTGAATGGACATTTGGGAGCATTGAGGCCAATGGTGAAAAGAATATCCAGATAAAACTAGAAAGAAGCTCTGAGAAACTGCTTTGTGATGTGTGCATTCATCTCAGAGTTAAACTTTCTTTGATTCAGCAGTTTGGAAACACTGTTTTTGTAGAATCTGTGAAGGACATTTGGGAGCTCATTGAGGCCAATGGTGAAAAAGAAATATCCCAGATAAAAACTAGAAGAAGCTTCTGAGAAACTGCTTTGTGATGTGTGCATTCATCTCACAGAGTTAAACTTTCTTTTCATTCAGCAGTTTGGAAACACTGTTTTTGTAGAATCTGTGAAGGACATTTGGAGCTCATTGAGGCCAATGGTGAAAAGAATATCAGATAAAAACTAGAAGAAGCTATCTGAAACTGCTTTGTGATGTGCATTCATCTCACAGAGTTAAACCTTTCTTTGATTCAGCAGTTTGGAAACACTTTTTGTAGAATCTGTGAAGGACATTTGGGAGCTCATTGAGGCCTATGGTGAAAAGAATATCCAGATAAAAACTAGAAGAAGCTATCTGTGAAACTGCTTTGTGATATGTGCATTCATCTCAGAGTTAAACCTTTTGATTCAGCAGTTTGGAAACTGTTTGTGATGTGTGCATTCATCTCACAGAGTTAAACTTTCTTTGATTCAGCAGTTTGGAAACACTGTTTTGTAGAATCTGCAAAGGATATTTGGGAGCTCATTGAGGCCTATGGTGAAAAAAAATATCAGATAAAAACTAGAAGAAGCTATCTGTGAAACTGCTTTGTGATGTGCATTCATCACAGAGTTAAACTTTTGATTCAGCAGTTTGAAACACTGTTTTGTAGAATCTGTGAAGGATATTTGGGAGCACATTGAGGCCTATGGTGAAAAAATATCTTCAGATAAAAACTAGAAGAAGCTATCTGAGAAACTGCTTTGTGATGTGTGCATTCATCTCAGAGTTAAACTTTTGATTCAGCAGTTTGGAAACACTTTTTGTCCATTCTGCAATGGACATTTGGGAGCATTGAGGCCAATGGTGAAAAAGGAATATCCAGATAAAAACTAGAAGAAGCTATCTGAGAAACCACTTTGTGATGTGCATTCATCACAGAGTTAAACCTTTCTTTGATTCAGCAGTTTGGAAACACTGTTTTGTAGAATCTGTGAAGGATATTTGGGAGCATTGAGGCCAATGGTGAAAAAAAATATCTTCAGATAAAAACTAGAAAGAAGTTTTCTGAGAAACTGTTTGTGATGTGTATTCATCTCAGAGTTAAACCTTTCTTTGATTCAGTTTGGAAACACTGTTTTGTAGAATCTGCAAAGGATATTTGGGAGCATTGAGGCCTATGGTGAAAAAGAAAATATCAGATAAAAACTAGAAGAAGCTCTGAGAAACTGCTTTGTGATGTGTGCATTCATCTCACAGAGTTAAACCTTTCTTTCATTCAGCAGTTTGGAAACACTGTTTTGTAGAATCTGTGAAGGACATTTGGGAGCATTGAGGCCTATGGTGAAAAAGGAAACATCTTCAGATAAAAACTAGAAAGAAGTTTTCTGAGAAACTGCTTTGTGATATGTGCATTCATCTCACAGTTAAACCTTTCTTTGATTCAGCAGTTTGAAACACTGTTTTTGTCCATTCTGCAATGGACATTTGGGAGCATTGAGGCCTATGGTGAAAAAGGAAACATCTTCAGATAAAAACTAGAAGAAGCTCTGAGAAACTGCTGTG
>JAKFHT010001585.1:0-26391 GCA_023783455.1 Erythrocebus patas
CAGAAGCCTTTCGCTAAGGCTGTTCTGCGGAATTGGCGAAGGGATATTGGGAAGCCCATAGAGGCTATGGTGAAAAAGGAAATATCTTCCATTCAAAACTGGAAAGAAGCTTTCTGAGAAACTACTCTGTGTTATATTACTTCATCTCACAGAGTTACCTCTTTCCTTCAAGAAGCCTTTCGCTAAGGCTGTTCTTGTGGAATTAGCAAGGGATATTTGGAAGCCCATAGAGGGCTATGGTGAAAAAAATATCTTCCTTTCAAAACTGGAAAAAGCTTTTTGAGAAACTGCTCTGTGTTCTGTTACTTCATCTCACAGAGTTACATCTTTCCCTTCAAAAAGCCTTTCAAGGCTGTTCTTGTGGAATTGGCAAAGGGATATTTGGAAGCCATAGGGCTATGGTGAAAAAGGAAATATCTTCCGTTCAAAACTGGAAAGAAACTTTCTGAGAAACTGCTCTGTGTTCTGTTACTTCATCTCACAGAGTTACATCTTTCCCTTCAAAAGCCTTTCGCTAAGGCTGTTCTTGTGGAATTGGCAAAGTGATATTTGGAAGCCCATAGAGACTCTGGTGAAAAAAGAAAATATCATCGTTCAAAACTGGAAAGAAGCTTTCTGAGAAACTGCTCTGTGTTCTGTTAATTCACCCCAAAGAGTTACATCTTTCCTTCAAGAAGCCTTTCGCTAAGGCTGTTCTTGTGGAACTAGCAAAGTGATATTTGGAAGCCCATAGAGCTATGGTGAAAAAGGAAATATCTTCCGTTCAAAACTGGAAGAAGCTTTCTGAGAAACTCTATGTTCTGATAATTCATCTCACTGAGTTACATCTTTCCTTCAAGAAGCCTTTCGCTAAGGGTGTTTTTGTGGAATTGGCAAAGTGATATTTATAAGCCCATATAGGGCTATGGTGAAAAAAATATCTTCCGTTCAAAACTGGAAAGAAGCTTTCTGAGAAACTGCTCTGTGTTCTGTTACTTCATCTCATCTCTGAGTTACATCTTTCCTTCAAGAAGCCTTTCCCTAAGGCTGTTCTTGTGGAATTGGCAAGGGATATTTGGAAGCCCATAGAGGGCTATGGTGAAAAAGGAAATATCTTCCGTTCAAAACTAGAAAGAAGATTTCTGAGAAACTGCTCTATGTTCTGTTAATTCATCTCACAGGTTACATCTTTCCCTTCAAGAAGCCTTTCCTAAAGGCTGTTCTTGTGAATTGGCAAAGGATATTTGGAATCCCATAGAGGGCTATGGTGAAAAAGGAAATATCTTCCGTTCAAAACTGGAGAGAAGCTTTCTGAGAAACTGCTCTGTGTTCTGTTAATTCATCTCACAGAGTTACATCTTTTCCTTCCAGAAGCCTTTCGCTAAGGCTGTTCTTGTGGAATTGGCAAAGTGATATTTGGAAGCCCATAGAGGGCTATGGTGAAAAAGGAAATATCTTCCGTTCAAAACTGGAAAGAATCTTTCTGAGAAACTGCTCTGTGTTCTGTTACTTCATTTCACAGAGTTACATCTTTCCCTTCAAGAAGCCTTTCGCTAAGGCTGTTCTTGTGGAATTGGCAAAGTGATATTTGGAAGCCCATAGAGGGCAATGGAGAAAAAGGAAATATCTTCGGTTCAAAACTGGAAAGAAGCTTTCTGAGAAACTGCTCTGTGTTCTGTTACTTCATCTCACAGAGTTACGTATTTCCCTTCAAGAAGCCTTTCGCTAAGGCTGTTCTTGTGGAGTTGGGAAAGGGATATTTGGAAGCCCATAGAGGGCTATGGTGAAAAAGGAAATATCTTCCGTTCAAAACTGGAAAGAAGCTTTCTGAGAAACTGCTCTGTGTTCTGTTAATTCATCTCACAGAGTTACATCTTTCCCTTCAAGAAGCCTTTCGCTAAGGCTGTTCTTGTGGAATTGGCAAAGGGATATTTGGAAGCCCATAGAGGGCTATGGTGAAAAAGGAAATATCTTTCGATCAAAACTGGAAAGAAGCTTTCTGAGAAACTGCTCTGTGTTCTGTTAATTCATCTCACATAGGTCCATCTTTCCCTTCAAGAAGCCTTTCGCTAAGGCTGTTCTTGTGCAATTGGCAAAGTGATATTTGGAAGCCCATAGAGGTCCATGGGGAAAAAGGAATTATGTTCCGTTCAAAACTGGAAAGAAGCTTTCTGAGAAACTGCTCTGTGTTCTGTTAATTCATCTCACAGAGTTACGTCTTTCCCTTCAAGAAGCCTTTCGCTAAGGCTGTCCTTGCGGAGTTGGAAAAGGGATATTTGGAAGCCCATAGAGGGCTACGGTGAAAAAGGAAATATCTTAAGTTCAAAACTGGAAAGAAGCTTTCTGAGAAACTGCTCTGTGTTCTGTTAATTCATCTCACAGAGTTACATGTTTTCCTTCAAGAAGCCTTTCGCTAAGGCTGTTCTTGTGGAATTGGCAAAGTGATATTTGGAAGCCCATAGAGGGCTACGGTGAAAAAGGAAATATCTTCCGTTCAAAACTGGAAAGAAGCTTTCTGAGAAACTGCTCTGTGTCCTTTAATTCATCTCACAGAGTTACATCTTTCCATTCAAGAAGCCTTTCGCTGAGGCTGTTCTTGTGGAATTGTCAAAGGGATATTTGGAAGCCCATAGAGGGCTATGGTGAGAAAGGAAATATCTTCCGTTGAAAACTGGAAAGAAGCTTTCTGAGAAACTGCTCTGTGTTCTGCTACTTCATCTCACAGAGTTACATCTTTCCCTTCAAGAAGCCTTTCGCTAAGGTTGTTCTTGTGGAATTGGCAAAGTGATATTTGGTAGCGCCTAGAGGGCTATGGTGAAAAAGGAAATATCTTCCATTCAAAACTGGAAAAAGCTTTCTGAGAAACTGCTCTGTGTTTTGTTAATTCATCTCACAGAGTTACGTCTTTCCCTTCAGGAAGCCTTTCGCTAAGGCTGTTCTTGTGGAGTTGGCAAAGGGATATTTGGAAGCCCATAGAGGGCTATAGTGAAAAAGGAAATATCTTCCGTTCAAAACTGGAAAGAAGCTTTCTGAGAAACTGCTCTGTGTTCTGTTAATTCATCTCACAGAGTCACATCTTTCCCTTCAAGAAGCCTTTCGCTAAGGCTGTTCTTGTGGAATTGGCAAAGGGATATTTGGAAGCCCATAGAGGGCTATGGTGAAAAAGGAAATATCTTCCTTTCGAAACTGGAAAGAAGCTTTCTGAGAAACTGCTCTGTGTCCTGTTACTTCATCTCACAGAGTTACATCTTTCCTTCAGAAGCCTTTCCTTCGCTAAGGCTGCTCTTGTGGAATTGGCAAAGGGATATTTGGAAGCCCATAGAGGGCTACGGTGAAAAAGGAAATATTTTCCGTTCAAAACTGGAAAGAAGCTTTCTGAGAAACTGCTCTGTGTTCTGTTAATTCATCTCACAGTGTTAAATCTTTCCCTTCAAGAAGCCTTTCGCTAAGGCTGTTCTTGTGGAATTGGCAAAGTGATATTTGGAAGCCCCTAGAGGGCTATGGTGAAAAAGGAAATATCTTCCGTTCAAAACTGGAAAGAAGCTTTCTGAGAAACTGCTCTGTGTTCTGTTACTTCATCTCACAGAGTTACATCTTTCCCTTCAAGAAGCCTTTCGCTAAGGCTGTTCTTGTGGAATTGGCAAAGTGATATTTGGAAGCCCCTAGAGGGCTATGGTGAAAAAGGAAATATGTTCCGTTCAAAACTGGAAAGAAGCCTTCTGAGAAACTGCTCTGTGTTCTGTTAATTCATCTCACAGAGTTACATCTTTCCCTTCAAGAAGCCTTTCGCTAAGGCTGTTCTTGTGGAATTGTCAAAGTGATATTTGGAAGCCCATAGAGGGCTATGGAGAAAAAGGAAATATCTTCGGTTCAAAACTGGAAAGAAGCTTTCTGAGAAACCTCTCCATGTTCTGTTAAATCATCTCACAGAGTTACATCTTTCCTTCAGAAGCCTTTCGCTAAGGCTGTTCCTGCGGAATTAGCAAAGGGATATTGGGAAGCCCATAGAGGGCTATGGTGAAAAGGAAATATCTTCCATTCAAAACTGGAAAAAAGCTTTCTGAGAAACTACTCTGTGTTATATTACTTCATCTCACAGAGTTACCTCTTTCCTTCAAAAGCCTTTCGCTAAGGCTGTTCTTGTGGAATTGGCAAAGGATATTTGGAAGCCCATAGAGGGCTATGGTGAAAAGGAAATATCTTCCTTTCAAAACTGGAAAAAAGCTTTTGAGAAACTGCTCTGTGTTCTGTTACTTCATCTCACAGAGTTACATCTTTCCCTTAAGGCTGTTCTTGTGGAATTGGCAAAGGGATATTTGGAAGCCCATAGAGGGCTATGGTGAAAAAGGAAATATCTTCCGTTCAAAACTGGAAAGAAGCTTTCTGAGAAACTCCTCTGTGTTCTGTTACTTCATCTCACAGAGTTACATCTTTCCCTTCAAGAAGCCTTTCGCTAAGGCTGTTCTTGTGGAATTGGCAAAGTGATATTTGGAAGCCCATAGAGGGCTACGGTGAAAAAGGAAATATCATCCGTTCAAAACTGGAAAGAAGCTTTCTGAGAAACTGCTCTGTGTTCTGTTAATTCACCCCAAAGAGTTACATCTTTTCCTTCAAGAAGCCTTTCGCTAAGGCTGTTCTTGCGGAACTGGCAAAGTGATATTTGGAAGCCCATAGAGGGCTATGGTGAAAAAGGAAATATCTTCCGTTCAAAACTGGAAAGAAGCTTTCTGAGAAACTGCTCTATGTTCTGATAATTCATCTCACTGAGTTACATCTTTCCCTTCAAGAAGCCTTTCGCTAAGGGTGTTTTTGTGGAATTGGCAAAGTGATATTTATAAGCCCATAGAGGGCTATGGTGAAAAAGAAAATATCTTCCGTTCAAAACTGGAAAGAAGCTTTCTGAGAAACTGCTCTGTGTTCTGTTACTTCATCTCACAGAGTTACATCTTTCCTTCAAAAGCCTTTCCCTAAGGCTGTTCTTGTGAATTGGCAAAGGATATTTGGAAGCCCATTGAGGGCTACGATGAAAAAGGAAATATCTTCCGTTCAAAACTAGAAAGAAGATTTCTGAGAAACTGCTCTATGTTCTGTTAATTCATCTCACAGAGTTACATCTTTCCTTCAAGAAGCCTTTCAGCTAAGGCTGTTCTTGTGGAATTGGCAAAGGATATTTGGAATCCCATAGAGGGCTATGGTGAAAAGGAAATATCTTCCGTTCAAAACTGGAGAGAAGCTTTCTGAGAAACTGCTCTGTGTTCTGTTAATTCATCTCACAGAGTTACATCTTTCCTTCAGAAGCCTTTCGCTAAGGCTGTTCTTGTGGAATTGGCAAAGTGATATTTGGAAGCCCATAGAGGGCTATGGTGAAAAGGAAATATCTTCCGTTCAAAACTGGAAAGAATCTTTCTGAGAAACTGCTCTGTGTTCTGTTACTTCATTTCACAGAGTTACATCTTTCCTTCAAAAGCCTTTCGCTAAGGCTGTTCTTGTGGAATTGGCAAAGTGATATTTGGAAGCCCATAGAGGCAATGGAGAAAAAGGAAATATCTTCCGTTCAAAACTGGAAAAAGCTTTCTGAGAAACTGCTCTGTGTTCTGTTACTTCATCTCACAGTTACGTATTTCCTTCAAGCCTTTCGCTAAGGCTGTTCTTGTGGAATTGGCAAAGTGATATTTGGAAGCCCTTAGAGGGCTATGGTGAAAAAGGAAATATCTTCCGTTCAAAAGTAGAAAGAAGCTTTCTGAGATACTGCTCTGTGTTCTGTTAATTCATCTCACAGAGTTACGTCTTTCCCTTCAAGAAGCCTTTCTCTAAGGCTGTTCTTGTGGAATTGGCAAAGTGATATTTAGAAGCCCTTAGAGGGCTATGGTGAAAAAGGAAATATCTTCCGTTCAAAACTGGCAAGAAGCTTTCTGAGAAACTGCTCTGTGTTCTGTTAATTCATCTCACAGAGTCACATCTTTCCTTACAAGAAGAATTTCGCTAAGGCTGTTCTTGTGGAATTGGCTAAGTGATATTTGGAGGCCCATAGAGGGCTATGGTGAAAAAGAAAATATCTTCCGTTCAAAACTGGAAAGAAGATTTCTGAGAAACTGCTCTGTGTTCTGTTAATTCATCTCACAGAGTTACATCTTTAACTTCAAGAAGCCTTTCGCTAAGGCTGTTCTTGTGGAATTGGCAAAGTGATATTTGGAAGCCCATAGAGGGCTATGGTGAAAAAGGAAATATCTTCCGCTCAAAAATGGAAAGAAACTTTCTGAGAAACTGCTCTGTGTTCTGTTAATTCATCTCACAGAGTTACATCTTTCCCTTCAAGAAGCCTTTCGCTAAGGCTGTTCTTGTGGAATTGGCAAAGTGATGTTTGGAAGCCCTTAGAGGGCTACGGTGAAAAAGGAAATATATTCCGTTCAAAACTGGAAAGAAGCTTTCTGAGAAACTGCTCTGTGTTCTGTTAATTCATCTCACAGAGTTACATCTTTCCCTTCAAGAAGCCTTTCGCTAAGGCTGTTCTTGTGGAATTGGCAAAGTGATATTTGGAAGCCCATAGAGGGCTACGGTGAAAAAGGAAATAGCTTCCGTTCAAAACTGGAAAGAAGCTTTCTGAGAAACAGCTCTGTGTTCTGTTAATTCATCTCACAGAGTTACATCTTTCCCTTCAAGAAGCCTTTCGCTAAGGCTGTTCTTGTGGAATTGGCAAAGTGATACTTGGAAGCCCATAGAGGACTATGGGGAAAACGAAATATCTTCCGTTCAAAAATGGAAAGAAGGATTCTGAGAAACTGCTCTGTGTTCTGTTAATTCATCTCACAGAGTTACATCTTTCACTTCAAGAAGCCTTTCGCTAAGGCTGTTCTTGAGGAATTGGCAAAGTGATATTTGGAAGCCCATAGAGGGCTATGGTGAAAAAATATCTTCGATTCAAAACTGGAAAGAAGCTTTCTGAGAAACTGCTCTGTGTTCTGTCAATTCATCTCACAGAGTTACGTCTTTCCCTTCAAGAAGCCTTTCGCTAAGGCTGTTCTTGTGTAGGTGGCAAAGGGATATTTGGAAGCCCATAGAGGGCTATGGTGAAAAAATATCTTCCGTTCAAAACTGGAAAGAAGCCTTCTGAGAAACTGCTCTGAGTTCTGTTAATTCATCTCACAGAGTTACATCTTTCCTTCAAGAAGCCTTTCGCTAAGGCTGTTCCTTTGGAATTGGCAAAGTGATATTTGGAAGCCCATAGAGGGCTATGGTGAAAAAATATCTTCCGTTCAAAACTGGAAAAAGCTTTCTGAGAAACTGCTCTGTGTTCTGTTAATTCATCTCTCACAGAGTTAAGTCTTTCCCTTCAAAAGCCTTCGCTAAGGCTGTTCTTGTGGAGTTGGCAAAGTGATATTTGTAAGCCCTTAGAGGGCTATGGTGAAAAAGGAAATATCTTCCGTTCAAAACTGGAAAGAAGCTTCTGAGAAACTGCTCTGTGTTCTGTTAATTCATCTCACAGAGTTATGTCTTTCCCTTCAAGAAGCCTTTCGCTAAGGCTGTTCTTGTGGAATTGGCAAAGTGATATTTGGAAGCCCATAGAGGGCTATGGTGAAAAAAATATCTTCCGTTCAAAACTGGAAAGAAGCTTTCTGAGAAACTGCTCTGTGTTCTGTTAATTCATCTCACAGAGTCACATCTTCCCTTCAAGAAGCCTTTCGCTAAGGCTGTTCTTGTGGAATTGGCAAGGATATTTGGAAGCCCATAGAGGCTATGGTGAAAAGGAAATATCTTCCGTTCAAAACTGGAAAAAGCTTTCTGAGAAACTGCTCTGTGGTCTGTTAATTCATCTCACAGAGATACATCTTTCCTTCAGGAAGCCTTTCGCTAAGGCTGTTCTTGTGGAATTGGCAAATTGATATTTGGAAGCCCCTAGAGGGCTATGGTGAAAAGGAAATATCTTCCGTTCAAAACTGGAAAGAAGCTTTCTGAGAAACTGCTCTGTGTTCTGTTAATTCATCTCACAGAGTTACATCTTTCCCTTCAAAAGCCTTTCGCTAAGGCTGTTCTTGGGGAATTGGCAAAGTGATATTTGGAAGCCCATAGAGGCTATGGTGAAAAGGAAATATCTTTCGTTCAAAACTGGAAAGAAGCTTTCTGAGAAACTGCTCTGTGTTCTGTTAATTCACCTCACAGAATTACTTCTTTCCCTACAAGAAGCCTTTCGCTAAGGCTGTTCTTGTGTAGGTGGCAAAGGATATTTGGAAGCCCATAGAGGGCTATGCTGAAAAAGGAAACATCTTCCGTTCAAAACTGGAAAGAAGCCTTCTGAGAAACTGCTCTGAGTTCTGTTAATTCATCTCACAGAGTCACATCTTTCCCTTCAAGAAGCCTTTCGCTAAGGCTGTTCCTTTGGAATTGGCAAAGTGATATTTGGAAGCCCATAGAGGGCTATGGTGAAAAAGGAAATATCTTCCGTTCAAAACTGGAAAGAAGCTTTCTGAGAAACTGCTCTGTGTTCTGTTAATTCATCTCACAGAGTTAAGTCTTTCCCTTCAAAGAAGCCTTTCGCTAAGGCTGTTCTTGTGGAGTTGGCAAAGTGATATTTGTAAGCCCTTAGAGGGCTATGGTGAAAAAGGAAATATCTTCCGTTCAAAACTGGAAAGAAGCCTTCTGAGAAACTGCTCTGTGTTCTGTTAATTCATCTCACAGAGTTATGTCTTTCCCTTCAAGAAGCCTTTCGCTAAGGCTGTTCTTGTGGAATTGGCAAAGTGATATTTGGAAGCCCTTAGAGGGCTATGGTGAAAAAGGAAATATCTTCCGTTCAACACTGGAAAGAAGCTTTCTGAGAAACTGCTCTGTGTTCTGTTAATTCATCTCACAGAGTCACATCTTTCCCTTCAAGAAGCCTTTCGCTAAGGCTGTTCTTGTGGAATTGGCAAAGGGATATTTGGAAGCCCATAGAGGGCTATGGTGTAAAAGGAAATATCTTCCGTTCAAAACTGGAAAGAAGCTTTCTGAGAAACTGCTCTGTGGTCTGTTAATTCATCTTACAGAGATACATCTTTCCCTTCAGGAAGCCTTTCGCTAAGGCTGTTCTTGTGGAATTGGCAAATTGATATTTGGAAGCCCCTAGAGGGCTATGGTGAAAAAGGAATTATCTTCCGTTCAAAACTGGAAAGAAGCTTTCTGAGAAACTGCTCTGTGTTCTGTTAATTCATCTCACAGAGTTACATCTTTCCCTTCAAAAGCCTTTCGCTAAGGCTGTTCTTGAGGAATTGGCAAAGTGATATTTGGAAGCCCATAGGGCTGTGGTGAAAAGGAAATATCTTTCGTTCAAAACTGGAAAGAAGCTTTCTGAGAAACTGCTCTGTGTTCTGTTAATTCACCTCACAGAATTACTTCTTTCCCTACAAGAAGCCTTTCGCTAAGGCTGTTCTTGTGGAGTTGGCAAAGGGATATTTGGAAGCCCTTAGAGGGCTATGGTGAAAAGGAAATATCTTCCGTTCAAAACTGGAAAGAAGCTTTCTGAGAAACTGCTCTGTGTTCTGCTACTTCATCTCACAGAGTTACATCTTTCCCTTCAAAAGCCTTTCGCTAAGGCTGTTCTTGTGCAATTGGCAAAGTGATATTTGGTAGCGCATAGAGGGCTATGGTGAAAAGGAAATATCTTCCATTCAAAACTGGAAAAAGCTTTCTGAGAAACTGCTCTGTGTTTTGTTAATTCATCTCACAGAGTTACGTCTTTCCTTCAAAAGCCTTTCGCTAAGGCTGTTCTTGTGGAGTTGGCAAGGATATTTGGAAGCCCATAGAGGCTATGGTGAAAAGGAAATATCTTCCGCTCAAAACTGGAAAGAAGCTTTCTGAGAAACTGCTCTGTGTTCTGTTAATTCATCTCACAGAGTTACATCTTTCCTACAAGAAGCCTTTCGCTAAGGCTGTTCTTGTGGAATTGGCAAAGGATATTTGGAAGCCCAGAGGGCTATGGTGAAAAATATCTTCCTTTCGAAACTGCAAAGAAGCTTTCTGAGAAACTGCTCTGTGTCCTGTTACTTCATCTCACAGAGTTACATCTTTCCTTCAGAAGCCTTTCGCTAAGGCTGTTCTTGTGGAATTGGCAAAGTGATATTTGGAAGCCCTTAGAGGTCTACGGTGAAAAAGGAAATATCTTCCGTTCAAAACTGGAAAGAAGCTTTCTGAGAGACTGCTCTGTGTTCTGTTAATTCATCTCACAGAGTTACATCTTTCCTTCAAGAAGCCTTCGCTAAGGCTGTTCTTGTGGAATTGGCAAAGTGATATTTGGAAGCCCCTAGAGGGCTATGGTGAAAAAGGAAATATGTTCCGTTCAAAACTGGAAAGAAGCCTTCTGAGAAACTGCTCTGTGTTCTGTTAATTCATCTCACAGAGTTACATCTTTCCCTTCAAGCCTTTCGCTAAGGCTGTTCTTGTGGAATTAGCAAAGTGATATTTGGAAGCCCTAGAGGGCTATGGTGAAAAAGGAAATATGTTCCGTTCAAAACTGGAAAGAAGCCTTCTGAGAAACTGCTCTGTGTTCTGTTAATTCATCTCACAGAGTTACATCTTTCCTTCAGAAGCCTTTCGCTAAGGCTGTTCTTGTGGAATTGGCAAAGTGATATTTGGAAGCCCATAGAGGGCTATGGAGAAAAGGAAATATCTTCGTTCAAAACTGGAAAGAAGCTTTCTGAGAAACTGCTCTGTGTTCTGTTACTTCATCTCACAGAGTTACGTATTTCCTTCAAGAAGCCTTTCGCTAAGGCTGTTCTTGTGGAATTAGCAAAGGATATTTGGAAGCCCGTAGAGGGCTATGGTGAAAAAGGAAATATCTTCCGTTCAAAACTGGAAAGAAGCTTTCTGAGAAACTGCTCTGTGTTCTGTTAATTCATCTCACAGAGTTACATCTTTCCCTTCAAGAAGCCTTTCCTTAAGGCTGTTCTTGTGGAATTAGCAAAGGATATTTGGAAGCCCATAGAGGGCTATGGTGAAAAAGGAAATATCTTCCGTTCAAAACTGGAAAGAAGATTTCTGAGAAACTGCTCTGTGTTCTGTTAATTCATCTCACAGAGTTACATCTTTCCCTTCAAGAAGCCTTTCGCTAAGGCTGTTCTTGTGGAATTGGCAAAGTGATATTTGGAGGCCCATGGAGGGCTATGGTGAAAAAGGAAATATCTTCCGTTCTCAACCAGAAAGAAGCTGTCTGAGAAACTGCTCTGTGTTCTGTTACTTCATCTCACAGGTTACATCTTTCCTTCAAGAAGCCTTTCGCTAAGGCTGTTCTTGTGGAATTGGCAAAGTGATATTTGGAAGCCTATAGAGGGCTATGGTGAAAAAGGAAATATCTTCCGTTCAAAACTGGAAAGAAGCTTTCTGAGAAACTGCTCTGTGTTCTGTTAATTCATCTCACAGGTTACATCTTTCCCTTCAAGCCTTTCGCTAAGGCTGTTCCTGTGGAATTGGCAAGGATATTTGGAAGCCCTAGAGGGCTATGGTGAAAAAGGAAATATCTTCCATTCAAAACAGGAAAGAAGCTTTCTGAGAAACTGCTCTGTGTTATGTTAATTCATCTCACAGAGTTACCTCTTTCCTTCAATAAGCCTTTCGCTAAGGCTGTTCTTGTGGAATTAGCAAAGGGATATTTGGAAGCCCATAGAGGCTATGGTGAAAAAGGAAATATCTTCCGTTCAAAACTGGAAGAAGCTTTCTGAGAAACTGCTCTGTGTTCTGTTAATTCATCTGACAGAGTTACATCTTTCCCTTCAGAAGCCTTTCGCTAAGGCTGTTCTTGTGGAGTTGGCAAAGTGATATTTGGAAGCCCATAGAGGCTATGGTGAAAAAGAAATATCTTCCTTTCAAAACTGGAAAGAAGCCTTCTGAGAAACTGCTCTGTGTTCTGTTAATTCATCTCACAGAGTTACATCTTTCCCTTCAAAAGCCTTTCGCTAAGGCTGTTCTTGTGGAATTAGCAAAGTGATATTTGGAAGCCCATAGAGGGCTATGGAGAAAAAAATATCTTCGTTCAAAACTGGAAAGAAGCTTTCTGAGAAACTGCTCTGTGTTCTGTTACTTCATCTCACAGAGTTACGTATTTCCCTTCAAAGCCTTTCGCTAAGGCTGTTCTTGTGGAGTTGGAAAGGATATTTGGAAGTCCGTAGGGCTATGGTGATAAAGGAAGTATCTTCCGTTCAAAACTGGAAAGAAGCTTTCTGAGAAACTGCTCTGTGTTCTGTTAATTCATCTCACAGAGTTACATCTTTCCCTTCAAGAAGCCTTTCACTAAGGCTGCTCTTGTGGAATTGGCAAAGTGATATTTCGAAGCCCATAGAGGGCTATGGTAAAAAAGGAAATAACTTCCATTCATAACTGGAAAGAAGATTTCTGAGAAACTGCTCTGTGTTCTCTTAATTCATCTCACAGAGTTACATCTTTCCCTTCAAGAAGCCTTTCGCTAAGGCTGTTTTTGTGGAATTGGCAAAGTGATATTTGGAGTCCCATGGAGGGCTATGGTGAAAAAGGAAATATCTTCCGTTCTCAACCAGAAAGAAGCTGTCTGAGAAACTGCTCTGTGTTCTGTTACTTCATCTCACAGAGTTACATCTTTCCCTTCAAGAAGCCTTTCGCTAAGGCTGTTCTTGTGGAATTGGCAAAGTGATATTTGGAAGCCTATAGAGGGCTATGGTGAAAAAGGAAATATCTTCCGTTCAAAACTGGAAAGAAGCTTTCTGAGAAACTGCTCTGTGTTCTGTTAATTCATCTCGCAGAGTTACATCTTTCCCTTCCAGAAGCCTTTAGCTAAGGCTGTTCCTGTGGAATTGGCAAAGGGATATTTGGAAGCCCATAGAGGGCTATGGTGAAAAAGGAAATATCTTCCATTCAAAACAGGAAAGAAGCTTTCTGAGAAACTGCTCTGTGTTATGTTAATTCATCTCACAGAGTTACCTCTTTCCCTTCAATAAGCCTTTCGCTAAGGCTATTCTTGTGGAATTGGCAAAGTGATATTTGGAAGCCCATAGAGGGCTATGGTGATAAAGGAAATATCTTCCGTTCAAAACTGGAAAGAAGCTTTCTGAGAAACTGCTCTATGTTCCGTTAATTCATCTGACAGAGTTACATCTTTCCCTTCAAGAAGCCTTTCGCTAAGGCTGTTCTTGTGGAGTTGGCAAAGTGATATTTGGAAGCCCATAGAGGGCTATGGTGAAAAAGGAAATATGTTCCGTTCAAAACTGGAAAGAAGCCTTCTGAGAAACTGCTCTGTGTTCTGTTAATTCATCTCACAGAGTTACATCTTTCCCTTCAAGAAGCCTTTCGCTAAGGCTGTTCTTGTGGAATTGGCAAAGTGATATTTGGAAGCCCATAGAGGGCTATGGAGAAAAAGGAAATATCTTCGGTTCAAAACTGGAAAGAAGCTTTCTGAGAAACTGCTCTGTGTTCTGTTACTTCATCTCACAGAGTTACGTATTTCCCTTCAAGAAGCCTTTCGCTAAGGCTGTTCTTGTGGAGTTGGGAAAGGGATATTTAGAAGCCCATAGAGGCTATGGTGAAAAAGGAAGTATCTTCCGTTCAAAACTGGAAGAAGCTTTGAGAAACTGCTCTGTGTTCTGTTAATTCATCTCACAGAGTTACATCTTTCCCTTCAAGCCTTTCACTAAGGCTGCTCTTGTGGAATTGGCAAAGTGATATTTCGAAGCCCATAGAGGGCTATGGTAAAAAAGGAAATAACTTCCATTCATAACTGGAAAGAAGATTTCTGAGAAACTGCTCTGTGTTCTCTTAATTCATCTCACAGAGTTACATCTTTCCTTCAAGAAGCCTTTCGCTAAGGCTGTTTTGTGGAATTGGCAAAGTGATATTTGGAGGCCCATGGAGGGCTATGGTGAAAAAAATATCTTCCGTTCTCAACCAGAAAGAAGCTGTCTGAGAAACTGCTCTGTGTTCTGTTACTTCATCTCACAGAGTTACATCTTTCCTTCAAGAAGCCTTTCGCTAAGGCTGTTCTTGTGGAATTGGCAAAGTGATATTTGGAAGCCTATAGAGGGCTATGGTGAAAAAATATCTTCCGTTCAAAACTGGAAAAAGCTTTCTGAGAAACTGCTCTGTGTTCTGTTAATTCATCTCGCAGAGTTACATCTTTCCCTTCCAGAAGCCTTTAGCTAAGGCTGTTCCTGTGGAATTGGCAAAGGGATATTTGGAAGCCCATAGAGGGCTATGGTGAAAAAGGAAATATCTTCCATTCAAAACAGGAAAGAAGCTTTCTGAGAAACTGCTCTGTGTTATGTTAATTCATCTCACAGAGTTACCTCTTTCCCTTCAATAAGCCTTTCGCTAAGGCTATTCTTGTGGAATTGGCAAAGTGATATTTGGAAGCCCATAGAGGGCTATGGTGATAAAGGAAATATCTTCCGTTCAAAACTGGAAAGAAGCTTTCTGAGAAACTGCTCTATGTTCCGTTAATTCATCTGACAGAGTTACATCTTTCCCTTCAAGAAGCCTTTCGCTAAGGCTGTTCTTGTGGAGTTGGCAAAGTGATATTTGGAAGCCCATAGAGGGCTATGGTGAAAAAGGAAATATCTTCCGTTCAAAACTGGGAAGAAGCTTTCTGAGAAACTGCTCTGTGTTCTCTTAATTCATCTCACAGAGTTACATCTTTCCCTTCAAGAAGCCTTTCGCTAAGGCTGTTTTTGTGGAATTGGCAAAGTGATATTTGGAGGCCCATGGAGGGCTATGGTGAAAAAGGAAATATCTTCCGTTCTCAACCAGAAAGAAGCTGTCTGAGAAACTGCTCTGTGTTCTGTTACTTCATCTCACAGAGTTACATCTTTCCCTTCAAGAAGCCTTTCGCTAAGGCTGTTCTTGTGGAATTGGCAAAGTGATATTTGGAAGCCTATAGAGGGCTATGGTGAAAAGGAAATATCTTCCGTTCAAAGATGGAAAGAATCTTTCTGAGAAACTGCTGTGGGTTCTGTTAATTCATCTCACAGAGTTACATCTTTCCTTCAAGCCTTTCGCTAAGGCTGTTCTTGTGGAATTGGCAAAGGGATATTTGGAAGCCCATAGTGGGCTGTGGTGAAAAAGGAAATATCTTCCTTCAAAACTGGAAAGAAGCTTTCTGAGAAACTGCTCTGTGTTCTGTTACTTCATCTCACAGAGTTACATCTTTTCCTTCAAGAAGCCTTTCGCTAAGGCTGTTCTTGTGGAATTGGCAAAGGGATATTTGGAAGCCCTTGGAGGGCCATGGTGAAAAAGGAAATATCTTCTGTTCAAAACTGGAAAGAAGCTTTCTGAGAAACTGTTCTGTGTTCTGTTACTTCATCTCACAGAGTTACATCTTTCCCTTCAAGAAGCCTTTCGCTAAGGCTGTTCTTGTGGAATTGGCAAAGTGATATTTGGAAGCCCATAGAGGGCTATGGTGAAAAAGGAAATATCATACGTTCAAAACTGGAAAGAAGCTTTCTGAGAAACTGCTCTGTGTTCTGTTAATTCACCCCAAAGAGTTACATCTTTTCCTTCAAGAATCCTTTCGCTAAGGCTGTTCTTGTGGAATTGACAAAGTGATATTTGGAAGCCCATAGAGGGCTACGGTGAAAAAGGAAATATCTTCCTTTCAAAACTGGATAGAAGCTTTCTGAGAAACTGCTCTGTGTTCTGTTAATTCACCTCACAGAGTTACATCTTTCCCTTCAAGAAGCCTTTCGCTAAGGCTGTTCTTGTGGAAATAGCAAAGGGATATTTGGAAGCCCATAGAGGGCTATGGTGAAAAAGGAAATATCTTCCGTTCAAAACTGGAAAGAAGCTTTCTGAGAAACTGCGCTGTGTTCTGTTACTTCATCTCACAGAGTTACATCTTTCCCTTCAAGAAGCCTTTCGCTAAGGCTGTTCTTGTGGAATTGGCAAAGGGATATTTGGAAGCCCATAGAGGGCTATGGTGAAAAAGGAAATATCTTCCGTTCAAAACTGGAGAGAAGCTTTCTGAGAAACTGCTCTGTGTTCTGTTAATTCATCTCACAGAGTTACATCTTACCCTTAAAGAGGCCTTTCTCCAAGGCTGTTCTTGTGGAATTGGCAAAGGGGTATTTGGAAGCCCATAGAGGGCTATGGTGAAAAAGGAAATATCTTCCGTTCAAAACTGGAAAGAAGCTTTCTGAGAAACCTCTCCATGTTCTGTTAAATCATCTCACAGAGTTACATCTTTCCCTTCCAGAAGCCTTTCGCTAAGGCTGTTCCTGCGGAATTGGCGAAGGGATATTGGGAAGCCCATAGAGGGCTATGGTGAAAAAGGAAATATCTTCCATTCAAAACTGGAAAGAAGCTTTCTGAGAAACTACTCTGTGTTATATTACTTCATCTCACAGAGTTACCTCTTTCCCTTCAAGAAGCCTTTCGCTAAGGCTGTTCTTGTGGAATTGGCAAAGGGATATTTGGAAGCCCATAGAGGGCTATGGTGAAAAAGGAAATATCTTCCTTTCGAAACTGGAAAAAAGCTTTTTGAGAAACTGCTCTGTGTTCTGTTACTTCATCTCACAGAGTTACATCTTTCCTTCAAGAAGCCTTTCGCTAAGGCTGTTCTTGTGGAATTGGCAAAGGATATTTGGAAGCCCATAGAGGGCTATGGTGAAAAGGAAATATCTTCCGTTCAAAACTGGAAAGAAGCTTTCTGAGAAACTGCTCTGTGTTCTGTTACTTCATCTCACAGAGTTACATCTTTCCCTTCAAGAAGCCTTTCGCTAAGGCTGTTCTTGTGGAATTGGCAAAGTGATATTTGGAAGCCCATAGAGGGCTACGGTGAAAAAGGAAATATCATCCGTTCAAAACTGGAAAGAAGCTTTCTGAGAAACTGCTCTGTGTTCTGTTAATTCACATAAAAGAGTTACATCTTTTCCTTCAAGAAGCCTTTCGCTAAGGCTGTTCTTGTGGAATTGGCAAAGTGATATTTGGAAGCCCATAGAGGCTATGGTGAAAAGGAAATATCTTCCGCTCAAAACTGGAAAGAAGCTTTCTGAGAAACTGCTCTATGTTCTGATAATTCATCTCACTGAGTTACATCTTTCCCTTCAAGAAGCCTTTCGCTAAGGGTGTTTTTGTGGAATTGGCAAAGTGATATTTATAAGCCCATAGAGGGCTATGGTGAAAAAGAAAATATCTTCCGTTCAAAACTGGAAAGAAGCTTTCTGAGAAACTGCTCTGTGTTCTGTTAATTCATCTCACAGAGTTACATCTTTCCCTTCAAGAAGCCTTTCCCTAAGGCTGTTCTTGTGGAATTGGAAAAGGGATATTTGGAAGCCCATAGAGGGCTATGGTGAAAAAGGAAATATCTTAAGTTCAAAACTGGAAAGAAGCTTTCTGAGAAACTGCTCTGTGTTCTGTTAATTCATCTCACAGAGTTACATGTTTTCCTTCAAAGCCTTTCGCTAAGGCTGTTCTTGTGAATTGGCAAAGTGATATTTGGAAGCCCATAGAGGGCTACGGTGAAAAGGAAATATCTTCCGCTCAAAACTGGAAAGAAGCTTTCTGAGAAACTGCTCTGTGTCCTTTAATTCATCTCACAGAGTTACATCTTTCCATTCAAGAAGCCTTTCGCTGAGGCTGTTCTTGTGGAATTGTCAAAGGATATTTGGAAGCCCATAGAGGGCTATGGTGAAAAGGAAATATCTTCCGTTGAAAACTGGAAAGAAGCTTTCTGAGAAACTGCTCTGTGTTCTCGTAATTCATCTCACAGAGTTACATCTTTCCCTTCAAGAAGCCTTTCGCTAAGGCTATTCTAGTGGAATTGGCAAAGGGATATTTGGAAGCCCATATAGGGCTATGGTGAAAAAGGAAATATCTTCCCTTCAAAACTGGAAAGAAGCTTTCTGAGAAACTGCTCTGTGTTCTGTTAATTCATCTCACAGAGTTACATCTTTCCCTTCAAGAAGCCTTTCGCTAAGGCTGTTCTTGTGGAAGTGGCAAAGTGATATTTGGAAGCCCATAGAGGTCTATGGTGAAAAAGGAATTATGTTCCGTTAAAAACTGGAAAGAAGCTTTCTGAGAAACTGCTCTGTGTTCTGTTAATTCATCTCACAGAGTTACATCTTTCCCTTCAAGACGCCTTTCGCTAAGGCTGTTCTTGTGGAATTGGCAAAGGGATATTTGGAAGCCCATAGAGGGCTATGGTGAAAAAGGAAATATCTTTCGTTCAAAACTGGAAAGAAGCTTTCTGAGAAACTGCTCTGTGTTCTGTTAATTCATCTCACATAGGTACATCTTTCCCTTCAAGAAGCCTTTCGCTAAGGCTGTTCTTGTGCAATTGGCAAAGTGATATTTGGAAGCCCATAGAGGTCTATGGTGAAAAAGGAATTATGTTCCGTTCAAAACTGGAAAGAAGCTTTCTGAGAAACTGCTCTGTGTTCTGTTAATTCATCTCACAGAGTTACGTCTTTCCCTTCAAGAAGCCTTTCGCTAAGGCTGTTCTTGTGGAGTTGGCAAAGGGATATTTGGAAGCCCATAGAGGGCTATGGTGAAAAAGGAAATATCTTAAGTTCAAAACTGGAAAGAAGCTTTCTGAGAAACTGCTCTGTGTTCTGTTAATTCATCTCACAGAGTTACATCTTTTCCTTCAAGAAGCCTTTAGCTAAGGCTGTTCTTGTGGAATTGGCAAAGTGATATTTGAAAGCCCATAGAGGGCTAAGGTGAAAAGGGAAATATCTTCCGTTCAAAACTGGAAAGAAGCTTTCAGAGAAAGTGCTCTGTGTCCGTTAATTCATCTCACAGAGTTACATCTTTCCCTTCAAGAAGCCTTTCGCTGAGACTGTTCTTGTGGAATTGTCAAAGGGATATTTGGAAGCCCATAGAGGGCTATGGTGAGAAAGGAAATATCTTCCGTTGAAAACTGGAAAGAAGCTTTCTGAGAAACTGCTCTGTGTTCTCGTAATTCATCTCACAGAGTTACATCTTTCCCTTCAAGAAGCCTTTCCCTAAGGCTATTCTAGTGGAATTGGCAAAGGGATATTTGGAAGCGCATATAGGGCTATGGTGAAAAACGAAATATCTTCCGTTCAAAACTGGAAAGAAGCTTTCTGAGAAACTGCTCTGTGTTCTGTTAATTCATCTCACAGAGTTACATCTTTCCTTTCAAGAAGCCTTTCACTAAGGCTGTTCTTGTGGAATTGGCAAAGTGATATTTGGAAGCCCATAGAGGGCTACCGTGAAAAAGGAAATATCTTCCGTTCAAAACTGGAAAGAAACTTTCTGAGAAACTGCTCGGTGTTCTGTTAATTCATCTCACAGAGTTACATCTTTCCCTTCAAGAAGCCTTTCGCGAAGGCTGTTCTTGTGGAATTGGCAAAGTGATACTTGGAAGCCCATAGAGGACTTTGGGCAAAACGAAATATCTTCCGTTCAAAACTGGAAAGAAGCTTTCTGAGAAACTGCTCTGTGTTCTGTTAATTCACCACACAGAGTTACATCTTTCCCTTCAAGAAACCTTTCGCTAAGGCTGTTCTTGTGGAATTGGAAAAGTGATATTTGGAAGCTCATGGAGGTCTACGGCGAAAAAGGAAATATCTTCCGTTCAAAACTGGAAAGAAGCTTTCTGAGAAACTGTTCTGTGTTTTGTTAATTCATCTCACAGAGATACATCTTTCCTTCAAGAAGCCTTTCGCTAAGGCTGTTCTTGTGGAATTGGCAAAGTGATATTTGGAAGCCCCTAGAGGGCTACGGTGAAAAAGGAAATATGTTCCTTTCAAAACTGGAAAGAAGCTTTCTGAGAAACTGCTCTGAGTTCTGTTAATTCACCTCACAGAGTTACATCTTTCCCTTCAAGCCTTTCGCTAAGGCTGTTCTTGTGGAATTGGCAAAGTGATATTTGGAAGCCCCTAGAGGGCTATGGTGAAAAGGAAATATGTTCCGTTCAAAACTTGAAAGAAGGTTTCTGAGAAACTGCTCTGTGTTCTGTTACTTCATCTCACAGAGTTACATCTTTCCCTTCCAGAAGCCTTTCGCTAAGGCTGTTCTTGTGGAATTGGCAAAGTGATATTTGGAAGCCCATAGAGGGCTGTGGTGAAAAAGGAAATATCTTCCGTTCAAAACTGGAAAGAAGCTTTCTGAGAAACTGCTCTGTGTTTTGTTAATTCATCTCTCAGAGTTACGTCTTTCCCTTCAAGAAGCCTTTCGCTAAGGCTGTTCTTGTGGAGTTGGCAAAGGGATATTTGGAAGCCCATAGAGGGCTATGGTGAAAAAGGAAATATGTTCCGTTCAAAACTGGAAAGAAGCTTTCTGAGAAACTGCTCTGTTCTGGTAATTCATCTCACAGAGTTACATCTTTCCCTTCAAGAAGCCTTCGCTAAGGCTGTTCCTGTGGAATTGGCAAAGTGATATTTGGAAGCCCATAGAGGGCTATGGTGAAAAAGGAAATATCTTCCGTTCAAAACTGGAAAGAAGCTTTCTGAAAAACTGCTCTGTGTTCTGTTAATTCATCTCAGAGAGTTACGTCTTTCCCTTCAAAGAAGCCTTTCGCTAAGGCTGTTCTTGTGGAGTTGGCAAAGGGATATTTGGAAGCCCATAGAGGGCTATGGTGAAAAAGGAAATATCTTCTGTTCAAAACTGGAAAGAAGCTTTCTGAGAAACTGTTCTGTGTTCTGTTAATTCATCTCACAGAGTTACGTCTTTCTCTTCAAGAAGCCTTTCGCTGAGGCTGTTCTTGTGGAATTGGCAAAGTGATATTTGGAAGCTCCTAGAAAGCTATGGTGAAAAAGGAAATATCTTCCGCTCAAAACTGGAAAGACGCTTTCTGAGAAACTGCTCTGTGTTCTGTTAATTCATCTCACAGAGTCACATCTTTCCCTACAAGAAGCCTTCGCTAAGGCTGTTCTTGTGGAATTGGCAAAGGATATTTGGAAGCCCATAGAGGCTATGGTGAAAAAATATCTTCCGTTCAAAACTGGAAAGAAGCTTTGTGAGAAACTGCTCTGTTTTCTGTTAATTCATCTTACAGAGTTACATCTTTCCCTTCAAGAAGCCTTTCGCTAAGGCTGTTCTTGTGGAATTGGCAAAGTGATATTTGGAAGCCCCTAGCGGGCTATGGTGAAAAATGAATTATCTTCCGTTCAAAACTGGAAAGAAGCTTTCTGAGAAACTGCTCTGTGTTCCGTTAATTCATCTCACAGAGTTACATATTTCCCTTCAAGAAGCCTTTCGCTAAGGCTGTTCTTGGGAAAATGGCAAAGTGATATTTGGAAGGCCATAGAGGGCTGTGGTGAAAAAGGAAATATCTTCCGTTCAAAACTGGAAAGAAGCTTTCTGAGAAACTACTGTGTTCTGTTAATTCATCTCACAGAGTTACATCTTTCCTTCAAGCCTTTCGCTAAGGCTGTTCTTGTGGAATTGGCAAAGTGATATTTGGAAGCCCATAGAGGCTATGGTGAAAAAGGAAATATCATCCGTTCAAAACTGGAAAGAAGCTTTCTGAGAAACTGCTCTGTGTTCTGTTAATTCACCCAAAAGAGTTACATCTTTCCTTCAAGAAGCCTTTCGCTAAGGCTGTTCTTATGAACTGGCAAGTGATATTTGGAAGCCCATAGAGGGCTATGGTGAAAAAGGAAATATCTTCCGTTCAAAACTGGAAAGAAGCTTTCTGAGAAACTGCTCTATGTTCTGATAATTCATCTCACTGAGTTACATCTTTCCTTCAAGAAGCCTTTCGCTAAGGGTGTTTTGTGGAATTGGCAAAGTGATATTTATAAGCCCATAGAGGGCTATGGTGAAAAAGAAAATATCTTCCGTTCAAAACTGGAAAGAAGCTTTCTGAGAAACTGCTCTGTGTTCTGTTAATTCATCTCACAGAGTTACATCTTTCCTTCAAGAAGCCTTTCCTAAGGCTGTTCTTGTGGAATTGGAAAAGGGATATTTGGAAGCCCAGAGGGCTATGGTGAAAAAGGAAATATCTTAAGTTCAAAACTGGAAAGAAGCTTTCTGAGAAACTGCTCTGTGTTCTGTTAATTCATCTCACAGAGTTACATGTTTTCCTTCAAGAAGCCTTTCGCTAAGGCTGTTCTTGTGGAATTGGCAAAGTGATATTTGGAAGCCCATAGAGGGCTACGGTGAAAAAGGAAATATCTTCCGTTCAAAACTGGAAAGAAGCTTTCTGAGAAACTGCTCTGTGTCCTTTAATTCATCTCACAGAGTTACATCTTTCCATTCAAGAAGCCTTTCGCTGAGGCTGTTCTTGTGGAATTGTCAAAGGGATATTTGGAAGCCCATAGAGGGCTATGGTGAGAAAGGAAATATCTTCCGTTGAAAACTGGAAAGAAGCTTTCTGAGAAACTGCTCTGTGTTCTCGTAATTCATCTCACAGAGTTACATCTTTCCCTTCAAGAAGCCTTTCGCTAAGGCTATTCTAGTGGAATTGGCAAAGGGATATTTGGAAGCCCATATAGGGCTATGGTGAAAAGGAAATATCTTCCTTCAAAACTGGAAAGAAGCTTTCTGAGAAACTGCTCTGTGTTCTGTTAATTCATCTCACAGAGTTACATCTTTCCCTTCAAGAAGCCTTTCGCTAAGGCTGTTCTTGTGGAAGTGGCAAAGTGATATTTGGAAGCCCATAGAGGTCTATGGTGAAAAAGGAATTATGTTCCGTTAAAAACTGGAAAGAAGCTTTCTGAGAAACTGCTCTGTGTTCTGTTAATTCATCTCACAGAGTTACATCTTTCCCTTCAAGGCAGCCTTCGCTAAGGCTGTTCTTGTGGAATTGGCAAAGGATATTTGGAAGCCCATAGAGGGCTATGGTGAAAAGGAAATATCTTTCGTTCAAAACTGGAAAGAAGCTTTCTGAGAAACTGCTCTGTGTTCTGTTAATTCATCTCACATAGGTACATCTTTCCTTCAAGAAGCCTTTCCTTCGCTAAGGCTGTTCTTGTGCAATTGGCAAAGTGATATTTGGAAGCCCATAGAGGTCTATGGTGAAAAAGGAATTATGTTCCGTTCAAAACTGGAAAGAAGCTTTCTGAGAAACTGCTCTGTGTTCTGTTAATTCATCTCACAGAGTTACGTCTTTCCCTTCAAGAAGCCTTTCGCTAAGGCTGTTCTTGTGGAGTTGGCAAAGGGATATTTGGAAGCCCATAGAGGGCTATGGTGAAAAAGGAAATATCTTAAGTTCAAAACTGGAAAGAAGCTTTCTGAGAAACTGCTCTGTGTTCTGTTAATTCATCTCACAGAGTTACATCTTTTCCTTCAAGAAGCCTTTAGCTAAGGCTGTTCTTGTGGAATTGGCAAAGTGATATTTGAAAGCCCATAGAGGGCTAAGGTGAAAAGGGAAATATCTTCCGTTCAAAACTGGAAAGAAGCTTTCAGAGAAAGTGCTCTGTGTCCGTTAATTCATCTCACAGAGTTACATCTTTCCCTTCAAGAAGCCTTTCGCTGAGACTGTTCTTGTGGAATTGTCAAAGGGATATTTGGAAGCCCATAGAGGGCTATGGTGAGAAAGGAAATATCTTCCGTTGAAAACTGGAAAGAAGCTTTCTGAGAAACTGCTCTGTGTTCTCGTAATTCATCTCACAGAGTTACATCTTTCCTTCAAGAAGCCTTTCCTAAGGCTATTCTAGTGGAATTGGCAAAGGGATATTTGGAAGCCATATAGGCTATGGTGAAAAAAAATATCTTCCGTTCAAAACTGGAAAGAAGCTTTCTGAGAAACTGCTCTGTGTTCTGTTAATTCATCTCACAGAGTTACATCTTTTCCTTCAAGAAGCCTTTCGCTAAGGCTGTTCTTGTGGAATTGGCAAAGTGATATTGGAAGCCCATAGAGGGCTACCGTGAAAAATATCTTCCGTTCAAAACTGGAAAGAAACTTTCTGAGAAACTGCTCGGTGTTCTGTTAATTCATCTCACAGAGTTACATCTTTCCTTCAAGAAGCCTTCGCTAAGGCTGTTCTTGTGGAATTGGCAAAGTGATACTTGGAAGCCCATAGAGGACTTTGGGCAAAACGAAATATCTTCCGTTCAAAACTGGAAAGAAGCTTTCTGAGAAACTGCTCTGTGTTCTGTTAATTCACCACACAGAGTTACATCTTTCCCTTCAAGAAACCTTTCGCTAAGGCTGTTCTTGTGGAATTGGAAAAGTGATATTTGGAAGCTCATGGAGGTCTACGGCGAAAAAGGAAATATCTTCCGTTCAAAACTGGAAAGAAGCTTTCTGAGAAACTGTTCTGTGTTTTGTTAATTCATCTCACAGAGATACATCTTTCCCTTCAAGAAGCCTTTCGCTAAGGCTGTTCTTGTGGAATTGGCAAAGTGATATTTGGAAGCCCCTAGAGGGCTACGGTGAAAAAGGAAATATGTTCCTTTCAAAACTGGAAAGAAGCTTTCTGAGAAACTGCTCTGAGTTCTGTTAATTCACCTCACAGAGTTACATCTTTCCCTTCAAGAAGCCTTTCGCTAAGGCTGTTCTTGTGGAATTGGCAAAGTGATATTTGGAAGCCCCTAGAGGGCTATGGTGAAAAAGGAAATATGTTCCGTTCAAAACTTGAAAGAAGGTTTCTGAGAAACTGCTCTGTGTTCTGTTACTTCATCTCACAGAGTTACATCTTTCCCTTCCAGAAGCCTTTCGCTAAGGCTGTTCTTGTGGAATTGGCAAAGTGATATTTGGAAGCCCATAGAGGGCTGTGGTGAAAAAGGAAATATCTTCCGTTCAAAACTGGAAAGAAGCTTTCTGAGAAACTGCTCTGTGTTTTGTTAATTCATCTCTCAGAGTTACGTCTTTCCCTTCAAGAAGCCTTTCGCTAAGGCTGTTCTTGTGGAGTTGGCAAAGGGATATTTGGAAGCCCATAGAGGGCTATGGTGAAAAAGGAAATATGTTCCGTTCAAAACTGGAAAGAAGCTTTCTGAGAAACTGCTCT
The DNA here is from genome assembly GCA_023783455.1 of Erythrocebus patas. NCBI lineage: Eukaryota > Metazoa > Chordata > Mammalia > Primates > Cercopithecidae > Erythrocebus > Erythrocebus patas. The sequence continues at coordinate 24,819 of JAKFHT010001585.1, forward strand.
CTGTTCTGGTAATTCATCTCACAGAGTTACATCTTTCCCTTCAAGACGCCTTTCGCTAAGGCTGTTCCTGTGGAATTGGCAAAGTGATATTTGGAAGCCCATAGAGGGCTATGGTGAAAAAGGAAATATCTTCCGTTCAAAACTGGAAAGAAGCTTTCTGAAAAACTGCTCTGTGTTCTGTTAATTCATCTCAGAGAGTTACGTCTTTCCCTTCAAAGAAGCCTTTCGCTAAGGCTGTTCTTGTGGAGTTGGCAAAGGGATATTTGGAAGCCCATAGAGGGCTATGGTGAAAAAGGAAATATCTTCTGTTCAAAACTGGAAAGAAGCTTTCTGAGAAACTGTTCTGTGTTCTGTTAATTCATCTCACAGAGTTACGTCTTTCCCTTCAAGAAGCCTTTCGCTAAGGCTGTTCTTGTGGAATTGGCAAAGTGATATTTGGAAGCTCCTAGAAGGCTATGGTGAAAAAGGAAATATCTTCCGCTCAAAACTGGAAAGACGCTTTCTGAGAAACTGCTCTGTGTTCTGTTAATTCATCTCACAGAGTCACATCTTTCCCTACAAGAAGCCTTTCGCTAAGGCTGTTCTTGTGGAATTGGCAAAGGGATATTTGGAAGCCCATAGAGGGCTATGGTGAAAAAGGAAATATCTTCCGTTCAAAACTGGAAAGAAGCTTTGTGAGAAACTGCTCTGTTTTCTGTTAATTCATCTTACAGAGTTACATCTTTCCCTTCAAGAAGCCTTTCGCTAAGGCTGTTCTTGTGGAATTGGCAAAGTGATATTTGGAAGCCCCTAGCGGGCTATGGTGAAAAATGAATTATCTTCCGTTCAAAACTGGAAAGAAGCTTTCTGAGAAACTGCTCTGTGTTCCGTTAATTCATCTCACAGAGTTACATCTTTCCCTTCAAGAAGCCTTTCGCTAAGGCTGTTCTTGGGGAAATGGCAAAGTGATATTTGGAAGGCCATAGAGGGCTGTGGTGAAAAAGGAAATATCTTCCGTTCAAAACTGGAAAGAAGCTTTCTGAGAAACTACTCTGTGTTCTGTTAATTCATCTCACAGAGTTACATCTTTCCCTTCAAGAAGCCTTTCGCTAAGGCTGTTCTTGTGGAAGTGGCAACGTGATATTTGGAAGCCCATAGAGGGCTATGGTGAAAAGGAAATATCTTCCGTTCAAAACTGGAAAGAAGCTTTCTGAGAAACTTCTGTGTGTATTTTCAGAAGTCAGTCATGTTCTTTGTGTCAATATCAATCTGTTTATTGCTCCATTTTAGCAAATATTCATTTATTTATTTGTTATTGCTTTATTCAAGTGCAATAATAAATAATTAATTCAAATTTATAGTGAATGATTTGAAAATGTAGACCTATGTTTGCAACCATTTACTCAGCACTTCAATCAAGTTTTGAATAATTAAATTAATCCTAAATCTTTCTCTTATTCTCTGAAATTTAACTCACATCCCCATTACTCCCAACACCATATTCTCAGAAAATTTAAATCTTCTCCATGTTAATTTACAATAGTGGCAACTTCTAAAATTTCTACAAATGTGTCATATAAAATTTACTCTTAAT
>JAKFHT010001586.1:0-26383 GCA_023783455.1 Erythrocebus patas
GAAGGAAGCTTTCAGATAAACTGCTTTTTCTTCTGTTAATTCATCTCACAGAGTTACATCTTTCCCTTAAGAAGCCTTGCACTAAGGCTGTTTTTCTGGAATTGGCAGGTGATATATGGAAACCCATAGAGAGCTATGGTAAAAAAGGAAATATCTTCCGTTAAAAACTGGAAAGAAGTTTTCTGAGAAACTGCTTTGTGTTCTGTTAATTCATCTCACAGTGTTACAGCTTTCCCCTGAAAAAGCCTTTCGTAAGACAGTTCTTGTGGAATTGGCAAAGTGATATTTGGAAGCCCACAGAAGGCTATGGTGAAAAAGAAAATATCTTCCGTTAAAAACTGGAAAGAAGCTTTTTGAGAAACTATTATGTGTTCTGTCAATTCATCTCACAGAGTAACATCTTTCCCTTCAAGAAGCCTTTCGCTATGGCTGTTCTTGTGGAATTGGCAAAGTGATATTTGGAAGCCCAAGAAAGGCTATGGTGAAAAAGGAAATATCTTCCGTTAAATACTGGAAAGAAGCTTTCTGAAAAACTGCTTTGTGTTCTGTTAATTCATCTCCCAGGGTTACAGCTTTCCCCTCAAGAAGCCTTTAGCTAAGACTGTTCTTGTGGTATTTGCAAAGTGATATTTGGAAGCCCATAGAGGGCTGTGGTGAAAGAGCAAACATCTTCCGTTAAAAACTGGAAAGCTTTCTGAGAAACTGCTTTGTGTTCGGATAATTCATCTTATAGAGTTACAGCTTTCCCTTCCAGAAACCTTTCGCTAAGGCTATTCTTGTGGAATTTGCAAAAGGATATTTGGATGCCCATAGAGGGCTATGGTGAAAAAGGAAATATCTTCCGTTAAAAACTGGAAAGAAGCTTTCTGAGAAACTGCTTTGTGTTCTGTGAATTCATCTCACAGAGTTACATCTTTCCCTTCAAGAAGCCTTTCGCTATGGCTGTTCTTGTGGAATTGGCAAAGCGATATTTGGAAACCCATAGAGGGCTATAGTGAAAAAGGAAATATCTTCCGTTAAAAACGGGAAAGAAGCGTTCTAGAAACTGCTTTGTATTCTGTTAATTCATCTCACAGAGTTACAGCTTTCCCCGCAAGAAGCCTTTCGCTAAGACTGTTCTTGTGGAATTTGCAAAGTGATATTTGGAAGCCCATAGAGGGCTATGGTGAAAAAGGAAATATCTTCCGTTAAAAACTGGAAAGAAGCTTTCTGAGAAACTGCTTTGTGATCTGTGAATTCATCTCAGAGAGTTACATCTTTCACTTCAAGAAGCCTTTGGCTGAGGCTGTTCTTGCGGAATTGGCAAAGGGATATTAGGAAGCCCATAGAGGGCTATGGTGAATAAGGAAATATCTTCCGTTCAAAACTGGAAAGAAGCCTTCTGAGAAACTGCTCTGTGTTCTGTTAATTCATCTCACAGAGTTACATCTTTCCCTTCAAGAAGCTTTCGCTAAGGCTGTTCTTGTGGAATTGGCAAAGGGATATTTGGAAGCCCATAGGGCTATGGTGAAAAAAATATCTTCCGTTCAAAACTGGAAAGCAGCTTTCTGAGAAACTGCTCTGTGTTGTGTTAATCCATCTCACAGAGTTACATCTTTCCCTTCAAGAAGGCTTTCGCTAAGCTGTTCTTGTGAAATTGGCAAGGATATTTGGAAGCCCATAGAGGGCTATGGTGAAAAAGGAAATATCTTCAGTTCAAAACTGGAAGGAAGCTTTCTGAGAACTGCTCTGTGTTCTTTTAATTCATCTCACAGAGTTACATCTTCCTTCAAGAAACCTTCGCTAAGCTCTTCTTGTGTAATTGCAAAGGATATTTGGAAGCCCCATGAGGGCTATGTTGAAAAAGGATATATCTTCCGTTCAAAACTGGAAAGAAGCTTTCTGAGAAACTGCTCTGTGTTCTGTTAATTCATCTCACAGAGTTACATCTTCCTTAAAACAAGCCTTTCGCTAAAGCTGTTCTTGTGGAATTATGGCAAAGTGATATTTGGAAGCCCTTAGAGGGCTTTGGTGAAAAGGATATATCTTCCGTTCAAAACTGGAAAGAAGCTTTCTGAGAAACTGCTCTGTGTTCTGTTAATTCATCTCACAGAGTTACATCATTCCTAAAACAAGCCTTCGCTAAGGCTGTTCTGTGGAATTGGCAAAGTGATATTTGGAAGCCCTTAGAGGGCTATGGTGAAAAGGAAATATCTTCCGTTCAAAACTGGAAAGAAGATTTCTGAGAAACTGCTCTGTGTTCTGTTAATTCATCTCACAGAGTTACATCTTTCCTTCAAGAAGCCTTTCGCTAAGGCTGTTCTTGTGGAATTGGCAAAGAGATATTTGGAAGCCCTTAGAGGCTATGGTGAAAAGGAAATATCTTCCGTTCAAAACTGGAAGAAGATTTCTGAGAAACTACTCTGTGTTCTGTTAATTCATCTCACAGAGTTACATCATTCCTTCAAACAAGCCTCTAAGGCTGTTCTTGTGGAATTGGCAAAGTGATATTTGGAAGCCCATAGAGGGCTATGGTGAAAAAGGAAATATCTTCCGTTCAAAACTGGAAAGAAGCTTTCTGAGAAACTGCTCTGTGTTATGTTAATTCATCTCACAGAGTTACATCTTTCCTTCAAGAAGCCTTTCGCTAAGGCTATTCTTGTGGAATTGGCAAAGGGATATTTGGAAGCCCATAGAGGGCTATGGTGAAAAAGGAAATATCTTCCGCTCAAAACTGGAAAGAAGCTTTCTGAGAAACTGCTCTGTGTTGTGTTAATTCATCTCACAGAGTTACATCTTTCCTTCAAAAGCCTTTCGCTAAGGCTGTTCTTGTGGAATTGGCAAAGGATATTTGGAAGCTCATAGAGGGCTATGGTGAAAAGGAAATATCTTCCGCTCAAAACTGGAAAGATGCTTTCTGAGAAACTGCTCTGTGTTGTGTTAATTCATCTCACAGAGTTACATCTTTCCTTCAAGAAGCCTTTCGCTAAGGCTGTTCTTGTGGAATTGGCAAAGTGATATTTGGAGCCCATAGAGGGCTATGGTAAAAAGGAAATATCTTCCGTTCAAAACTGGAAAGATGCTTTTGAGAAACTGCTCTGTGTTCTGTTAATTCATCTCACAGAGTTACATCTTTCCTTCAAGAAGCTTCCTCGCCAAGGCTGTTCTTGTGGAATTGGCAAAGTGATATTTGGAAGCCATAGAGGGCTATTTTAAAAAGGAAATATCTTCCGTTCAAACCTGGAAAGAAGCTTTATGAAGGACTGCTCTGTGTTCTGTTAATTCATCTCACAGAGTTACATCTTTCCTTCAAAAGCCTATTCTAAGGCTGTTCTTGTGGAATTGGCAAGGATATTTGGAAGCCCATAGAGGCTATTTTAAAAAGGAAATATCTTCGTTCAAAACTGGAAAGAAGCTTTCTGAAGGACTGCTCTGTGTTCTGTTAATTCATCTCACAGAGTTACATCTTTCCTTCAAGAAGCCTTTCGCTAAGGCTGTTCTTGTGGAATTGGAAAAGGGATATTTGGAAGCCCATAGAGGACTATGGTGAAAAAGGAAATATCTTCTGTTCAAAACTGGAAAGAAGCTTTCTGAGAAACTGCTCTGTGTTCTGTTAATTCATCTCACAGAGTTACATCTTTCCTTCAAGCCTTTCGCTAAGGCTGTTCTTGTGGAATTGGCAAAGAGATTTTGGAAGCCCATAGAGGGCTATGGTGAAAAAGGAAATAACTTCCGTTCAAAACTGGAAGAAGCTTTCTGAGAAACTGCTCTGTGTTCTGTTAATTCATCTCACAGAGTTACATCTTTCCTTCAAAAGCCTTTCGCTAAGGCTGTTCTTGTGGAATTGGCAAAGGATTTTGGAAGCCCATAGAGGGCTATGGTGAAAAAGGAAATAACTTCCGTTCAAAACTGGAAAAGCTTTCTGAAACTGCTCTGTGTTCTGTTAATTCATCTCACAGAGTTACATCTTTCCTTCAAGAAGCCTTTCGCTAATGCTGTTCTTGTGGAATTGGCAAAGTGATATTTGGAAGCCCATAGAGGGCTATGGTGAAAAAGGAAATATCTTCCGTTCAAAACTGGAAAGAAGCTTTCTGAGAAACTGCTCTGTGTTCTGTTAATTCATCTCACAGAGTTACATCATTCCCTAAAAGCCTTTGCTAAGGCTGTTCTTGTGGAATTGGCAAAGGATATTTGGAACCCATAGAGGGCTATAGTGAAAAGGAAATATCTTCCGTTGAAAATTGGAAAGAAGCTTTCTGAGAAACTGCTCTGTGTTCTGTTAATTCATCTCACAGAGTTACATCTTTCTCTTCAAGAAGCCTTTCGCTAAGGCTGTTCTTGTGGAATTGGCAAAGGATATTTGAAGCCCATAGAGGGCTATGGTGAAAAATATCTTCCTTCTGAAAACTGGAAAGAAGCTTTCTGAGAAACTGCTCTGTGTTCTGTTAATTCATCTCACAGAGTTACATCTTTCCTTCAAGAAGCCTTTCGCTAAGCTGTTCTTGTGGAATTGGCAAAGTGATATTTGGAAGCCCATAGAGGGCTATGGTGAAAAAGGAAATATCTTCCTTCAAAACTGGAAAGAAGCTTTCTGAGAAACTGCTCTGTGTTCTTTTTAATTCATCTCACAGGTTACATCTTTCCTTCAAGAAGCCTTTCGCTAAGGCTGTTCTTGTGGAATTGGCAAAGTGATATTTGGAAGCCCCAGAGGGCTATGGTGAAAAAAGATTATCTTCAGGTTCAAACTGGAAAGAAGCTTTCTGAGAAACTGCTTTGTGTTCTTTTAATTAATCTCACAGAGTTACAACTTTCCCTTCAAGAAGCCTTTCGCTAAGGCTGTTCTTGTGGAATTGGCAAAGTGATATTTGGAAGCCCTAGAGGGCTATGGTGAGATTATCTTCCTGAATTGAAACTGGAAAGAAGCTTTCTGAGAAACTGCTCTGTTCTTTTAATTAATCTCACAGAGTTACAACTTTCCTTCAAGAAGCCTTTCGCCAAGGCTGTTCTTGTGGAACTGAAAGGAATATTTGGAAGCCCTAGAGGGCTATGGTGAAAAAGGAAATATCTTCCACCAAAACTGGAAAGAAGCTTTCTTGAAGAACTGATCTGTGTTCTGTTAATTCATCTCACAGAGTTACATCTCTTCCTTCAAGAAGCCTTTCCTAAGGCTGTTCTTGTGGAATTGGTAAAGTGATATGAAGCCCATAGAGGGCTATGGTGAAACACTATCTTCCGCTTGAAAACTGGAAAGAAGCTCTGAGAAACTGCTCTGTGTTCTGTTAATTCCATCTCACAGAGTTACATATTCCTTCAGGAAGCCTTTCGCTAAGGCTGTTCTTGTGGAATTACAAAGAGATATTTGGAAGCCCATAGAGGGCTATGGTGAAAAAGGAAATATCTTCCGTCTAAAACTGGAAAGCAGCTTGAGAAACTGCTCTGTGTTCTGTTAATTCATCTCACAGAGTTACATCTTTCCTCTAAGTTTCTTTCGCTTAAGGCTGTTCTTGTGGAATTAAGTAAAAAATATATTTGGAAGCCCATAGAGGTGGTAGTGAAAACGAAATATCTTCCGCTTCAAAACTGGAAAAGAAGTTTGAGAAACTGCTCCAGTTCTGCTAATTCATCTCTGCTAGAGTTTATCTTCCTTCAAGTAGCTTCGCTAAGGCTGTTCTTGTGGAATTGGCAATGTGATATTTGGAAGCCCATAGAGGGCTGTGGCATAAAAGGAAATATCTTCCGTTAAAAACTGCAAAGAAGCTTTCTGAGAAACTATTTTGTGTTCTGTTAATTCAACTCACAGACTTACAGCTTTCCCTGAAGAAGCCTTTCTCTAAGACAGTTCTTGTGGAATTGGCAAAGTCATATTTGGAAGCCCATAAGGGCTATGGTGAAAAAGGAAATATATCCGTTAAAAACTGGAAAGAAGCTTCTGAGAAACTGCTTTGTGTTCTCTCATTCAGAGTTACATCTTTCCTTCAAGTAGCCTTCGCTAAGGCTGTTCTGTGGAATTAGCAAAGGATATTTGGAAGCCCCTAGAGGGCTGGTGAAAAGGAAATATCTTGGTTAAAACTGGAAAGAAGCTTTCTGAGAAACTGCTTTGTGTTCTGTTAATTCATCTTATAGAGTTACAGCATTCCCCTCAAGAACTTTTCGATAAGACTGTTCTTGTGGAATTGCAAAGTGATATTTGGAAGCCCATAGAGGGCTATGATGAAAAAGGAAATATATTCCGTTAAAAACTGGAAAGAAGCTTGAGAATCTGCTTTGTGTTCTGTTAATTCATCTCACGAAAGTTACAGCTTCCTCATTTTCCTCGCTAAGGCTGTTCAGGAATTGGAAAGGATGTTTGGAAGCCCCTAGAGGCTATGTGGTGAAAAGGAAATATCTTCCGTAGAAAAACTGGAAAGAACCTTCTGAGAAACTGCTGTCTCTGTTAATTCATCTCATAGAGTTACATCTTTCCTCTTCAAGAAGCCTTTCTCTAAGACTGTTCTTGTGGAATGGGCAAAGTAATATTTGGAAGCCGATAGACGGGCTATGCTGATGGAAATATCTTCCGTTGAAAACTTCAAAGAACCTTTCTGAGAAACTGCTTTGTGTTCTGTTAATTCATCTAGAGTTACAGCATTCTCAAAATCTTTCTCGGGCTAAGACTGTTCTTGTGGAATTTGCAAGTGATATTTGGAAGCCCACAGAGGGCTATGGTGAAAAAGGAAATATCTTCCGTTAAAAACTGGAAAGAAGCTTTGTGAGAAACTATTATGTGTTCTGTTAATTCATCTCACAGAGTAACATCTATCCCTTCAAGAAGCCTTTCGCTAAGGCTGTTCTTGTGGAATTGGCAAAGTGATATTTGGAAGCCCATGGAGGGCTATGGTGAAAAAGGAAATATCTTCCGTTAAAAACTGGAAAGAACCTTTCTGAGAAACTGCTTTGTGTTCTGTTAATTCATCTCACAGAGTTACGGCTTTCCCCTCAAGAAGCCTTTCGCTAAGACTGTTCTTGAGGAATTTCCAAAGTGATATTTGGAAGCCCATGGATGGCTATGGTGAAAAAGGAAATATCTTCCGTTAAAAACTGGAAAGAACCTTTCTGAGAAACTGCTTTGTGTTCTGTTAATTCATCTCACAGAGATACAGCTTTTCCCTCAAGAAGCCTTTCGCTAAGACTGTTCTTGTGGAATTTGAAAAGTGATATTTGGAAGCTCATAGAGGGCTGTGGTGAAAGAGGAAACGTCTTCCGTTAAAAACTGGAAAGAAGCTTTCTGAGAAACTGCATTGTGTTCGGGTAATTCCTCTCACATAGATACATCTTTCCCTTCAAGAAGCCTTTCGCTAAGGCTGTTCTTGTGGAATTACCAAAGTGATACTTGGAAGCCCATAGAGGGCTATGGTGAAAAAGGAAATATCTTCCATTAAATACTGGAAAGAAGCATTCTGAGAACCTGCTTTGTGTTCTGTTAATTCATCTCACAGAGATACATCATTCCCCTCACGAAGTCTTTCGCTAAGACTGTTCTTGTGGAATTTCCAAAGTGATATTTGGAAGCCCATAGAGGGCTATGGTATAAAAGGAAATATCTTACGTTAAAAACTGGAAAGAAGGTTTCTGAGAAACTGCTTTGTGTTCTGTTAATTCATCTCACAGAGGTACAGCTTTCCCTTCAAGAAGCCTTTCGCTAAGGCTGTTCTTGTGAAATTGGCAAAGTGATATTTGGAAGCCCATAGAGGGCTATGGTGAAAAAGAAAATATCTTCCGTTAAAAACTGGAAAGAAGCTTTCTGAGAAACTGCTTTGTGTTCCGTTAATTCATCTCACAGAGTTACAGCTTTCCCCTCAAGAAGCCTTTCGCTAAGACTGTTCTTGCGAAATTTGCAAAGTGATATTGGAAGCCCATAGAGGGCTGTGGTGAAAAAGGAAATACATTCCGTTTAAAACTGGAAAGAAGCTTTCTGAGAAACTGCTTTGTGTTCTGTGAATTCATCTCACAGAGTTACATCTTTCCCTTCAAGAAGCTTTTCGCTGAGGCTGTTCTTGCGGAATTGGCAAAGTGATATTTGGAAGCCCATAGAGGCCTATGGTGAAAAAGGAAATATCTTCCGTTAAAAACTGGAAAGAAGCTCTCTGAGAAACTACTTTGTGTTCTGTTAATTCATCTCACATAGTTACATCTTTCCCTTCAAGAAGCCTTTCGCTAAGCGTGTTCTTGTGGAATTGGGAAAGTGATTTTGGGAAGCCCATAGAGGGCTATGGTGAAAAAGGAAATATCTTCGGTTAAAAACTTTTAAAGAAGCTTTCTGAGAAAATGCTTTGGAATCTGTTAATTCATCTCACAGTGTTACAGCTTTCCCCTCAAGAAGCCTTTCTCTAAAACTGTTCTTGTGGAATTGGCAAAGTGATATTTGGAAGCCCATAGAGGCCTATGGTGAAGAAGGAAATATCTTCCGTTCAAAACTGGAAAGAAGCTTTCTGAGAAACTGCTCTGTGTTCTGTTAATTCATCTCACAGAGTTACATCTTTCCCTTCAAGAAGCCTTTCGCTAAGCTGTTCTTGTGGAATTGGCAAAGGATATTTGGAAGCCCTAGAGGGCTATGGTGAAAAGGAAATATCTTCCGTTCAAAACTGGAAAGAAGCTTTCTGAGAAACTGCTCTGTGTTCTGTTAATTCATCTCACAGAGTTACATCTTTCCTTCAAGAAGCCTTCGCTAAGGCTGTTCTTGTGGAATTGGCAAAGGATATTTGGAAGCCCATAGAGGGCTATGGTGAAAAGGAAATATCTTCCGTTCAAAACTGGAAAGAAGCTTTCTGAGAAACTGCTCTGTGTTCTGTTAATTCATCTTATAGAGTTACAGCTTTCCTTCAAGAAGCCTTTCGCTAAGGCTGTTCTTGTGGAATTGGCAAAGTGATATTTGGAAGCCCATAGAGGCTATGGTGAAAAGGAAATATCTTCCGTTAAAACTGGAAAGAAGCTTTCTGAGAAACTCTTTTGTGTTCTATTAATTCAACTCACAGACTTACAGCTTTCCCCTGAAGAAGCCTTTCTCTAAGACTGTTCTTGTGGAATTAGCAAAGTCATATTTGGAAACCCATAAGGGCTATGGTGAAAAAGGAAATATATCCGTTAAAAACTGGAAAGAAGCTTTCTGAGAAACTGCTTTGTGTTCTGTTAATTCATCTCACCGAGTTACAGCTTTCCCTTCAAGAAGCCTTTCGCTAAGGCTGTTCTTGTGGAATTGGGAAAGTGATGTTTGGAAGCCCTTAGAGGGCTATGGTGAAAAAGGAAATATCTTCCGTTAAAAACTGGAAAGAACCTTTCTGAGAAACCGCTTTGTCTTCTGTTAATTCATCTCACAGAGTTACAGCTTTCCCCTCAAGAAGCCTTTCTCTAAGACTGTTCTTGTGGAATGGGCAAAGTAATATTTGGAAGCCGATAGACGGCTATGCTGAAAATGGAAATATCTTCCGTTGAAAACTTCAAAGAACCTTTCTGAGAAACTGCTTTGTGTTCTGTTAATTCATCTTATAGAGTTACAGCATTCCCCTCAAGAATCCTTTTGCTAAGACTGTTCTTGTGGAATTTTCAAAGTGATATTTGGAACCCCATAGAGGGCTATGGTGAAAAAGGAAATATCTTCCGTTCAAAACTGGAAAGATGCTTTCTGAGAAACTGCTCTGTGTTCTGTTAATTCATCTCACAGAGTTACATCTTTCCTTTCAAGAAGCCTTTCGCTAAGGCTGTTCTTGTGGAATTGGCAAAGTGAGATTTGGAAGCCCATAGAGGGCTATGATGAAAAAGGAAATATCTTCCGTTAAAAACTGGAAAGAAGCTTTCTGAGAAACTGCTTTGTGTTCTGTTAATTCATCTCACAGAGTTACAGCTTTCCCCTCAAGAAGCCTTTCGCTAAGACTGTTCTTGTGGAATTTCCAAAGTGATATTTGGAAGCCCATAGAGGGCTATGGTGAAAAAGGAAATATCTTCCGTTCAAAACTGGAAAGAAGCTTTCTGAGAAACTGCTTTGTGTTCTGTGAAATCATCTCACAGATTTACATCTTTCCCTTCAGGAAGCCTTTCGCTGAGGCTGTTCTTGCGGAATTGGCAAAGTGATATTTGGAAGCCCATAGAGGCCTATGGTGAAAAAGGAAATATCTTCCATTGTAAACTGGAAAGAAGCTTTCTGAGAAACCGCCTGTGCTCTATGAATTCAACTCAAAGAGTTACAGCAATTCCCTCAAGAAGCCTTTCTCTAAGACTGTTCTTGTGGAATTTGCAAAGTGATATTTTTAAGCCCATAGAGGGCTATTGTGAAAAAGAAAATATCTTCGGTGAAAAACTGGAAAGAAGGTTTCTGAGAAACTGCTTTGTGTTCTGCTTTCCATCTTACAGAGTTACAGCTTTCCCTTCAAGAACCCTTTCCCTTAGGCAGTTCTTGTGGAATTGGGAAAGAGATGTTTGGAAGCCGATAGAGGGCTATGCTGAAAAAGGAATTATCTTCCGTTGAAAACTGGAAAGAACCTTTCTGAGAAACTGCTTTCTGTTCTGTTAATTCATCTTATAGAGTTACAGCATTCCCCTCAAGAATCCTTTCGCTAAGACTGTTCTTGTTGAATTTGCAAGGTGATATTTGGAAGCCCATAGTGGGCTATGGTGAAAAAGGAAATATCTTTCGTTAAAAACTGGAAAGAAGCTTTGTGAGAAACTATTATGTGTTCTGTTAATTCATCTCACAGAGTAACATCTTTCCCTTCAAGAAGCCTTTCGCTAAGGCTGTTATTGTGGAATTGGCAAAGTGATATTTGGAAGCCCACAGAGAGCTACGATGAAAAAAAAAATCTTTCGTTAAAAACTGGAAAGAAGCTTTCTGAGAAACTGCTTTGTGTTCTGTTAATTCATCTTACAGAGTTACAGCATTCCCCTCAAGAATCCTTTCGCTAAGACTGTTCTTGTGGAATTTGCAAGGTGATATTTGGAAGCCCATAGAGGGCTATGGTGAAAAAGGAAATATCTTCCGTTAAAACCTGGAAAGAAGCTTTCTGAGAAACTGCTTCGTGTTCTGTTAATTCACCTCACAGAGTTACATCTTTCCCTTCAAGAAGCCTTTCGCTGAGGCTGTTCTTGTGGAATTGGCAAAGGGATATTTGGAAGCCCATAGAGGCCTATGGTGAAAAAGGAAATATCTTCCGTTAAAAACTGGAAAGAAGCTTTCTGAGAAACTGCTTTGTGTTCTGTGAATTCATATCAAAGAGTTTCATCTTTCCCTTCAAGAAACCTTTCGCTAAGACTGTTCTTGTGGAATTTGCAAAGTGATATTTGGAAGCCCATAGAGGGCTATGGTGAAAAAGGAAATATCGTCCGTTAGATGCTGGAAAGAAGCTTTCTGAGAAACTGCTTTGTGTCCTGTTAATTCATTTCACAGAGTTACATCTTTCCCTTCAAGAAGCCTTTCGCTAATCTGTTCGTGTGGAATAGGTAAAGTGATGCTTGGACGCCCATAGAGGGCTACGGTGAAAAAGGAAATATCTTCCGTTAAAAACTGGAAAGAAGCTTTCTGAGAAACTGCATTGTGTTCTGTTAATTCACCTCACAGAGTTACAGCTTTCCCCTCAATAAGGCTTTCGCTAAGACTGTTCTTGTGGAATTTGCAAAGTGATTTTTAAAGCCCATAGAGGGCTATTGTGAAAAAGAAAATATCTTCCGTGAAAAACTGGAAAGAAGGTTTCAGAGAAACTGCTTTGTGTTCTGTTATTCCATCTTACAGAGTTACAGCTTTCCCTTCAAGAAGCCTTTCCCTAAGGCTTTTCTTCTGGAATTGGCAAAGTAATATTTGGAAGCCCAAAGAGGGCTATGGTGAAAACGGAAATATCTTCCGTTTAGAAACTGGAAAGAAGCTTTCTGAGAAACTGCTTTGTGTTCAGTTAATTAATCTCACAGAGTTACATCTTTTCCTTCAGGAAGCCTTTCGCTAAGGCTGTTCTTGTGGAATTGGGAAAGCGATGTTTGGAAGCCCATAGAGGGCTATGGTGAAAAAGGAAATAACTTCCGTTAAAAACCTGAAAGAAGCTTTCTGAGAAATTGCTTTGTGTTCTGTTAATTCATCTCACAGAGTTACAACTTTACCCTCAGGAAGCCTTTCGCTAAGACTGTTCTTGTGGATTTACAAAGTGATATTTGGAAGCCCATAGAGGGCTATGGTGAAAAAGGAAATATTTTCTGTAAAAACTGAAAGAAGCTTTCTGAGAAACTGCTTTGTGTTCTGTTAATTCATCTCACAGAGTTACAGCTTTCCCCTCAAGAGGCCTTTCACTAAGACTGTTAATGTGGAATTGGCAAAGTGATATTTGGAAGCCCATAGAAGCCTATGGTGAAAAAGGAAATATCTTACGTTAAAAACTGGAAAGAACCTTACTGAGAAACTGCTTTGTGTTCTGTTAATTCATCTTATAGAGTTACTGCATTCCCCTCAAGAATCCTTTCACTAAGATTGTTCTTGTGGAATGTGCAAAGTGATATTTGGAAGCCCATAGAGGGCTATGGTGTAAAAGGAAATATCTTCCGTTAAAAACTGGAAAGAAGTTTGTGAGAAACTATTATGTTTTCTGTTAATTCATCTCACAGAGTAACATCTTTCCCTTCAAGAAGCCTTTCGCGAAGGCTGTTCTTGTGGAATTGGCAAAGTGATATTTGGAAGCCCACAGAGGGCTATGATGAAAAAGGAAATATCTTCCGTTAAAAACTGGAAAGAAGCTTTTTGAGAAACTGCTTTGTGTTCTGTGAATTCATCTCACAGAGTTACATCTTACCCTTCAAGAAGCCTTTCGCTGGGCCTGTTCTTGCGGAATTGGCAAAGTGATATTTGGAAGCCCATACAGGGCAATGGTGAAAAAGGAAATATCTTCCGTTAAAAACTGGAAAGAAGCTGTCTAAGAAACTGCTTTGTGTTCTGTTAATTCATCTCACAGAGTTACAGCTTTCCCCTGAAAAAGCCTTTCTGTAAGACCGTTCTTGTGGAATTGGCAAGGTGATATTTGGAAGCCCACAGAGGGCTATGGTGAAAAAGGAAATATCTTCCATTAAAACTGGAAAGAACCTTTCTGAGAAACTGCTTTGTGCTCTATGAATTCAACTCACAGAGTTACAGCTTTTCCCTCAGGAAGCCTTTCTCTAAGACTGTTCTTTTGGAGTTTGCAAAGTGATATATTTAAGCCCATAGTGGATAATGATGAAAAAGGAAATATCTTCCGTTAAAAACTGGAAGGAAACTTTCAGATAAACTGCTTTGTGTTCTGTTAATTCATCTCACAGAGTAACATCTTTCCCTTAAAGAAGCCTTTCGCTATGGCTCTTCTTGTGGAATTGGCAAAGTGATATTTGGAAGCCCAAAGAGGGCTATGGTGAAAAAGGAAATATCTTCTGTTCAAAACTGGAAAGAAGCTTTCTGAGAAACTGCTTTATCTTCTGTTAATTCATCTTATAGAGTTACAGCTTTTCCTTCAAGAAGCCTTTCTCTAAGACTGTTCCTGTGGAATTTGCAAAGTGATATTTTGAAGCCCATAGGGGTCTATGGCGTAAAAGGAAATATCTTCCGTTAAAAACTGCAAAGAAGCTTTCTGAGAAAATGCTTTGTGTTCTGTTAATTCAACTCACAGACGTACAGCTGTCCCCTGAAGAAGCCTTTCGCTAAGGCTGTTCTTGTGGAATTGGCAAAGTGATATTTTGAAGCCCATAGAGGGCTATGGTGAAAAAGGAAATATCTTCCGTGAAAAACTGGAAAGAAGGTTTCTGAGAAACTGCTTTGTGTTCTGTTAATTCATCTCACAGAGTTACATCTTTCCCTTCAAGGAGCCTTTCGCTAAGGCTGTTCTTGTGGAATTGGCAGAGTGATTTTGGACCATAGAGGGCTATTGTGAAAAGAAATTATCTTCAGTGAAAAACTGGAAAGAAACTTTCTGAGAAACTGCTTTGTGTTCTGTTAATTCATCTCACAGAGTTACATCTTTCCCTTCAAGAAGCCTTTCGCTAAGGCTGTTTTTATGGAATTTGCAAAGTGATATTTGGAAGCCCATAGTGGGCTATGGTGAAAAAGGAAATATCTACCGTTAAAAACAGGAAAGAACCTTTCAGATAAACTGCTTTGTGTTCTGTTAATTCATCTCAGAGAGTTACATCTTTCCCTAAAGAAGCCTTCCGCTAAGGCCGTTCTTGTGGAATTGGCAAAGTGATATTTGGAGCCCATAGAGGGCTATGGTGAACAAGGAAATATCTTTCGTTAAAAACTGGAAAGAAGCTTTCTGAGAAAGTGCTTTGTGTTCTGTTAATTCATCTCAGAGAGTTACCGCTTTCCCTTCAAGAAGGCTTTCGCTAAGACTGTTCTTGTGGAATTTGCAAAGTGATTTTGGAAGTCCATAGAGGGCTATTGTGAAAAAGAAAATATCTTCCGTGAAAAACTGGAAAGAAGCTTTGTGAGAAACTGCTTTGTGTTCTGTTAATTCATCTTATAGAGTTACAGCTTTCCTTCAAGAAGCCTTTCGCTAAGGCTGTTCTTGTGGAATTGGCAAAGTGATATTTGGAAGCCCATAGAGGGCTATGGTGAAAAAGGAAATATCTTCCGTTAAAAACTGGAAAGAAGCTTTCTGAGAAACTGCTTTGTGTTCTGTTAATTCATCTCACAGAGTTACAGCTTTCCCTCAAGAAGCCTTCGCTAAGACTGTTCTTGTGGAATTTGCAAAGTGATATTTGAAGCCCATAGAGGGCTATGGTGAAAAGGAAATATCTTCCATTAAAAACTGGAAAGAAGCTTTCTGAGAAACTGCTTTGTGTTCTGTTAATTCATCTTATAGAGTTACATCTTTCCTTCAAGAAGCCTTTCGCTAAGCTGTTCTTGTGGAATTGAGAAAGTGATGTTTGGAAGCCCATAGAGGGCTATGGTGAAAAGGAAATATCTTCCGTTAAAAACTGGAAAGAAGCTTTCTGAGAAACTGCTTGTGTTCTGTTAATTCATCTCACAGAGTTACATCTTTCCTTCAAGAAGCCTTTCGCTAAGACTGTTCTTGTGGAATTGGCAAAGTGATGTTTGGAAGCCCATAGAGGGCTATGGTGAAAAGGAAATATCTTCCGTTAAAAACTGGAAAGAAGCTTTCTGAGAAACTGCTTTGTGTTCTGTTAATTCATCTCACAGAGTTACATCTTTCCTTCAAGAAGCCTTCGCTAAGGCTGTTCTTGTGAATTGGCAAAGTGATATTTGGAAGCCCTAGAGGGTTATGGTGAAAAAGAAAATATCTTCCGTTAAAACTGGAAAGAAGCTTGAGAAACTGCTTTGTGTTCTGTTAATTCATCTCACAGAGCTAGAGCTTTCCCTCAAGAAGCCTTTCTCTAACACTGTTCTTGTGAATTTGCAAAGTGATATTTGAAGCCCATAGAGGGCTGTGGTGAAAAGGAAATATCTTCCGTTAAAAACTGGAAAGAAGCTTTCTGAGAAACTGCTTTGTGTTCTGTTAATTCATCTCAAAGAGTTACATCTTGCCCTTCAAGTGGCCTTTCGCTAAGGCTGTTCTTGTGGAATTGGCAAAGTGATATTTGGAAGCCCTTAGAGGGTTATGGTGAAAAAGTAAATATCTTCCGTTAAAAACTGGAAAGAAGCTTTCTGAGAAACTGCTTTGGGTTCTGTTAATTCATCTCACAGAGCTAGAGCTTTCCCCTCAAGAAGCCTTTCTCTAACACTGTTCTTGTTGAATTTGCAAAGAGATATTTGAAAGCCCATAGAGGGCTGTGGTGAAAAAGGAAATATCTTCCGTTAAGTACTGGAAAGAAGCATTATGAGAAACTGCTTTGTGTTCTGTTAATTCATCTCACAGGGTTACATTTTTCCTCTCAAGAAGCCTTTCGCTAAGACTGTTCTTGTGGTATTTGCAAAGTGATATTTGTCTGCCCATTGATGGCTATGGCGAAAAAGGAAATCTTCCGTTAAAAACTGGAAAGAAGCTTTCTGAGAAACTGCTTTGTGTTCTATTAATTCATCTCACAGTGTTACAGTTTTCCCCTCAAGAAGGCTTTTGCTAAGACTCTTCTTGTGGAATTTGCAAAGTGATTTTGGAAGCCCATAGAGGGCTATGGTGAAAAAGAAAATATCTTCCGTGAAAAACTGGAGGAAGGTTTCTGAAAAACTGCTTTGTGTTCTGTTATTCCTTCTTACAGAGTTTCAGCTTTCCCTTCAAGAAGCCTTTCGCTAAGGCTGTTCTTGTGGAATTGGCAAAGGGATATTTGGAAGCCCTTAGAGGGCTATGGTGAAAAAGGAAATATCTTCCGTTAAAAACTGGAAAGCAGCTTTCTGAGAAAATGCTTTGTGTTCTGTAGATTCATCTCACATAGTTACATCTTTCCCTTCAAGAAGAATTTCGCTATGGCTGTTCTTGTGGAATTGGGAATGTGATATTTGGAAGCCCATAGAGGGCTATGGTGAAAAAGGAAATATCTTCCATTAAAAGCTGGAAAACAGCTTTCTGAGAAACTGCTTTGTGTTCTGTTAATTCATCTCACAGAGTTACAGCTTTCCCTTCAAGAACCCTTTCGCTAAGGCTGTTCTTGTGGAATTGGGAAAGTGATGTTTGGAAGCCCGTAGAGGGCTCTGGTGAAAAAGAAAGTATCTTCCGTTAAAAACTGGAAAGAAGCTTTCTGAGGAACTGCTTTTTGTTCTGTTAATTCATCTCACAGAGTTACATATTTCCCTTCAAGAAGCCTTTCGCTATGGCTGTTCTTGTGGAATTGGCAAAGTGATATTTGGAAGCCCCTAGAGGGCTATGGTGAAAAAGGAAATATCTTCCGTTTAATACTGAAAAGATGCATTCTGAGAAACTGCTTTGTGTTCCGTTAATTCACCTTATAGAGTTACATCTTTCCCTTCAAGAAGTCTTTCGCTAAGGCTGCACTTGTGGAATTGAGAAAGTGATATTTGGAAGCCCATAGGGGCTATGGTGAAAAAGAAATATCTTCCGTTAAAACTGGAAAGAAGCTTTCTGAGGAACTGCTTTTTGTTCTGTTAATTCATCTCACAGAGTTACATATTTCCCTTCAAGAAGCCTTTCGCTATGGCTGTTCTTGTGGAATTGGCAAAGTGATATTTGGAAGCCCCTAGAGGGCTATGGTGAAAAAGGAAATATCTTCCGTTTAATACTGAAAAGATGCATTCTGAGAAACTGCTTTGTGTTCCGTTAATTCACCTTATAGAGTTACATCTTTCCCTTCAAGAAGTCTTTCGCTAAGGCTGCACTTGTGGAATTGAGAAAGTGATATTTGGAAGCCCATAGAGGGCTATGGTGAAAAAGGAAATATCTTCCGTTAAAAACTGGAAAGAAGCTTCCTGAGAAACGGCTTTGTGTTCTGTTAATTCATCTCACAGAGTTACAGCTTTCCCCTTAAGAAGGCTTTCGCTAAGACTGTTCTTGTGGAATTTGCAAAGTGATTTTGGAAGCCCATAGAGGGCTATTGTGAAAAAGAAAATATCTTCCGTGAAAAACTGGAAAGAAGCTTTCTGAGAAACGGCTTTGTGTTCTGTTATTCCATTATACAGAGTTACAGCTTTCCCCTCAATAAGCCTTTCGCTAAGACTGTTCTTGTGGAATTTGCAAAGTGATATTTGGAAGCTCATAGAGGGCTATGGCATAAAAGGAAATATCTTCCGTTAAAAACTGGAAAGAAGCTTTCTGAGAAAGTGCTTTGTGTTCTGTTAATTCATCTCAAAGACTTACAACTTTCCCCTGAAGAAGCCTTTCTCTAAGAGTGTTCTTGTGGTATTTGCAAAGTGATATTTTGAAGCCCATAGAGGGCTATGGTGAAAAAGGAAATATCTTCCGTTAAAACTGGAAAGAAGCTTTCTGAGGAACTGCTTTGTGTTCTGTTAACTCATCTAACAGAGTTACAGCTGTCCCTTCAAGAAGCCTTTCGTTAAGTCTGTTCTTGGGAAATTGGCAAAGTGATATTTGGAAGCCCATAGAGGGCCATGGTGAAAAAGAAATTATCTTTCGTTAAAAACTGGAAAGAATCTTTCTGAGAAACTGCTTTGTGTTCTGCTAATTCATCTCACAGAGTTACAGCTTTCCCCTCAAAAGCCTTTCGCTAAGACTGTTATTGTGGAATTTGCAGTGTGATATTTGGAAGCCCATACAGGGCAATGGTGAAAAAGGAAATATCTTCCGTTAAAAATTTTAAAGGAGCTTTCTGAGCAACTGCTTTGTGTTCTGTTCATTCATCCCACAGAGTTACATCTTTCCCTTCAAGAAGCCTTTCGCTAAGACTGTTCTTATGTAATTTGCAAAGTGATATTTGGGAGCCCTTAGAAGGCTATGGTGAAAAAGTAAATATCTTCCGTGAAATACTGGAAAGAAGCATTCTGAGAAACTGCTTTGTGTTCTGTTAATTCATCTCACAGAGTTACAGCTTTCCCCTCAAGAAGCCTTTGTCTAACACTGTACTAGTGGTATTTGCAAAGAGATATTTGGAAGCCCATAGAGGGCTATGGTGAAAAGGAAATATATTCCGTTAAAACCTGGAAGGAGTCTTTCTGAGAAACTGCTTTGTGTTCTGTTAATTCATCTCACAGAGTTACATCTTTCCCTTCAAGAAGCCTTTCTCTAAGGCTGTTCTTGTGGAATTTGCAAAGTGATATTTGGAAGCCCATAGAGGGCTATGGTGAAAAAGGAAATATCTTCCGTTAAAACTGGAAAGAAGCTTTCTGAGAAACTGCTTTGTGTTCTGTTAACTCATCTAACAGAGTTACAGCTTTCCCTCAAGAAGCCTTTCGTTAAGTCTGTTCTTGGGAAATTGGCAAAGTGATATTTGGAAGCCCATAGAGGGCTATGGTGAAAAAGAAATATCTTCCGTTAAAACTGGAAAGAAGCTTGAGAAACTGCTTTGTGTTCTGCTAATTCATCTCACAGAGTTACAGCTTTCCCTCAAAAGCCTTTCGCTAAGACTGTTATTGTGGAATTTGCAAAGTGATATTTGGAAGCCCATACAGGGCAATGGTGAAAAAGGAAATATCTTCGTTAAAATTTTAAAGGAGCTTTCTGAGAAACTGCTTTGTGTTCTGTTCATTCATCCCACAGAGTTACATCTTTCCTTCAAGAAGCCTTTCGCTAAGACTGTTCTTATGTAATTTGCAAAGTGATATTTGGGAGCCCTTAGAAGGCTATGGTGAAAAAGTAAATATCTTCCGTGAAATACTGGAAAGAAGCATTCTGAGAAACTGCTTTGTGTTCTGTTAATTCATCTCACAGAGTTACAGCTTTCCCCTCAAGAAGCCTTTGTCTAACACTGTACTAGTGGTATTTGCAAAGAGATATTTGGAAGCCCATAGAGGGCTATGGTGAAAAAGGAAATATATTCCGTTAAAACCTGGAAGGAGTCTTTCTGAGAAACTGCTTTGACTTCTGTTAATTCATCTCACAGAGTTACATTTTTCCCTTTTAGTAGCCTTTATCTAAGGCTGATCTTATGTAATTGAGAAAGTGATGTTTGGAAGCCCATAGGGGGCTATGGTGAATAAGTAAATATCTTCCGGTAAAAACTGGAAAGAATCTTTCTGAGAAACTGCTTTGTGTTCTGTGAATTCATCTCAAAGAGTTACATCTTTCCCTTCAGGAAACCTTTCGCTAAGACTGTTCTTGTGGAATTTTCCAAGTGATATTTGGAAGCCCATAGAAGGCTATGGTGAAAAAGGCTATATCTTCCGTTAAAAACTGGAAAGAAGCATTCTGAGAAACTGTTTTGTGTTCTGTTAATTCATCTCACAGGGTTAGAGTTTTCCTCTCAAGAAGCCTTTCACTAAGACTGTTCTTGTGGTATTTGCAAAGTGATATTTGGATGCTCATTGAGGGCTATGGTGAAAAAAGAAATATCTTCCGTTAATAACTGGAAAGAAACTGCTTTGTGTTCGGTTAATTCATCTCACAGAGTTACAACTTTCCCCTCAAGAAGCCTTTCTCTAACACTGTTCTTGTGTAATTTGCAAAGAGATATTTGGAAGCCCATAGAGGGCTATGGTGAAAAAGGAAATATCTACCGTTAAAACCTGGAAAGAGGCTTTCTGAGAAACTGCTTTGTGTTCTGTTATTTCATCTCACAGAGTTACATTTTTCCCTTCCAGAAGCCTTTCTATAAGGCTGATCTTATGGAATTGAGAATGTCATGTTTGGAAGCCAACAGGGGGCTACGGTGAAAAAGGAAATATCTTCCATTAAAAACTGGAAAGAATCTTTGTGAGAAACTGCTTTGTGTTCTGTGAATTCATCTCAAAGAGTTACATCTTTCCCTTCAAGAAACCTTTCGCTAAGACTGTTCTTGTGGAATTTGCAAAGTGATATTTGGAAGCCCATAGAGGGGTATGGTGAAAACGGAAATATCTTCCGTTTAACACTGGAAAGAAGCTTTCTGAGAAACTGCTTTGTGTTCTGTCAATTCATCTCACAGAGTTACAGACTTCCCCTC
The DNA here is from genome assembly GCA_023783455.1 of Erythrocebus patas. Taxonomy (NCBI): domain Eukaryota; kingdom Metazoa; phylum Chordata; class Mammalia; order Primates; family Cercopithecidae; genus Erythrocebus; species Erythrocebus patas. The sequence continues at coordinate 20,455 of JAKFHT010001586.1, forward strand.
AAGAAGCCTTTCGCTATGGCTGTTCTTGTGGAATTGGCAAAGTGATATTTGGAAGGCCATAGAGGGCTAAGGTGAAAAAGGAAATATCTTCCATTAAAAACTGGAAAGAAGCTATCTGAGAAACTGCTTTGTGTTCTGTTAATTCATCTCACAGAGTTACAGCTTTCCCCTCAAGAAGCCTTTCGCTAAGACTGTTCTTGTGGAATTTGCAAAGTGATATTTGGAAGCCCTTAGAGGGCTATGGTGAAAAAGGAAATATCTTCCATTAAAAACTGGAAAGAAGCTATCTGAGAAACTGCTTTGTGTTCTGTTAATTCATCTCACAGAGTTACAGCATTCCCCGCAAGTATCCTTTCGCTAATACGGTTCTTGTGAAATTTGCAAAGTGATATTTGGAAGCCCTTAGAGGGCTATGGTGAAAAAGGAAATATCTTCCATTAAAAACTGAAAAGAAGCTTTCTGAGAAACTATTATGTGTTCTGTTAAGTCATCTCACAGAGTAACATCTTTCCCTTCAGGAAGCCTTTCGCTAAGGCTGTTCTTGTGGAATTACCATAGGGATATTTGGAAGCCCATAGAGGGCTATGGTGAAAAAGGAAATATCTTCTGTTAAAAACTGGTAAGAAGCTGTCTGAGAGACTGCTTTGTGTTCTGTGAATTCATCTCACAGAGTTACATCTTTCCCTTCAAGAAGCCTTTCGCTATGTCTGTTCTTGTGGAATTGGCAAAGTGATATTTGGAAGCCCATAGAGGGCTATGGTGAAAAAGGAAATATCTTCGGTTTAATACTGGAAAGAAGCATTCTGAGAAACTGCTTTGTGATCTGTTAATTCGTCTCACAGGGTTACAACTTTCCCTTCAAGAAGCCTTTTGCTATGGCTGTTCTTGTGGAATTGGCAAAGTGATATTTCGAAGCCCGTAGAGGGATATGGTGAAAAACGAAATATCTTCCGTTTAATACTGGAAAGATGCATTCTGAGAAACTGCTTTGTGTTCTGTTAATTCATCTCACCGGGTTTCAGCTTTCCCCTCAAGAAGCCTTTCGCTAAGACTGTTCTTTTGGGATTTGCAAAGTGATATTTGGAAGCCCATAGAGGGCTATGGTGAAAAAGGAATTATCTTCCGTTTAAACTGGAAAGAAGCTTTCTGAGAAACTGCTTTGTGTTCTGTTAATTCATCTCACAGAGTTACAGCTGTCCCTTCAAGAAGCCTTTCGCTAAGGCTGTTCTTGTGAAATTGGCAAAGGGATATTTGGAAGCCCATAGAGGGCTACGTTGAAAAAGAAAATATCTTCCGTTAAAAACTGGAAAGAAGCTTTCTGAGAAACTGCTTTGTGTTCTGTTTATTCATCTCACAGAGTTACAGCTTTCCCCTCAAGAAGCCTTTCACTGAGGCTGTTTTTGTGGAATTTGCAAAGTGATATTTGGAAGCCCATACGGGGCTATGGTGAAAAAGGAAATATCTTCCGTTAAAAACTGAAAAGAAGCTTTCTGAGAAACTGCTTTGTGTTCTGTGAATTCATCTCACAGAGTTACATCTTTCCCTTCAAGAAGCCTTTCGCTAAGGCTGTTCTTGTGGAATTGGCAAAGTGATATTTGGAAGCCCATAGAGGGCTATGGTGAAAAAGGAAATATCTTCCGTTAAAAACTGGAAAGAAGCTTTCTGAGAAACTGCTTTGTGTTCTGTTTATTCATCTCACAGAGTTACAGCTTTCCCCTCAAGAAGCCTTTCACTGAGGCTGTTTTTGTGGAATTTGCAAAGTGATATTTGGAAGCCCATACGGGGCTATGGTGAAAAAGGAAATATCTTCCGTTAAAAACTGAAAAGAAGCTTTCTGAGAAACTGCTTTGTGTTCTGTGAATTCATCTCACAGAGTTACATCTTTCCCTTCTAGAAGCCTTTCGCTGAGGCTGTTCTTGCGGAATTGGCAAAGTGATATTTGGAAGCCCTCAGAGGCCTATGGTGAAAAAGGAAATATCTTCCGTTAAATACTGGAAAGAAGCATTCTGAGAAACTGCTTTGTTGTCTGTTAATTCATCTCACAGGATTACAGCTTTCCCCTCAAGAAGCCTTTCGCTAAGACTGTTCTTGTGGTATTTGCAAAGTGAATTTTAGAAGCCCATAGAGGGATATGGTGAAAAAGGAAATATCTTCCGTTAAAAACTGGAAAGAAGCTTTCTGAGGAACTGCTTTGTGTTCTATGAATTCAACTCTCAGAGTTACAGCTTTTCCCTCAACAAGCCTTTCTCTAAGACTGTTCTTGTAGAATGTGCAAAGTGATATTTTTAAGCCCAGAGTGGGCTATGTTGAAAAAGAAAATATCTTCCATTAAAAACTGGAAAGATGCTTTCTGAGAAGGTGCTTTGTGTTCTGTTAATTCATCTCACAGAGTTACAACTTTCCTCTCAGGAAGCCTTTCACTGAGACTGTTCTTGTGGAATTTACAAAGTGATATTTGGAAGCCCATAGAGGGCTATGGTGAAAAAGGAAATATGTTCCGTTAAAAACTGAAAAGAGGCTTTCTGAGAAACTGCTTTGTGTTCTGTTAATTCATCTCACAGAGTTTCATCTTTCCCGTCAAGAAGCCTTCGCTAAGGCTGCTCTTGTGGAATTGAGAAAGTGATGCTGGGAAGCCCATAGGGGGCTATGTTGAAAAAGGAAATAACTTCCGTTAAAAACTGGAAAGAAGCTTTCTGAGAAACTGCTTTGTGTTCTGTTAATTCATCTCACATGGTTACAGCTTTCCCCTCAAGAAGCCTTTCGCTACGACTGTACTTGCGGAATTTCCAGAGTGATATTTGGAAGCCCTTAGAGGGCTATGGTGAAAAAGGAAATATCTTCCATTAAAAACTGGAAAGAGGGTTTCTGAGAACCTGCTTTGTGTTCGGTTAATTCATCTCACAGAGTTACATTTTTCCCTTCCAGAAGCCTTTCTCTAAGGCTGATCTTATGGAATTGAGAAAGTCATGTTTGGAAGCCCGTAGGGGGCTATGGTGGAAAAGGAAATATCTTCCGTTAAAATCTGGAAAGAAGCTTTCTGAGAAACTGCTTTTTGTTCTGTGAATTCATCTCAAAGAGTTACATCTTTCCCTTCAAGAAACCTTTCGCTAAGACTGTTCTTGTGGAATTTGCAAAGTGATATTTGGAAGCCCATAGAGGGCTATGGTGAAAAAGGAAATATCTTCCGTTAAAAACTGGAAAGAAGCTTTCTGAGAAACTATTATGTGTTCTGTTAAGTCATCTCACAGAGTAACATCTTTCCCTTCAGGAAGCCTTTCGCTAAGGCTGTTCTTGTGGAATTACCATAGGGATATTTGGAAGCCCATAGAGGGCTATGGTGAAAAAGGAAATATCTTCTGTTAAAAACTGGTAAGAAGCTGTCTGAGAGACTGCTTTGTGTTCTGTGAATTCATCTCACAGAGTTACAGCTTTTCCCTCATGAAGTCTTTCGCTAAGACTGTTCTTGTGGAATTTCCAAAGTGATATTTTTAAGCCCATAGAAGGCTACAGTGAAAAAGGAAATACCTTCCGTTAAAAACTGGAAAGAATCTTTCTGAGAAACTGCTTTGTGTTCTGTTAATTCATCTCACAGAGCAACATTTTTCCCTTCCAGAAGCCTTTCTCTAAGGCTGATCTTATGGAATTGAGAAAGTGATGTTTGGAAGCCCATAGGGGGCTATGGTGAAAAAGGAAATATCTTCCGTTAAAAACTGGAAAGAACCTTTCTGAGAAACTGCTTTGTGTTCTCTGAATTCATCTCAAAGAGTTACATCTTTCCCTTCAAGAAACCTCTCGCTGAAACTGTTCTTGTGGAATTTGCCAAGTGATATTTGGAAGCCCATAGAGGGCTATGGTGAAAAGGAAATATCTTCCGTTAAAAACTGGAAAGAACCTTTCTGAGAAACTGCTTTGTGTTCTCTGAATTCATCTCAAAGAGTTACATCTTTCCCTTCAAGAAACCTCTCGCTGAAACTGTTCTTGTGGAATTTGCCAAGTGATATTTGGAAGCCCATTGAGGGCTATGGTGAAAAAGGAAATATCTTCCGTTAAATACTGGAAAGAAGCATTCTGAGAAACTGCTTTGTGTTCTCTTAATTCATCTCACATGGTTTCAGTTTTCCTCTCAAGAAGCCTTTCGCTAAGACTCTTCTTGTGGTATTTGCAAAGTGATATTTGGATGCCCATTGAGGGTTATGGTGAAAAAGGAAATATCTTCCGTTAAAAACTGGAAAGAAGCTTTCTGAGAAACTGCTTTGTGTTCTGTTAATTCATCTCACAGTGTTACAGCTTTTCCCTTCAAGAAGCCTTTCGCTAAGACTGTTCTTGTGGAATTTCCAAAGTGATATTTGGAAGCACATAGAGGGCTATGGTGAAAAAGGAAATATCTTCCGTTAAAAACTGGAAAGAAGCTTTCTGAGAAACTGCTTTGTGTTCTGTTAATTCATCTCACAGAGTTACATCTTTCCTTCAAGAAGCCGAAATATCTTCCGTTAAAAACTGGAAAGAAGCTTGAGAAACTGCTTGTGTTCTGTTAATTCATCCCACAGAGTTACATCTTTCCTCAAGAAGCCTTTCGCTAAGACTGTTCTTGTGGAATTTCCAAAGTGATATTTGGAAGCCCATAGAGGGCTATGGTGAAAAGGAAATATCTTCCGTTAAAAACTGGAAAGAAGCTTTCTGAGAAACTGCTTTGTGTTCTGTTAATTCATCCCACAGAGTTACATCTTTCCCTTCAAGAAGCCTTTCGCTAAGACTGTTCTTGTGGAATTTCCAAAGTGATATTTGGAAGCCCATAGAGGCTATGGTGAAAAGGAAATATCTTCCGTTAAAAACTGGAAAGAAGCTTCTGAGAAACTGCTTTGTGTTCTGTTAATTAATCCCACAGAGTTACATCTTTCCCTTCAAGAAGCCTTTCGCTAAGACTGTTGTTGTGGAATTTCCAAAGTGATATTTGGAATCCCATAGAGGGCTACAGTGAAAAAGGAAATATCTTCCGTTAAAAACTGGAAAGAAGCTTTCTGAGAAACTGCTTTGTGTTCTGTTAATTCATCTCACAGAGTTACATCTTTCCCTTCAAGAAACCTTTCCCTGAGGCTGTTCTTGTGAAATTGAAAAAGTGATATCTGGAGACCCATAGTGGGCTATGGTGAAAAAGAAAATATCTTTCGTTAAAAACTGGAAATAAGCTTTCTGAGAAACTGCTTTGTGTTCTGTTAATTCATCTCACAGAGTTACAGCTTTCCTCTCAAGAAGCCTTTCGCTAAGACTGTTCTTTGCACTCCAGCCTGGGCAAGAGCAAGACTCCATCTTAAAAAAAAAAAAAAAAAAGATATGGAAGTTGGAAATAAGTTGTTATTGAACTACCAATATAGATGAGATGATAGACCACATAGAAAAGTAAAAGTGAGAGAAGAAGAAAGCACTAAAGACACTTAACAAAGAACTGGCCATTACAGGGAATAACTACATTTATGCATTCCTAAATATAATCAGTTCAGTATGATCTATGTGAATGGATGCAAATGGAGGAATATACATAATATGAGATACCAATACAAAATTACTTCTTATATTCATTTTGTTGGATGTACAGAGGAGAAGCATTGATGGAAGATTTATTTATGTTTGCTAAAATTTGGTTTGCTCTCCCAGAGGCACATTAATTTGGATAAAAGGACAAAATGGTATAGAATGTGGCAGTCACTGTTAGCTGTCTATTCAATATCCATTTCTTCTTACAAACCAACCTGAATTTTTCTCAGTGGCAGTGTGCTGAAAACTTTTATTTGCCCGCCCACTTTACACTTATGAATGGCCATGTAACACAGTTCTGGCCAATGAAATACAAGTGAAAGTCGAAGGATGAAACTTCTGCAGAAGCTCTTTAAAGACACATAGACTTAAGTGACTGGATGCTTTGCGCATACCC
>JAKFHT010001587.1:0-26375 GCA_023783455.1 Erythrocebus patas
CAATCCTTTCACAGGTATGTTAGCTACAGTCTGTTGGTTCTTCCATTGATTCTTTTTTTTTTTTTTTTTTTTTTTTTTTTTTTTTTTTAATTAATTTATTATTATTAAACTTCAAGTTGTAGGGTACATGTGCACAATGTGCAGGTTTGCTACATATGTATACTTGTGCCACGTTGGTGTGCTGCACCCATCAACCCGTCATTTACATAAGGTATAACTCCCAATGCAATCCTCCCTCCCCCTCCCCATGATAGGCCCCGTGTGTGATGTTCCCCTTCCCGAGTCCAAGTGATCTCATTGTTCAGTTCCCACCTATGAGTGAGAACATGCGGTGTTTGGTTTTCTGTTCTTGTGATAGTTTGCTAAGAATGATGGTTTCCAGCTGCATCCATGTCCCTACAAAGGACACAAACTCATCCTTTTTTATGGCTGCATAGTATTCCATGGTGTATATGTGCCACATTTTCTTAATCCAATCTGTCACTGATGGACATTTGGGTTGATTCCAAGTCTTTGCTATTGTGAATAGTGCTGCAATAAACATACGTGTGCATGTGCCATTATGGAAAACAGTATGGCGATTCCTCAAGGATCTAGAACTAGATGTACCATATGACCCAGCCATCCCATTACTAGGTATATACCCAAAGGATTATAAATTATGCTGCCATTGATTCTTTTTAAGTACTAGGAGCCTCTTACAGGTGACATTTGGAGTCACAAGTCTAGTCCAGCTCCAAAGGACATGGAGATGCATGCTGTGTGGCTTTTACCAAAACGTGAGAAACTTTGCCATAGAAGCTGCCTTGCCTCCAGCATTTGCACACTGGTTGGGGTTTCTTGCCCAAGATACAAGAATTTATAGAATTTGTTTCTTCCTAAACTTTAAACTGTTTCTATGGTGATAAGTGTGCTTTTTCCCTCTGGATATGTTTTACAAAGTTGTAATATACAAAAATTACAATATGTACTACTAACATAGCTTTATTTAGTGAGTCCTTGTGATATTCTTAGCAGTGGGCTTTAAACATTATTCAACTAAATGCTTCCAGCAGCCTCACCGGAGTAGGAATCATTCTTGCCCTCATTTTATGGACAAGAAAACTGAGGTCAAGAAAACACGTTACCTCCAATCATATAACCAGTAAGTAGGAGAGCCAAATTTAACTCCAGAGCCTCTGCTCTTATCTGTTATGATGCACTGCCTCGGTATTTACGTTTTGGTTTTTAAAAAATTATTAAAATCACTCGTAAAACCGTCAGATTTAAGGAGTGTTTAATTTTCAACTCTATACTATTGAAGTCATCTTGTTGCATCTTTATTGAACAGCAATTGATTTGGATAGGGGTCAGAAGTTAATAATTGACAAGTTACTTATATTTTTGTATTGTCTGTTGTACTCTATATCTGAAAGTATACAAAAAAAAAGTCTACTTACAAGATTGATACCTTTTACTCTATTTTGAAAGTGAGTTTACTTTTTTTTTTTTTTTTTAAATAAATGGGACTTAGGATTTGAAGATAAGAAGGCATCATATGCCAGTGGTTTATTGAACTTTACTAGAGCCCCCACCAATAGTGGCAGTGGTGACGGGGCCTCCAAAGTTGGAAAGAGCACTTTGATATAATGCCTCATTGGGAACTTCACCCGGCAGAAGTTGACTGAGATCAGAGGCCCTGTGACGATCGTGTCAGGTAGAAGATGCCGCCACAGACACAGCGTTGGTGTGGTTGTTTTCATCTGAGGGACATGCGTGTGTTTGTTGTTTTCTTGAGTGGAACATGTTAAATATTTTCATATTATGTTACCTCTCTTATACTTTTACTAAGTTGGCTATAACTTCAGAAAAGGGTAAGTTCCCAGAGATAAGGATGTGATACATATCTTATCCTGACTGCTCTATGGCTTTGCCATGCATGTTCCTTGAAGGGCCTAGCAGGTCTTGTCACTGTGAACACACCATGTAACAGAGAGCACGTACCTCCTATGCGCCAGGTGCACATGCTTGCCCTTATGAAGCCGCATGCTGGTGGAAGTGCGCCTTTTCTCTTTTTCCTATGAGAATTTATCAGCTTTGGAAGATGATGCCCTTTCCAAGTTTGAGGGAAGATGAAACAAACTTCCAGTGGTAGAATGGCAATGCACACTCTGAAATCTCTTGTTATTGCAGTAATATAGTTGGATTGAGGCTTTTCTTTATCTTTGGAGCATCCATATTTTCTTTTCCGTTTTTTGAGACAGAGTCTTACTCTGTGGCACAGGCTGGAATGCAGTGGTGTGATTACAGCTCACTGCAGCCTCAACCTCCCAGGCTCAAGCAATCCTCCTACCTTAGCCTTCTGAGTAGTGTATGCCACCATGCCTGGCTAATTTATCATTTTTTTTCTTTTTTGTAAATTTTTATGTTTTTCTAAAGATGGGGTTTACCCATGTGACCTAGGCTGGTCTCAAAACGAGGCTCAAGGGATCCACCTGTCCTGGTCTCCCAAGGTGCTGGGACTACAGGCCTGAGCCACTGTGCCCAGCCCATATTTTCTTGACCATTTTCTTATTACCTTAATTTAGAAATAATTATCATTATAAGTATTCTGTTGCATTATGTCTGAGGATGTTTTTGGCGATAGTGGGAATACAGGAAATTTTGATAGAGGTGAAGACATTGGCCCGCAGCTGAACAGCAAGATCATGGTTATCATGGAGCCTGTCTAGTCAGAATTTTCCCTGTTTGAGCACTTTTATTCATCTGGGTAGACTTTTGATATTATCTAAATTTAGAACACAGGAAGAAAAACAGGATGGAATTTATTTTATTTTACCAGTTTTTGCCTATACAAATGAACTTCAGGTACACTCCTGTAAACGTATATGGTGTTTTACTGGATGCAATTAAAAAATGAAAATTAAGAGTTGATGGTTAGAGTTTTTCAGGGTCTTTTTAAAGTAAAATTTTCATCTTTTCACTTATAGGTAAAAAATACAGACTCACCATTATTGAATGCGGGTGTGACATTAACATGATGATTGATCTGGCTAAAGTAGCAGATCTGGTTAGTCAGCAGGGGCAGCCTGGGGTGCTGATGGAGACTTACAGCGTTGTGATAGGTTATTTACCCTGTGATGAAGGGAAGAGAGTTTTATGATTATTAAAGGAATCATGGTCATCATCAGGGATACAGTAAATGTAATTGAATTGATGATGACAATAGTAATAGTAATAAATGTTGTTATATTAATAATACAGATGGAATGTGCACAATGAAATGTATTCCAAAATCTAAAAGCACATCACAGGATGGAGAAAACCTTTAATGAACACAGCTAATACGAGCTCATTAGCATGCATACATATATATGTACAAATATATCATAGTAAGTACCATTTCTTCTTGGACCCTTCCTGGCACTGTGCTAACTGCTTTCTATAAATTTAGCTTACGTAAACCCTTGGTACAACTTGAGGTGAGTAGGTATTATCTGTAGTTTACATAAGATGAAATAGAGCCTCCCAGCAGTTAAGTAACTTGTGTGAAGATGGGACCCTTGTTCCTGATGGTTCTGGAACCTTCATCCTTAATGATAACGCTAAAGTAAGTACATGAATTGCCTGAAGAAGAGGCCAGAGTTTATCAATGGAAAATTTAGATAGTACTCAGTGTGTGGAAAATGTACAGGCTCTTGCATTTATGAAAATGATAGGGGGCGGAGCAAGATGGCCGAATAGGAACAGCTCCAGTCTCCAACTCCCAGCGCGAGCGACACAGAAGACCGGTGATTTCTGCATTTTCAACTGAGGTACTGGGTTCATCTCACTGGGGAGTGCCAGACGATCGGTGCTGGTCAGCTGCTGCAGCCCGACCAGCGAGAGCTGAAGCAGGGCGAGGCATTGCCTCACCTGAAAGCGCAAGGGGAAGGGAATCCTTTTCCTAGCCAGGGAACTGAGACACACAACACCTGGAAAATCGGGTAACTCCCACCCCAATACTGCGCTTTAAGCAAACAGGCACACCAGGAGATCATATCCCACACCTGGCCGGGAGGGTCCCACACCCATGGAGCCTCCCTCATTATTAGCACAGCAGTCTGTGATCTACCGGCAAGGCAGCAGCGAGGCTGGGGAGGCGCCCGCCATTGCTGAGGCTTAAGTAGGTAAACAAAGCTGCTGGAAGCTCGCACTGGGTGGAGCTCACAGCAGCTCAAGGAAACCTGCCTGTCTCTGTAGACTCCACCTCTGGGGACAGGGCACAGTAAACAATAACAAACGCAGCAGAAAGCTCTGCAGACACAAACGACTCTGTCTGACAGCTTTGAAGAGAGCAGTGGATCTCCCAACACGGAGGTTGAGATCTGAGAAGGACAGACTCCTGCTCAAGTGGGTCCCTGACCCTGAGTAGCCTAACTGGGAGACATCCCCACTAGGGGCAGTCTGACACCCACACCTCACAGGGTGGAGTACACCCCTGAGAGGAAGCTTCCAAAGCAAGAATCAGACAGGTACACTCGCTGTTCAGAAATATTCTATCTTCTGCAGCCTCTGCTGCTGATACCCAGGCAAACAGGGTCTGGAGTGGACCTCAAGCAATCTCCAACAGACCTACAGCTGAGGGTCCTGACTGTTAGAAGGAAAACTATCAAACAGGAAGGACACCACACCAAAACCCCATCAGTACATCACCATCATCAAAGACCAGAGGCAGATAAAACCACAAAGATGGGGAAAAAGCAGGGCAGAAAAGCTGGAAATTCAAAAATAAGAGCGATCTCCCCGCAAAGGAGCGCAGCTCATCGCCAGCAACGGATCAAAGCTGGACGGAGAATGACTTGACGAGATGAGAGAAGAAGGCTTCAGTCCATCAAATTTCAGAGCTAAAGGAGGAATTACGCACTCAGCACAAAGAAACTAAAAATCTTGAAAAAAGTGGAAGAATTGATGGCTAGAGTAATTAATGCAGAGAAGCTCATAAACGAAATGAAAGAGACGAAAACCATGACATGAGAAATACGTGACAAATGCACAAGCTTCAGTAACCGACTCGATCAACTGGAAGAAAGAATGTCATTGGAGGATCAAATGAATGAAATGAAGCAGAAGAGAAACCAAAAGAAAAAGAAGAAAAGAAATGAACAAAGCCTGCAAGAAGTATGGGATTATGTAAAAGACCAAATCTACGCCTGATTGGGGTGCCTGAAAGTGAGGGGAAAATGGAACCAAGTTGGAAAACACTCTTCAGGATATCATCCAGGAGAACTTCCCCAACCTAGTAGGGCAGGCCAACATTCAAATCCAGGAAATACAGAGAACGCCACAAAGATACTCCTCGAGAAGAGCAACTCCAAGACACATAATTGCCAGATTCACCAAAGTTGAAATGAAGGAAAAATCTTAAGGGCAGCCAGAGAGAAAGGTCGGTTACCCACAAAGGGAAGCCCATCAGACTAACAGCAGATCTCTCGGCAGAAACTCTTCAAGCCAGAAGAGAGGGGGCCAATATTCAACATTCTTAAAGAAAAGAATTTTAAACCCAGAATTTTATATCCAGCCAAACTAAGTTTCATAAGTGAAGGAGAAATAAAATCCTTTACAGATAAGCAAATGCTTAGAGATTTTGTCACCACTAGGCCTGCCTTACAAGAGACCCTGAAGGAAGCACTAAACATGGAAAGGAACAACCGTACCAGCCATTGCAAAACATGCCAAAATGTAAAGACCATCAAGGCTAGGAAGAAACTGCATCAACTAACGAGCAAAATAACCAGTTAATATCATAATGGCAGGATCAAGTTCACACATAACAATCTTAACCTTAAATGTAAATGGACTAAATGCTCCAATTAAAAGACACAGACTGGCAAACTGGATAAAGAGTCAAGACCCATCAGTCTGCTGTATTCAGGAGACCCATCTCACATGCAGAGACATACATAGGCTCAAAATAAAGGGATGGAGGAAGATTTACCAAGCAAATGGAGAACAAAAAAGCGGGGTTGCAATACTAGTCTCTGATAAAACAGACTTTAAACCATCAAAGATCAAAAGAGACAAAGAAGGCCATTACATAATGGTAAAGGGATCAATTCAACAGGAAGAGCTAACTATCCTAAATATATATGCACCCAATACAGGAGCACCCAGATTCATAAAGCAAGTCCTTAGAGACTTACAAAGAGACTTAGACTATACAATAATAATGGGAGACTTCAACACTCCACTGTCAACATTAGACAGATCAACGAGACAGAAAGTTAACAAGGATATCCAGGAATTGAACTCATCTCTGCAGCAAGCAGACCTAATAGACATCTATAGAACTCTCCACCCCAAATCAACAGAATATACATTCTTCTCAGCACCACATCGTACTTACTCCAAAATTGACCACGAATTGGAAGTAAAGCACCTCAGCAAATGTACAAGAACAGAAATTATAACAAACTGTCTCTCAGACCACAGTGCAATCAAACTAGAACTCAGGACTAAGAAACTCAATCAAAACCGCTCAACTACATGGAAACTGAACAACCTGCTCCTGAATGACTACTGGGTACATAACGAAATGAAGGCAGAAATAAAGATGTTCTTTGAAACCAATGAGAACAAAGATACAACATACCAGAATCTCTGGGACACATTTAAAGCAGTGTGTAGAGGGAAATTTATAGCACTAAATGCCCACAAGAGAAAGCAGGAAAGATCTAAAATTGACACTCTAACATCGCAATTAAAAGAACTAGAGAAGCAAGAGCAAACACATTCAAAGCTAGCAGAAGGCAAGAAATAACTAAGATCAGAGCAGAACTGAAGGAGATAGAGACACAAAAACCCTCCAAAAATCAATGAATCCAGGAGTTGGTTTTTGAAAAGATCAACAAAATTGACAGACCACTAGCAAGACTAATAAAGAAGAAAAGAGAGAAGAATCAAATCGACGCAATTAAAAATGATAAAGGGATATCACCACCGACCCCACAGAAATACAAACTACCATCAGAGAATACTATAAACACCTCTACGCAAATAAACTGGAAAATCTAGAAGAAATGGATAATTTCCTGGACACTTACACTCTTCCAAGACTAAACCAGGAAGAAGTTGAATCCCTGAATAGACCAATAGCAGGCTCTGAAATTGAGGCAATAATTAATAGCCTACCAACCAAAAAAGTCCAGGACCAGATGGATTCACAGCTGAATTCTACCAGAGGTACAAGGAGGAGCTGGTACCATTCCTTCTGAAACTATTCCAATCAATAGAAAAGAGGGAATCCTCCTAACTCATTTTATGAGGCCAACATCATCCTGATACCAAAGCCTGGCAGAGACACAACAAAAAGAGAATTTTAGACCAATATCCCTGATGAACATCGATGCAAAAATCCTCAATAAAATACTGGCAAACCGGATTCAGCAGCACATCAAAAGCTTATCCACCATGATCAAGTGGGCTTCATCCCTGGGATGCAAGGCTGGTTCAACATTCGCAAATCAATAAACATAATCCAGCATATAAACAGAACCAAAGACAAGAACCACATCATTATCTCAATAGATGCAGAAAAGGCTTTTGACAAAATTCAACAGCCCTTCATGCTAAAACGCTCAATAAATTCGGTATTGATGGAACGTACCTCAAAATCATAAGAGCTATTTATGACAAACCCACAGCCAATATCATACTGAATGGGCAAAACTGGAAAAATTCCCTTTGAAAACTGAGACAGGGATGCCCTCTCACCACTCCTATTCAACATAGTGTTGGAAGTTCTGGCTAGGCAATCAGGCAAGAGAAAGAAATCAAGGGATTCAGTTAGGAAAAGAAGAAGTCAAATTGTCCCTGTTTGCAGATGACATGATTGTATATTTAGAAAACCCCATTGTCTCAGCCAAAATCTCCTTAAGCTGATAAGCAACTTCAGCAAAGTCTCAGGATACAAAATTAATGTGCAAAAATCACAAGCATTCTTATACACCAGTAACAGACAAACAGAGAGCCAAATCAGGAATGAACTTCCATTCACAATTGCTTCAAAGAGAATAAAATACCTAGGAATCCAACTTACAAGGGATGTAAAGGACCTCTTCAAGGAGAACTACAAACCACTGCTCAGTGAAATAAAAGAGGACACAAACAAATGGAAGAACATACCATGCTCATGGATAGGAAGAATCAATATCGTGAAAATGGCCATACTGCCCAAGGTAATTTATAGCACTAAATGCCCACAAGAGAAAGCAGGAAAGATCTAAAATTGACACTCTAACATCGCAATTAAAAGAACTAGAGAAGCAAGAGCAAACACATTCGAAAGCTAGCAGAAGGCAAGAAATAACTAAGATCAGAGCAGAACTGAAGGAGATAGAGACACAAAAACCCTCCAAAAATCAATGAATCCAGGAGTTGGTTTTTGAAAAGATCAACAAAATTGACAGACCACTAGCAAGACTAATAAAGAAGAAAAGAGAGAAGAATCAAATCGACGCAATAATTAAAATGATAAAGGGATATCACCACCGACCCCACAGAAATACAAACTACCATCAGAGAATACTATAAACACCTCTCAAAATAAACTGGAAAATCTAGAAGAAATGGATAATTTCCTGGACACTTACACTCTTCCAAGACTAAACCAGGAAGAAGTTGAATCCTGAATAGACCAATAGTAGGCTCTGAAATTGAGGCAATAATTAATAGCCTACCAACCAAAAAGTCCAGGACCAGATGGATTCACAGCTGAATTCTACCAGAGGTACAAGGAGGAGTTGGTACCATTCCTTCTGAAACTATTCCAATCAATAGAAAAGAGGGAATCCTCCTAACTCATTTTATGAGGCCAACATCATCCTGATACCAAAGCCTGGCAGAGACATTAACAAAAAAAGAGAATTTTAGACCAATATCCCTGATGAACATCGATGCAAAAATCCTCAATAAAATACTGGCAAACCGGATTCAGCAGCACATCAAAAGCTTATCCACCATGATCAAGTGGGCTTCATCCCTGGGATGCAAGGCTGGTTCAACATTCGCAAATCAATAAACATAATCCAGCATATAAACAGAACCAAAGACAAGAACCACATCATTATCTCAATAGATGCAGAAAAGGCTTTTGACAAAATTCAACAGCCCTTCATGCTAAAACGCTCAATAAATTCGGTATTGATGGAACGCACCTCAAAATCATAAGAGCTATTTATGACAAACCCACAGCCAATATCATACTGAATGGGCAAAACTGGAAAAATTCCTTTGAAAACTGGCATTAAGACAGGGATGCCCTCTCACCACTCCTATTCAACATAGTGTTGGAAGTTCTGGCTAGGGCAATCAGGCAAGAGAAAGAAATCAAGGGATTCAGTTAGGAAAAGAAGAAGTCAAATTGTCCCTGTTTGCAGATGACATGATTGTATATTTAGAAAACCCCATTGTCTCAGCCCAAAATCTCCTTAAGCTGATAAGCAACTTCAGCAAAGTCTCAGGATACAAAATTAATGTGCAAAAATCACAAGCATTCTTATACACCAGTAACAGACAAACAGAGAGCCAAATCAGGAATGAACTTCCATTCACAATTGCTTCAAAGAGAATAAAATACCTAGGAATCCAACTTACAAGGGATGTAAAGGACCTCTTCAAGGAGAACTACAAACCACTGCTCAGTGAAATAAAAGAGGACACAAACAAATGGAAGAACATACCATGCTCATGGATAGGAAGAATCAATATCGTGAAAATGGCCATACTGCCCAAGGTAATTTATAGATTCAATGCCATCCCCATCAAGCTACCAATGAGCTTCTTCACAGAATTGGAAAAACTGCTTTAAAGTTCATATGGAACCAAAAAGAGCCGCATCTCCAAGACAATCCTAAGTCAAAAGAACAAAGCTGGAGGCATCACGCTACCTGACTTCAAACTATACTACAAGGCTACAGTAACCAAAACAGCATGGTACTGGTACCAAAACAGAGATATAGACCAATGGAACAGAACAGAGTCCTCAGAAATAATACCACACATCTACAGCCATCTGATCTTTGACAAACCTGAGAGAAACAAGAAATGGGGAAAGGATTCCTATTTAATAAATGGTGCTGGGAAAATTGGCTAGCCATAAGTAGAAAGCTGAAACTGGATCCTTTCCTTACTCCTTATACGAAAATTAATTCAAGATGGATTAGAGACTTAAATGTTAGACCTAATACCATAAAAATCCTAGAGGAAAACCTAGGTAGTACCATTCAGGACATAGGCATGGGCAAAGACTTCATGTCTAAAACACCAAAAGCAACGGCAGCAAAAGCCAAAATTGACAAATGGGATCTCATTAAACTAAAGAGCTTCTGCACAGCAAAAGAAACTACCATCAGAGTGAACAGGCAACCTACAGAATGGGAGAAAATTTTTGCAATCTACTCATCTGACAAAGGGCTAATATCCAGAACCTACAAAGAACTCAAACAAATTTACAAGAAAAAACAAACAACCCCATCAAAAAGTGGGCAAAGGATATGAACAGACATTTCTCAAAAGAAGACATTCATACAGCCAACAGACACATGAAAAATGCTCATCATCACTGGCCATCAGAGAAATGCAAATCAAAACCACAATGAGATACCATCTCACACCAGTTAGAATGGCGATCATTCAAAAGTCAGGAAACAACAGGTGCTGGAGAGGATGTGGAGAAATAGGAACACTTTTACACTGTTGGTGGGATTGTAAACTAGTTCAACCATTATGGAAAACAGTATGGCGATTCCTCAAGGATCTAGAACTAGATGTACCATATGACCCAGCCATCCCATTACTGGGTATATACCCAAAGGATTATAAATTATGCTGCTATAAAGACACATGCACACGTATGTTTATTGCAGCACTATTCACAATAGCAAAGACTTGGAATCAACCCAAATGTCCATCAGTGACAGATTGGATTAAGAAAATGTGGCACATATACACCATGGAATACTATGCAGCCATAAAAAGGATGAGTTTGTGTCCTTTGTAGGGACATGGATGCAGCTGGAAACCATCATTCTTAGCAAACTATCACAAGAACAGAAAACCAAACACCGCATGTTCTCACTCATAGGTGGAACTGAACAATGAGATCACTTGGACTCGGGAAGGGAACATCACACACCGGGCCTATCATGGGAGGGGAGGGGAGGGATTGCATTGGGAGTTATACCTGATGTAAATGACGAGTTGATGGGTGCAGCACACCAACATGGCACAAGTATACATATGTAACAAACCTGCACGTTGTGCACATGTACCCTACAACTTAAAGTATAATAATAATAAATAAAAAAAAAAGAAAATGATAATGTTCACTATTTCTGATATTCTATTAACTATCTTTTAAATTAGCAAAAATAAAATTCAAATTAGCAGGAAAAAAAAAGAAAAAAAAAGGCCAGATGCAGTGGCTCACGCCTGTAATCCCAGCACTTTGAGAGACTGAAGTGGGCGGATCACCTGAGGTTAGGAGTTCGAGACCAGCCTGACCAACATGCAGAAATCCCGCTCTACTAAAAATATAAAATTAACTGGGTGGGTGGTACATGCCTATAATCCCAGTTACTTAGGAGGCTGCAGCAGGAGAATCACTTCAACCCAAGAGGCGGAGGTCGTGGTAAGCCGAGATCGCGCCATTGCACTCCAACCTGGGCAAC
Organism: Erythrocebus patas; assembly: GCA_023783455.1. Lineage (NCBI taxonomy): Eukaryota > Metazoa > Chordata > Mammalia > Primates > Cercopithecidae > Erythrocebus > Erythrocebus patas. The sequence continues at coordinate 11,688 of JAKFHT010001587.1, forward strand.
AAGAGTGAAATTCTGTCTCCAAAAAAAAAAAAGGTAGCAAAAAATAAGCCATATTGATTAGGAAGTGTGGGGTGACAGATACCCTGTTTCTTTCATTTTTATTTAGTTTTTTTCTAGAGCTACTTATTTTATATTCTGGCCCAGGAAGACTCCTAAAATATAAAGGAAAAAGTAATACAGATTTTAAAGTTGTGCCATTGTAATGTCAGAAAACTAAATAACAGTCAAATTTTGAACATGTACAGCCATCTGATCTTTGACAAACCTGAGAGAAACAAGAAATGGGGAAAGGATTCCCTATTTAATAAATGGTGCTGGGAAAATTGGCTAGCCATAAGTAGAAAGCTGAAACTGGATCCTTTCCTTACTCCTTATACGAAAATTAATTCAAGATGGATTAGAGACTTAAATGTTAGACCTAATACCATAAAAATCCTAGAGGAAAACCTAGGTAGTACCATTCAGGACATAGGCATGGGCAAAGACTTCATGTCTAAAACACCAAAAGCAACGGCAGCAAAAGCCAAAATTGACAAATGGGATCTCATTAAACTAAAGAGCTTCTGCACAGCAAAAGAAACTACCATCAGAGTGAACAGGCAACCTACAGAATGGGAGAAAATTTTGCAATCTACTCATCTGACAAAGGGCTAATATCCAGAACCTACAAAGAACTCAAACAAATTTACAAGAAAAAACAAACAACCCCATCAAAAAGTGGGCAAAGGATATGAACAGACATTTCTCAAAAGAAGACATTCATACAGCCAACAGACACATGAAAAAATGCTCATCATCACTGGCCATCAGAGAAATGCAAATCAAAACCACAATGAGATACCATCTCACACCAGTTAGAATGGCGATCATTCAAAAGTCAGGAAACAACAGGTGCTGGAGAGGATGTGGAGAAATAGGAACACTTTTACACTGTTGGTGGGATTGTAAACTAGTTCAACCATTATGGAAAACAGTATGGCGATTCCTCAAGGATCTAGAACTAGATGTACCATATGACCCAGCCATCCCATTACTGGGTATATACCCAAAGGATTATAAATTATGCTGCTATAAAGACACATGCACACGTATGTTTATTGCAGCACTATTCACAATAGCAAAGACTTGGAATCAACCCAAATGTCCATCAGTGACAGATTGGATTAAGAAAATGTGGCACATATACACCATGGAATACTATGCAGCCATAAAAAAGGATGAGTTTGTGTCCTTTGTAGGGACATGGATGCAGCTGGAAACCATCATTCTTAGCAAACTATCACAAGAACAGAAAACCAAACACGCATGTTCTCACTCATAGGTGGGAACTGAACAATGAGATCACTTGGACTCGGGAAGGGAACATCACACACGGGGCCTATCATGGGAGCGGGAGGGGAGGGATTGCACTGGGAGTTATACCTGATGTAAATGACGAGTTGATGGGTGCAGCACACCAACATGGCACAAGTATACATATGTAACAAACCTGCACGTTGTGCACATGTACCCTACAACTTAAAGTATAATAATAATAAATAAAAAAAAAAAAAGAAAATGATAATGTTCACTATTTCTGATATTCTATTAACTATCTTTTAAATTAGCAAAAATAAAATTCAAATTAGCAGGAAAAAAAAAGAAAAAAAAAGGCCAGATGCAGTGGCTCACGCCTGTAATCCCAGCACTTTGAGAGACTGAAGTGGGCGGATCACCTGAGGTTAGGAGTTCGAGACCAGCCTGACCAACATGCAGAAATCCCGCCTCTACTAAAAATATAAAATTAACTGGGTGGGGTGGTACATGCCTATAATCCCAGTTACTTAGGAGGCTGCAGCAGGAGAATCACTTCAACCCAAGAGGCGGAGGTCGTGGTAAGCCGAGATCGCGCCATTGCACTCCAACCTGGGCAACAAGAGTGAAATTCTGTCTCCAAAAAAAAAAAAGGTAGCAAAAAATAAGCCATATTGATTAGGAAGTGTGGGGTGACAGATACCCTGTTTCTTTCATTTTTATTTAGTTTTTTTCTAGAGCTACTTATTTTATATTCTGGCCCAGGAAGACTCCTAAAATATAAAGGAAAAAGTAATACAGATTTTAAAGTTGTGCCATTGTAATGTCAGAAAACTAAATAACAGTCAAATTTTGAACATGTAATGCTACTATTTGTAAAAAGTGTAATTAATGTAAAGTTGTATAGAGATTACTAAATCTTGTATACTTGAAAATATTGAAATAGTTCACAGAAGTCATTTGTTTCTCTTTTATTTAAAATGTAGCAAGTTTCTAATTTTAAAGACATACATGTTAAGAGATGCCTTTACTTTTTTTATTTTTAGTTATTATGGATGCATAATAGTTGTACATATTTATGGGGTACGTGTAGTATTTTGATAGAAGCATACAATGTGTGATGATCAAATCGGGTAATTCAGATATCCATCACTTCAAACATTTATCATTTCTTTGCGTTAGGAACATTCTAATTTCATTCTTGTAGTTATTCTGAATTATATAATAAATTATAGTCACCCTATTGTGCTGTTGGACATTAGAATTTATTCTGTCTAACTGTATTTTTGTACCTGTTAACCTTTCCCTCTTTGTCCCTCCCTCCCTGCTCCCCTTCCCAGCCTCTTAACCATCATTGAGAGAGATGCCTATGTAAATCTTTTTCAGATTTTCAAAAGGAGCACACACATTTGGTAAAGCACTCTAACTAATGCAGGGTACACACAATGCACGTTTTCTCTTTCCTTGCTCTAACCGCTGGTCTCTCAGGTCCCTGCAGAGCAGTATCCTTCCAGATACATATAAACACACATGCCACCCTTTAAAATCACAAATGGTAGCTTATTTTACACACTCTTCTGTGCTTTGCTTTTTTCCTGTAATATATCTTGGAGGTATATAATCAGTAAGTACTGTAGCGCTGCCTCCTTCTTTTTAATATAATATTCCATTCTATGGATGCACCATAATTTATTTAGCTTAGCTTATGTTGATTGCTCTGCTCCGGGTTGTCAGAGACTCCTGACTACGGCAAAGGCACACACAGTACATGGATTTGGGTGTGTACGTGCGTGTGTGGATTAGGGGAGTAACACTGGCTTAGATGACAAAGATTGGCAGCTGAGGGCCTGTTTTCTCCCTGTTCTTCCTGACCCTACAACCAACTGCTTGCCCCTTGGCACTCTGTGGCATCAGATGTGGTGTGAGGATTTTCCACCTGTTCTTTGAGCTGGTCCAGTGTTGCTGGAGAGCTCTGCTTGGTGCCTTGGTCCGCAGTGGCAGTTGTGCTTTCCTGCAAGCCCAACTTCATATATTCTGTGGTTTTGGGTTTTGAATGTTTCCTAGTTTAATCAAAGGTGAGCATTTCTGTTTCCATTTTGTGTTATTTTCAGTTATCCATGGAAAGGTAAGAACAGAACTATCTTTAATATTAAAACTAGAAGTTTCCAGGAATCAATTCTGAAATTATTTTGCATCTTTGAAACATCTTAAATTTTAAAAATTGGTCTTATCTGCTTATATTTTCTTATATACTACCATCCATCGTAATCTTACTGTTTTTTTGACTTAAAAAACAGTAGCTAACTGGTAGCTATTTTAAAAAGTTTCTGAGCAATTGAGTTATACAAATTAACATACAAGATAGAGGTTTCCACTGCATACTTCCCAGCAAAAAACAGATTTTATGTGTGTGTGTGTGAGGAGATTGAAAGAAGAGGTTGGTTTTCTATACCTATTTACTATATTTCATTGACTATCACTTTCTTCCCATTCTTTGGATGTCAGAGACCTGTTATTTGGCTTAAAAGTACATTACAGAAAACTTCCTTTCTTTAAATTAGGATTTCTTAGGTAAGGGCCAGGTTAGACTCAGTCTTTTCTGAGTTACTTCTCATGCATTAGAATTCTTAAAATGAATGTTTATATCCTAGTGGGCATTGTCTTATGGTTGCCTTTTAGAGCAAGTCAGAGGGTGGTGGTTTCTCTGTCTGGGTGATGCCTATGTAGTCATTTGATTTACTCTGCAGTGGGACTTTTCTGTCGAGGGCCAGATAGTAAATATTTTCGGCTTTGTGGATCATATCTTTTGCAGCTACTTAGCTCTGCAGTTGTAGTGCACAGGCAGCCATAGACAATGTGTAAATGAATTAACGTGGCTGTGTTCCAATAAAACTTTAGTTACAAACACAGGTGATGGGTGGATTTGGCATGTGGCCAGTTGCCAACCCCCAGTGTAGGTGGTCTGTTTTGGTAGTTTCTTTGAGAAATGATGTGTTCTGTTTGTAGGTACTGATGCTTATAGATGCCAGCTTTGGGTTTGAAATGGAAATGTTTAAGTTTCTAAACATCTGTCAAGTACATCGCTTTCCTAAAATTATGGGAGGTCTCACCCACCTCGACTCCTTCAAGCATAATGAGAAACTGAAGAAGCCAAAGAAGCGATTAAAACACAGGTTCTGGACAGAAGTTTACCCAGTAGGAAGAGAAATAATTTTTAGATGCTAACAGTATAATCCTTTTAAAATAGACTGAAGAGGCCAGGCACAGTGGCTCATGCCTGTAATCCCAGCACTTGGGGAGGCAGACTAGGGCAGATCACTTGAGGCCAGGAGTTTCGAGCTCAGGGCAATATGGCCAAACCCCGTGTCTACTAAAAATACAAAAATTAGTTGGGTGTGGTGATGCGCGCCTGTAATTCCAGCTACTTGGGAGGCTGAGACGTGAGAATTGCTTGAAGCTGGGAGGCAGAGGGTGCAGTGAGCTGAGATTGCACCACTGCACTCCAGCCTGGGTGACAGAGTGAGACTCTGTCTCAAACAAACAAACAGAAAGACTGAAGAGATGTTACTAAACGTCTCTAGGATTTGCCTCCTGAATTCCCTTTGTGTTTGTGTTCCCAGTCTCTGGAAGGTTTCCCTCAAAAGAGTGCTTATTCTGGGCCTCTTGGTGTATCTCATTTGTCTCTGTACCTGCTGCACCAGGCAGTGTCTGGCTGTTTGGGGGTTGGGACTTAATAGAGTACATCAGAAGTTTCTCCCAGTTACAGGACCAGGCACTGCCCCTTCCTTTCCATACTGCTCTGGTCCATCGGCCACAGAAGCATTTCTGTGCTCAGAGGCCTCACCTCCCTCTCCTCACCATACTTAGATGGATGCCCCTGCTCGGCTGCAGAGCAGTCTGCCTCTGTGGGGTTCTAATAAGTCCTGAAAGAAGCCAGCAAGGCTCTGGAAGCCTGAGGACAGTGGCTTTGCTGGAAGTCTCCCTTCTTAGGATTGCTGCTTTTATTTTGTAGCAGTATTGACGAGAATTTAATGGAAATTTAATTTTTAATTTTCCTGTAATGTTTAGGGTGCCAAACTGTTCTACCTTTCTGGAATGCTGCATGGAGAATATCAAAACCAAGAAATCCACAATCTGGGCCGTTTTATTACAGTTATGAAGTTTAGGCCTCTCACATGGGAAACTTCTCACCCTTATGTCCTGGCAGACAGGTAAAAAGTGATTGTAAACTTTTTCTTCCCAGGCCATATATTTCGAAGCTAAAAAGGCTAGAAAAAGAACAGTGATAGGATTTATTTTGTGCCTGTTTGAATATTGGGGGTAGAAGTGTAGTTGATGGAAAATGTCTACTTATATCATTGCCCAAAGATGCTGTGCCTTTGAAAGTAAATTAATTATGAGATGTTTAGGAGAATGGGAGGACTTGGAAGCATTTAAGGCTACAGGATGTGGCCCCATCCTACGTTCATCCTCAGTTTTCAGTGATGCTGCCTTCGTGCCCGGGTGCTTGAGTCCTCATGTGTGCCTTCAGTTTCCTTCCTTTGTGCTCTTCTTTGTGCTGTGGTTTTCTCAGCCTGGAATACCCTTTCTCCACCTACCAGAATCCAAGCCACAGCAAAAATCCCAGAGCACAGGCTCACCCTCTTCCAGAAAGGGATTTTCTGAATATGTTCTTCACTCTTCCCTGACCCCAGGTGGACATGATCTCCCTGTCTGATGTCTTACGGAATGAATGTCCGTGTCTGATGTCTTACTGAATGTCACTTTCAGCCTAGAGACACAGTTGTGTTCCTGCCCCCTTTCTTCTGCTGGATGGTGAATGGTGCTTCCTTATTTCTGTATTTTCTGGTTTTCTAAACAGCGTGCTTAGTGGACAAGAGTGTGATGAGTCATTGACACATGAAAGGAGGTATAGGAACTTTTGGCATTCATATCTGCTGTATGATTGAGTTTATTTTTCTAGGATGGAAGATTTGACAAACCCAGAGGATATCTGAATAAACATCAAATGTGACCGGCAGGTGTCACTTTATGGTTATGTAAGAGGAGCACACTTGAAAAATAAAAGCCAAATTCACATGGCAGGTATTCTCTTGTTGTAGAACATACTAGAATTACACATAGGATTCTTGGGATGGCTTCATTTCTCAGGAAAAGTGAAAAATGACCAAACAAGGGAAGATGGCCTTGCTGGAGGTTTCAAAAGTAAGCCAGCTATGTGTAGGCCTGCAAAGGTGTTACCGAATCCCCTCTTCTCTGACCTCTTGTAGCTAGAGGGCCACTGTTCCAGTGAGGCATGATGCCCTTCTTTAGGGTCATGGGTTAAGCCCTTGGACTGTGGATCATTGTTAACCCCCCAGTCAACAGTACATTCTGACTTCCTGTCAGCTGAAGCTGGCTTTTTGGGTCCTGTCTTCCAGGGGTAGAAGATTTTGCCATGAGTGACATCGGTTTCCTCCCAGACCCTTGCGCTCTTCCTGAACAACGAAAGAATAAGAAGGAGCAGCTGGTTTATGTGCCTTTCTCTGGAGTTGGGCGAGTGCTGTATGACAAAGACGCTATGTATGTTGACCTTGGTGGCAGCCACGGTTTTCAGGCACAGGTGAGATGGGAGTCATTGCTCTGAACTCTCATTATTCTTTCCGAGTCTATTTTTTAATCAAAAAAAGTAATGTACTCAGCTTTTATTTATTGAAGATTTTTCTCTTGTACTTATAATAAAGGCCAAATGCATATTGTAAATATGTAGAATAAAAAGAATACCTTTTTTTCATTGTACCAAGCAGAAGCGTCCTGTCCTCCATGCCTCCTTGATCCATGGCCCCGGCGTGGGCCCTGCTGCCTGTGTGGCACCTGCACGGCTTATCTCCGTTTCTACAAAACCAGTGTGCTTGCCAGCTCTCGTTGGTCCTTTTCTTTTTCTCTTTCACAATGGTCTCTTCATTCTTTATTTTAAAGCGGATTTCCAATGTTTATTTCTTAGTTCTCAAGTGGAATTTTATTGGGTTAAAATCAGGGTTATTTTAAAATGTTAGAAAAGCTAGCACTGTTGGAGCACTGGAACTGAGATTTTTCTAGCTAGATGTTTAGGTTATCAGGTTATATATTTACTGAGCTTTGGAAAAGTTTAATGGATACGGGGATCCATTTCAAGCTTTGTTGTAAGGATTTTCTTCTCTGGTTTTTGAGGCATTAAGAAAGGTTCTCAGGAAATGTGTCTAAGATAATTTTGAAAACTGAGTGAAACCAGTGTCTCTCCAGGATCTCTGTGCTTTCCTCACGTGCCCTTTCTTGGTGATCTTGACGAGGTGGAGCCCACCCATGAGCTGGTCGAGTCTCATCTCCACCCACTCCACCATTGATGCCAAGATGGCTTCAAGTCGGGTGACGCTGTTTTCTGATTCCAAGCCACTTGGGTCAGAGGCTATAGATAATCAAGGGGAAGTCTGCTTTTTTTCTATTTTTAATAAAAGATATATTTACAGAAGATCATATCACCTGTAATTCTGCCATCATAACACATTTTGGTGGGATTCATTCTATGTTGTTTTGTTTTTCTTTGTGTGTGCATGTGTCTCTGTGGGCTCTTCACTTAGCTGACATTATGAGGGAGTCTTTTCTAGAAATAAAATACAGGATACATTTTTCAGCAGACCCCAAATATTCCTCAAATACCATGCCATCTTCCATAGGTTGCTTTCTTGTTTTTTAAGAGACCTGAGGCCACTCGACTTTCTTTTGGAGGCCAAAACACTAGAGCAGAGTCAGGGAGTTTGTGGCTGTCCAGAAGCCACATGCCTTGTCTCTGAAAGTTTTATTTAGATTATGTTGTATTATCTCCCATGCGTAGGTTTCCAGTGATATGTGGCTTATGTGAATTATTTTTCAGCCTGGGTTCGGAATTTATATACCTTTATACATAGTGGATGTTTGCAAAACATTGGTTTTGTTGTATTGATTTATGACTCCCAGTAAAATTTATCTGAAAATTTGAGATAATCTAGTATGTAATTTGTTACAATATGCATAAACTACCTATCACAGTGCCTGACATAATGAGTGTTATTAGCTATTTTCATTTTTGCATATTCTTCTAGTCATCCTTTTTCTACAAGAATACTCTCTTCTAATACAGTTACAGGTAAAATACATAATTTTATTTCTATATTCTGAGCATTTTTTTTCTATGCAGTCTTTATGTATCGTCATCATTTTGTTGTTACTGTTGTTTTTTTGTAATTGTAGTTTTTTTGTTTTTGTTTTTGTTTTGAGATATTTTCTTTAACTTGTGAAGTAGAGCATGGCATACAATGTTGTATTCTCACTATTTCAAAAAATTACCTTCTTACTGTACAAGGTATATTCAGCATATAAAGTCTATCCAGCTTTGTTGTAGATACAGTGTGATTATTACATGTTGATGAGGTGTGAATTGGAGATGGAATCCAAAATTAATGTACTTATTGTAATTTTTAAGCTAATTTTAGGATTGGTGGTGAATATTTTACTTCTGCAAAATGAAAACAGCATTTCATCAGAAGTTATTTTATGGTCTTTCAGACATTTTGTTTTATATCTTTGGTGCTTTTTGCCCATGAAGTATCTCTTTTGTGTGTTTGTGTTTGTGTGTATGTGTATTGGTCTGCCTCTAAATTTCACAGCGCTCATTGTCAGGAATCAACAGGATCAGGCCTAGGCAGAGAGCTGAGCAGTACTCTAGTAGTTCTCTGTGTCCTGGTTGCCACATTATCTCTGTTGTTTATTTATAGATTGGAGAACTCTCTGACCTGTAACAAAGGTTGGATAGGTCAGAGACAATTGGAAGAGGAATCCTCTACTCTATTGTCACCTGTGCCCCACGCCAAAATGCGCTCTGAAATACATATTTAAATATTAAATTTGTATGGTGAATGTATTCTTTTTCAATGTTAAAAAATTAAATGATTGGTCAGCCCACTTAATATTTGCAATGCAGGACTTACTTTGCATATTATCTGTCTTGTATTTTTGCTTTATTTAAGCTAAGCTAGCCTCCAAAGCTGGAAGCTGAATGACAGTTGAAAAATAATGACATATATACAAGGTATATTTGGAGGATTGCAGATGCAGGGGCACCGTACTGCTGAGGGAGTGTTGGAAGCTCACTGCAGAAGATGATAAAAGCAGACTGATGTGTATTACTTGCTGAAATGTAAGCTGGAGGCACAGGTGAAGATTGCCAAACCTAATGAGCAGTTTGGCAGATAAGACAGGCTGTCAGGCCGTGGCAGTTCAGCAGTGAGCGTGCTGCCTGTGAACCAAGTCATTTGTTCCAGAGGCCTACACTTAAATACTACAAATAAAATTTTCCTTGTCACTGATATTTGGTATCACAATGAAATAGATGTTATCTTTCAGGTTTCCGGTTGAATTATCAGCCATTAACATCTGGTGATTTGAGTTGTAAAATTATTTTTAGTTTTGCCTGTTCACATTTCATCCACAAAGCAGAGACAAAATATATTTTCCCACATAAGAATGTAAGCAGTATAAGACTTTAAAACACACTAATGAAAAGTACATGATTACATGCTTCAGTGAACTAAAGCTTTCATCTGTGATCTTTATTTTGCAACACTCTGAAGTAACATTACAGTCCTTTCAGTGTGCTATGTTATTTATATCCCTTACTTTACCCTGGGAATCCTTTATTGCCATTGAGCATATGAAAATTGAGACATGTGCATAGCTTCTCCCCATTGAGCCCATCAGTGGGGAGGAGCTATGTACCGGGGACATTTGGCAAAGATTTTCATGAGTCTGTTGGTTGTAACAGCTCCTTAAGGAAACTTTGCAGTTTACCTTCCCTATTTTTTTTTTTACCATTTGTAAACTAAGGCTCAGTGATGTAAAACATAATACATTCTGTGCTGTGGCATAACTGTAGCTTAGGTTTTCATATTCAAGACAACAGAGGTATAGCTGAAAATGTATGAACACTTATTATGCCTCAAGATCCCTTTGTTGGTTTAGTTGTGACAACTTCCAAACACCTGACTTGGGGCTAAAGCATCTTTCTATCTGGCATCAGTATTTCTAAGTTGCCTTTAAACTGAATAAACATCTGGTGTTTATATTTAATTGCTTCAATGTGGAACACTGCAATTTTAAAATTACATATATGTAATATATTTTACACTAAATAATAGTGACTGGCAGTCCATTGACCAAAGAAGTATTATTTTTTAGATATTCCGCTCTGTGTCATCAGCTGTAGACACTGACCTGGTATTTATCTGGAAGGGCTGTCAGGGGTTCACAGTGCTGCCTGTGGGTTATCTCCAGACCCTTTACAGATGGCACCTTAGGACAGGGTGAGTCACAGGTTGCACTAGAAGTTGCCTTTGAAATTAGACCTAAACTATGTGGGACGGGAACCTTTGTACACAAAGCTCTCCACCATCCAAATCCTGCTGAACTCTTAGGGAAGAACAGTTTTCCAGATTCATTCTTTCCACATACAAGATTTCCCTACTGCCCAATTACTCTCACCTTTTTTTTTTTCTTGACTGTTATGTTTTACTTGACTTTGGAGTCTTACCTTGTACTCTCACCTTTGCATGAGAATGTACCTTATTTCACCAATTATACTATCTGTTTATCAAAAGCAGAAATAGTTACTTACATCTGAAAATTTGTACCGAGAATGTAGCTGTGAATAAATTAAGAAAGTATACTTAAAGTAAGAAATCAAAGGAAGTATATTTAAATCAAAGCAAGAAATCCCATTTCCAAATGGCAATAACGCATGTGTTACATAGAATCAGTGCATCAAAGTGTTTTAGTAGCCCACATTAGTTTGTACCCTGATCAATAAGCAAGAGTTTTTTTTCATTTTCATCTTGCAATTCCACCGGGTATTTGGGTTCTTTTTCTATTCAGATATGTCAGATAGAGACATGCGTGTTGTAAATTATTTTGGCAGAATGAAAGCCTGGCAGATTAAATGCTTGCTTCTTTTCTTGCTGTACTTGGTATCAATCTCTTATTTGCTTCTTGATAATATGTTTGGTTATTTTTGTTTTCATTGCTTTTTAAAATTTTTTTATTTTATTTTTTATTATACTTTAAGTTCTAGGGTACATGTGCACAATGTGCAGGTTTGTTACATATGTATACATGTGCATGTCGCTGTGCTGCGCCCATTAACTCATCATTTACATTAGGTATATCTCCTAATGCTATCCCTCCCTCTACCTACCCCACGACAGGCCCTGGTGTGTGATGTTCCCCTTCCTATGTCCAAGTGTTCTCATTGTTCAGTTCCCACCTCTGAGTGAGAACATGCAGTGTTTGGTTTTCTGTTCTTGCGATAGTTTGCTGAGAATGATGGTTTCCAGCTGCATCCATGTCCCTACAAAGGACATGAACTCATCCTTTTTTATGGCTGCATAGTATTCCATGGTGTATATGTGCTACATTTTCTTAATCCAGTCTGTCACTGATGGACATTTGGGTTGGTTCTAAGTCTTTGCTGTTGTGAATAGTACCGCAATAAACATACGTGTGCATGTGTCTTTATAGCAGCATGATTTATAATCCTTTGGGTATATACCCAGTAATGGGATGGCTGGGTCAAATGGTATTTCTAGTTCTAGATACTTGAGGAATCGCCACACTGTCTTCCACAATGGTTGAACTAGTTTACAGTCCCACCAACAGTGTAAAAGTGTTCCTGTTTCTCCACATCCTGTCCAGCACCTGTTGTTTCCTGACTTTTAATGATGCCATTCTAACTGGTGTGAGATGGTATCTCGTTGTGGTTTTGATTTGCATTTCTCTGATGGCCAGTGATGATGAGCATTTTTTCATGTGTCTGTTGGCTGCATAAATGTCTTCTTTTGAGAAGTGTCTGTTCATATCCTTTGCCCACTTTTTGATGGGGTTGTTTTTTTCTTGTAAATTTGTTTGAGTTCTTTGTAGGTTCTGGATATTAGCCCTTTGTCAGATGAGTAGATTGCAAAAGTTTTCTCCCATTCTGTGGGTTGCCTGTTCACTCTGATGGTAGTTTCTTTTGCTGTGCAGAAGCTCTTTAGTTTAATTAGATCCCATTTGTCAATTTTGGCTTTTGTTGCCATTGCTTTTGGTGTTTTAGACATGAAGTCCTTGCCCATGCCTATGTCCTGAATAGTATTGCCTAGGTTTTCTTCTAGGTTTTTATGGTTTTAGGTCTAACATTTAAGTCTCTAATCCATCTTGAATTAATTTTTGTATAAGGTGTAAGGAAGGATCCAGTTTCAGCTTTCTACATATGGCTAGCCAGTTTTCCAGCACCATTTATTAAATAGGAATCCTTTCCCCATTTCTTGTTTTGTCAGGTTTGTCAAAGATCAGATGGCTGTAGATGTGTGTGGTATTATTTCTGAGGGCTCTGTTCTGTTCCATTGGTCTATATCTCTGTTTTGGTACCAGTACCATGCTGTTTTGGTTACTGTAGCCTTGTAGTATAGTTTGAAGTCAGGTAGCGTGATGCCTCCAGCTTTGTTCTTTTGGCTTAGGATTGTCTTGGCAATGTGGGCTCTTTTTGGTTCCATATGAACTTTAAAGTAGTTTTTCCAATTCTGTGAAGAAAGTCATTGGTAGCTTGATGGGGATGGCATTGAATCTATAAATTACCTTGGGCAGTATGGCCATTTTCATGATATTGATTCTTCCTATCCATGAGCATGGAATGTTCTTCCATTTGTTTGTGTCCTCTTTTATTTCACTGAGCAGTGGTTTGTAGTTCTCCTTGAAGAGGTCCTTCACATCCCTTGTAAGTTGGATTCCTAGGTATTTTATTCTCTTTGAAGCAATTGTGAATGGGAGTTCATTCATGATTTGGCTCTCTGTTTGTCTGTTATTGGTGTATAAGAATGCTTGTGATTTTTGCACATTGATTTTGTATCCTGAGACTTTGCTGAAGTTGCTTATCAGCTTAAGGAGATTTTGGGCTGAGATGATGGGGTTTTCTAAATATACAATCATGTCATCTGCAAACAGGGACAATTTGACTTCTTCTTTTCCTAATTGAATACCCTTTATTTCTTTCTCCTGCCTGATTGCCCTGGCCAGAACTTCCAACACTATGTTGAATAGGAGTGAGAGGGCATCCCTGTCTTGTGCCAGTTTTCAAAGGAATGCTTCCAGTTTTTGCCCATTCAGTATGATATTGGCTGTGGGTTTGTCATAAATAGCTCTTATTATTTTGAGATATGTTCCATCAATACCAAATTTATTGAGAGTTTTTAGCATGAAGGGCTGTTGAATTTTGTCAAAGGCCTTTTCTGCATCTATTGAGATAATCATGTGGTTTTTGTCTTTGGTTCTGTTTATATGCTGGATTATGTTTATTGATTTGCATATGTTGAACCAGCCTTGCATCCCAGGGATGAAGCCCACTTGATCATGGTGGATAAGCTTTTTGATGTGCTGCTGGATTCGGTTTGCCAGTATTTTATTGAGGATTTTTGCATCGATGTTCATCAGGGATATTGGTCTAAAATTCTCTTTTTTGTTGTGTCTCTGCCAGGCTTTGGTATCAGGATGATGTTGGCCTCATAAAATGAGTTAGGGAGGATTCCCTCTTTTTCTATTGATTGGAATAGTTTCAGAAGGAATGGTACCAGCTCCTCCTTGTACCTCTGGTAGAATTCGGCTGTGAATCCATCTGGTCCTGGACTTTTTTTGGTTGGTAGGCTATTAATTATTGCCTCAATTTCAGAGCCTGTTATTGGTCTATTCAGGATTCAACTTCTTCCTGGTTTAGTCTTGGGAGAGTGTATGTGTCCAGGAATTTATCCATTTCTTCTAGGTTTTCTAGTTTATTTGGGTAGAGGTGTTTATAGTATTCTCTGATGGTAGTTTGTATTTCTGTGGGGTCGGTGGTGATATCCCTTTATCATTTTTATTGCATCTATTTGATTCTTCTCTCTTTTCTTCTTTATTAGTCTTGCTAGTGGTCTATCAATTTTGTTGATCTTTTCAAAAACCAGCCAAAACTGCAAAGAAGCTTTCTGAGAAACTGCTGTGTTTTCTGTTAATTCATCTCACAGAGTTACATCTTTCCTGCAAGAAGCCTATCGCTAAGGTTGTTCTTGTGGAATTGGCAAAGGGATATTTGGAAGCCCATAGAGGGCTATAGTGAAAAAGGAAATATCTTCCGTTCAAAACTGGAAAGAAGCTTTCTGACAAACTGCTCTGTGTTCTGTTCATTCATCTCACAGAGTTACATCTTTCCCTTCAAGAAGCCTTTCGCTAAGGCTGTTCTTGTGGAATTTGCAAAGAGATATTTGGAAACCCTTAGAGGGCTATGGTGAAAAAGGAAATATCTTCCGTTCAAAACTGGAAAGAAGCTTTCTGAGAAACTGCTCTGTG
>JAKFHT010001588.1:0-26360 GCA_023783455.1 Erythrocebus patas
CAAACCGGATCAATCCAGGCCAGACCGGCTCAAACAGGTTTTGACCAGCTCAAACCGGACTCAAACGGGTTTTGACCAAATCAAACCAGGCCAGACCGGCTCAAACCAATTTTGACCGGCTCAAACTGGACTCAAACCCGACCAGCCCGGCTCAAACCGGTTTTGACCGGCTCAAACAGAATCAAACTGGTTTTGACCGTATTTTTCCGGACCAGATCAGCTCAAAACGGTTTTGACCTGCTCAAACCGGACTCAAACCAGGCCAGACCTGCTCAAACCGGTTTTGACTGGCTCAAACTGGACTCAAACCCGACCAGACTGGCTCAAACCGGTTTTGACCGGCTCAAACAGACTCAAACTGGTTTTGACCGTATTTATCCGGACCAGATCAGCTCAAAACGGTTTTGACATGCTCAAACCAGACTCAAACCAGGCCAGACCGGTTCAAACCGGTTTTCACCTGCTCAAACCGGACTCAAACAGGACCAGACCGGCTCAAACCTGTTTTGACTGGCTCAAAAAGGACTCAAACCGGAACAAACAGGCTCAAACCGGTTTTGACCGGCTGAAACCGGACTCAAACCGGACTAGACCGGCTCACACCGGTTTTGAATGGCTCAAACTGGACTCAAACAGGAACAGACCGGCTCAAACAGTAACAGACCGGCTCAAACCGAACCAGACCGGCTGAAACCGGACTCAAACAGGACCAGACCGGCTCAAACCTGACCAGAACACCTCAAACCGGTTTTCACCGGCTCAAACCATACTCATACGGGTTTTGACCAGATCAAACCAGGCCATACCGGCTCAAACCGGTTTTGACCGGCTGAAACCGGACTCAAACCGGCCCAGACCGATTTCAATCGGTTTTGACAGGCTCAAACCGGACCAGACCGGCTCAAACCGAACCAGACCGGCTGAAACCGGTTTTGACTGGCTGAAACCGGACTAAAACATGACCGGACCAGCTCAAACCGGATCAATCCAGGCCAGACCGGATCAAACCGGTTTTGACCAGCTCAAACCGGACTCAAACGGGTTTTCACCAAATCAAACAAGGCCAGACCAGCTCAAACCAATTTTGACCGGCTCAAACTGGACTCAAACCCGACCAGACCGGCTAAAACCGGTTTTGACCGGCTCAAACAGACTCAAACCGGTTTTGACCGTATTTATCCGGACCAGACCAGCTCAAAATGGTTTTGACCTGCTCAAACCGGACTCAAACCAGGCCAGACCGGCTCAAAACGGTTTTGACTGGCTCAAACCGGACTCAAAGCGGACCAGACCGGCTCAAACCTGTTTTGACTGGCTCAAAAATGACTCAAACTGGAACAAACAGGCTCAAACCGGTTTTGACCAGCTGAAACCGGACTCAAACCGGACTAGACCGGCTCACACCCGATTTGAATGGCTCAAACTGGACTCAAACAGGAAAAGACCGGCTCAAACGGTAACAGACCGGCTCAAACCGGCTCAAGCCAGACCAGACCGTCTCAAACTGGCTCAAAGCAGGCCAGAACATCTCAAACCGCTTTTCACCGGCTCAAACCATACTCATACGGTTTTGATCAGATCAAACCAGGCCAGACCGTCTCCAATCGATTTTTACTGGCTCAAACCGGACTCCAACAGGACCAGACCGGCTCAAACCGGTTTTGAACGGCTCAAACCGGACTCAAACAGGAACAGACCGGCTCCAACAGGAACAGACCAGCTCAAACCGGCTCACACCAAACCAGAACGTCTCCAACTCAAACGGGTTTTCACCGGCTCAAATCGGTCTCATACCGGTTTTGACCAGATCAAACCAGGCCAGACCGGCTCAAAACGGTTTTGACCAGCTGAAACCGGACTCAAACCGGCCCATACCGGTTTCAATCGGTTTTGACAGGCTCAAACCGGACCAGACCGGCTCAAACCGAACCAGACCGGCTGAAACCTGTTTTGACAGGCTCAAACCGGACTAAAATATGACGGGACCGGCTCAAACCGGATCAATCCAGGCTAGACAGGCTCAAACCGGTTTTGACCAGCTCAAACCGGACTCAAACGCGTTTTGACCAAATCAAACCAGGCCAGACCGGGTCAAACCAATTTCGACCGGCTCAAACTGGACTAATACCCGAGCAGACCAGCTCGAAACGGTTTTGACCTGCTCAAACCGGATCAATCCAGGCCAGACCGGCTCAAACCGGTTTTGACCGGCTCAAACAGACTCAAACTGGTTTTGACCGTATTTTTCCAGACCAGATCAGCTCAAACCAATTTTGACCGGCTCAAACTGGACTCAAACCAGGCCAGACCGGCTCAAACCGGTTTTGACCGGCTCAAACCGGACTCAAAGCGGACCAGACCGGCTCAAACCGGTTTTGACCGGCTCAAACAGACTCAAACTGGTTTTGACCGTATTTATCCGGACCAGATCAGCTCAAAACGGTTTTGACATGCTCAAACCAGACTCAAACCAGGCCAGACCGGTTCAAACCGGTTTTCACCTGCTCAAACCGGACTCAAACAGGACCAGACCGGCTCAAACCTGTTTTGACTGGCTCAAAAAGGACTCAAACCGGAACAAACAGGCTCAAACCGGTTTTGACCGGCTGAAACCGGACTCAAACCGGACTAGACCGGCTCACACCGGTTTTGAATGGCTCAAACTGGACTCAAACAGGAACAGACCGGCTCAAACAGTAACAGACCGCTCAAACCGGCTCACACGGCTCAAGCCAGACCAGACCGGCTCAAACTGGCTCAAACCTGACCAGAACACCTCAAACCGGTTTTCACCGGCTCAAACCATACTCATACGGGTTTTGACCAGATCAAACCAGGCCATACCGGCTCAAACCGGTTTTGACCGGCTGAAACCGGACTCAAACCGGCCCAGACCGATTTCAATCGGTTTTGACAGGCTCAAACCGGACCAGACCGGCTCAAACCGAACCAGACCGGCTGAAACCGGTTTTGACTGGCTGAAACCGGACTAAAACATGACCGGACCAGCTCAAACCGGATCAATCCAGGCCAGACCGGATCAAACCGGTTTTGACCAGCTCAAACCGGACTCAAACGGGTTTTCACCAAATCAAACAAGGCCAGACCAGCTCAAACCAATTTTGACCGGCTCAAACTGGACTCAAACCCGACCAGACCGGCTAAAACCGGTTTTGACCGGCTCAAACAGACTCAAACCGGTTTTGACCGTATTTATCCGGACCAGACCAGCTCAAAATGGTTTTGACCTGCTCAAACCGGACTCAAACCAGGCCAGACCGGCTCAAAACGGTTTTGACTGGCTCAAACCGGACTCAAAGCGGACCAGACCGGCTCAAACCTGTTTTGACTGGCTCAAAAATGACTCAAACTGGAACAAACAGGCTCAAACCGGTTTTGACCAGCTGAAACCGGACTCAAACCGGACTAGACCGGCTCACACCCGATTTGAATGGCTCAAACTGGACTCAAACAGGAAAAGACCGGCTCAAACGGTAACAGACCGGCTCAAACCGGCTCAAGCCAGACCAGACCGTCTCAAACTGGCTCAAAGCAGGCCAGAACATCTCAAACCGCTTTTCACCGGCTCAAACCATACTCATACGGTTTTGATCAGATCAAACCAGGCCAGACCATCTCCAATCGATTTTTACTGGCTCAAACCGGACTCCAACAGGACCAGACCGGCTCAAACCGGTTTTGAACGGCTCAAACCGGACTCAAACAGGAACAGACCGGCTCCAACAGGAACAGACCAGCTCAAACCGGCTCACACCAAACCAGAACGTCTCCAACTCAAACGGGTTTTCACCGGCTCAAATCGGTCTCATACCGGTTTTGACCAGATCAAACCAGGCCAGACCGGCTCAAAACGGTTTTGACCAGCTGAAACCGGACTCAAACCGGCCCATACCGGTTTCAATCGGTTTTGACAGGCTCAAACCGGACCAGACCGGCTCAAACCGAACCAGACCGGCTGAAACCTGTTTTGACAGGCTCAAACCGGACTAAAATATGACGGGACCGGCTCAAACCGGATCAATCCAGGCTAGACAGGCTCAAACCGGTTTTGACCAGCTCAAACCGGACTCAAACGCGTTTTGACCAAATCAAACCAGGCCAGACCGGGTCAAACCAATTTCGACCGGCTCAAACTGGACTAATACCCGAGCAGACCAGCTCGAAACGGTTTTGACCTGCTCAAACCGGATCAATCCAGGCCAGACCGGCTCAAACCGGTTTTGACCGGCTCAAACAGACTCAAACTGGTTTTGACCGTGTTTTTCCAGACGAGATCAGCTCAAAACGGTTTTGACCTGCTCAAACCAGACTCAAACCAGGCCAGACCGGCTCACACCGTTTTTGACCGGCTCAAACTGGACTCAAACCGGACCAGACCGGCTCAAACCTGTTTTGACTGGCTCAAAAAGGACTCAAACCGGAACAAACAGGCTCAAACCGGTATTGACCAGCTGAAACCGGACTCGACCGGCTCACACCGGTTTTGAATGGCTCAAACTGGACTCAAACAGGAACAGACAGGCTCAAACAGTAACAGACCGGCTCAAACCGGCTCAAGCCAGACCAGACCGGCTCAAACTGGCTCAAACCGGACCAGAACATCTCAAATCGGTTTTCACCGGCTCAAACCGGACTCATACGGGTTTTGACCAGATCAAACCAGGCCAGACCCTCTCCAATCGATTTTGACTGGCTCAAACCGGACTCAAACCGGACTAGACCGGCTCAAACCGGTTTTGAACGGCTCAAACCGGACTCAAACAGGAACAGACAGGCTGAAGCAGGAACAGACCAGCTCAAACCGGCTCACACCAGACCAGAACGGCTCAAACCGGCTCAAACCGGACCAGAACATCTCAAACTGCTTTTCACCGGCTCAAACCGGTCTCATACGGGTTTTGAGCTGATCAAACCAGGCCAGACCGGCTCAAACCGGTTTTGACTGGCTGAAACCGGACTCAAACCGGCCCAGACCGGTTTCAATCGGTTTTGACAGGCTCAAACCGGACAAGACCGGCTCAAACCGAACCAGACCAGCTGAAACCAGTTTTGACTGGCTCAAACCGGACTAAAACATGACTGGACCGGCTCAAACCGGATCAACCCAGGCCAGACCGGCTCAAACCGGTTTTGACCAGCTCAAACCAAACTGTAACGGGTTTTGACCAAATCAAACCAGGCCAGACCGGCTCAAACCAATTTTGACCGGCTCAAACTGGACTCAAACCCTACCAGACCGGCTCAAACCGGTTTTGACTGGCTCAAACAGACTCAAACTGGTTTTGACCATATTTTTCCAGACCAGATCAGCTCAAAACGGTTTTGACCTGCTCAAACCGGACTCAAACCAGGCCAGACCGGCTCAAACCGGTTTTGACCGGCTCAAACCGGACTCAAACCGGACCAGACCGGCTCAAACCTGTTTTGACTGGCTCAAAAAGGACTCAAACCAGAACAAACAGGCTCAAAGCGGTTTTGACCGGCTGAAACCTGACTCAAACCGGACTAGACCGGCTCACACCGGTTTTGAATGGCTCAAACTGGACTCAAACAGGAACAGACCGGCTCAAACAGTAACAGACCGGCTCAAACCGGCTCAAGCCAGACCAGACCGGCTCAAACTGCCTCAAACCTGACCAGAACATCTCAAACCGGCTTTCACCGCCTCAAACCGTACTCATACGGGTTTTGACCAGATCAAAGCAGGCCAGGCCATCTCCAATCGATTTTGACTGGCTCAAACCGGACTCAAACCGGCTAGACCAACACAAACTGGTTTTCAATGGTTCAAACCGGACTCAAACAGGAACAGACCGGCTCAAACAGGAACAGACCAGCTCAAACCGTCTCACACCAGACCAGAATGGCTCAAACCGGCTCAAACCGGACCAGAACATCTCAAACCAGTTTTCACCGGCTCAAACCCGTCTCATACGGGTTTTGACCAGATCAAACCAGGCCAGACCTGCTCAAACCGGTTTTGACCGGCTCAAACTGGACTCAAACCCGACCAGACCGGCTCAAACCGGTTTTGACCGGCTCAAACAAACTCAAACCGGTTTTGACGATATTTATCCGGACCAGACCACCTCAAAACGGTTTGGACCTGCTCAAACCGGACTCAAACCAGGCCAGACCGGCTCAAACCGGTTTTGACCGGCTCAAACCGGACTCAAACCGGACCAGACCGGCTCAAACCTGTTTCGACTGGCTCAAAAAGGACTCAAACCGGAACAAACAGGCTCAAACCGGTTTTGACCGGCTAAAACCGGACTCAAACCGGACTAGACCAGCTCACACCGGTTTTGAATGGCTCAAACTGGACTCAAACAGGAACAGACCGGCTCAAACAGTAACAGACCGGCTCAATCCGGCTCAAGCCAGACCAGACCGTCTCATACTGGCTCAAACCGGACCAGAACATCTCAAACCGGCTTTCACCGGCTCAAACCGGTCTCATACGGGTTTTGACCAGATCAAACCAGGCCAGACCCTCTCCAATCGATTTTGACTGGCTCAAACCGGACTCAAACCGGACTAGACCGGCTCAAACCGGTTTTGAACGGCTCAAACCGGACTCAAACAGGAACAGACAGGCTGAAGCAGGAACAGACCAGCTCAAACCGGCTCACACCAGACCAGAACGGCTCAAACCGGCTCAAACCGGACCAGAACATCTCAAACTGGTTTTCACCGGCTCAAACCGGTCTCATACGGGTTTTGACCAGATCAAACCAGGCCAGACCGGCTCAAACCGGTTTTGACTGGCTGAAACCGGACTCAAACCGGCCCATACCGGTTTCAATCGGTTTTGACAGGCTCAAACCGGACAAGACCGGCTCAAACCGAACCAGACCAGCTGAAACCGGTTTTGACTGGCTCAAACCGGAATAAAACATGACTGGACCGGCTCAAACCGGATCAATCCAGGCCAGAACGGCTCAAACCGGTTTTGACCAGCTCAAACCGGACTCAAACGGGTTTTGACCAATTCAAACCAGGCCAGACCGACTCAAACCAATTTTGACCGGCTCAAACTGGACTCAAACCCGACCAGACCGGCTCAAACCGGTTTTGACCGGCTCAAACAGACTCAAACTGGTTTTGACCGTATTTTTCCAGACCAGATCAGCTCAAAACGGTTTGGACCTGCTCAAACCGGACTCAAACTAGGCCAGACCGGCTCAAACAGGTTTTGACCGGCTCAAACCGGACTCAAAGTGGACCAGACCGGCTCAAACCTGTTTTGACTGGCTCAAAAAGGACTCAAACCGGAACAAACAGGCTCAAACCGGTTTTGACCGGCTGAAACCGGACTCAAACCGGACTAGACCGGCTCACACCGGTTTTGAATGGCTCAAACTGGACTCAAACAGGAACAGACCGGCTCAAACAGTAACAGACCGGCTCAAACCGGCTCAAGGCAGACCAAACCGGCTCAAACTGCCTCAAACCTGACCAGAACATCTCAAACCGGCTTTCACCGGCTCAAACCGTACTCATACGGGTTTTGACCAGATCAAAGCAGGCCAGATCGTCTCCAATCGATTTTGACTGGCTCAAACCGGACTCAAACCGGACTAGACCGGCTCAAACCGGTTTTGAACGGCTCAAACCGGACTCAAACAGGAACAGACAGCTCAAACAGGAACAGACCAGCTCAAACCGACTCACACCAGACCAGAACGGCTCAAACCGGCTCAAACCAGACCAGAACATCTCAAACCGGTTTTCACCGGCTCAAACCGGTCTCATACGGGTTTTGACCACATCAAACCAGGCCAGACAGGCTCAAACCTGTTTTGACTGGCTGAAACCGGACTCAAACCGGCCAAGACCGGTTTCAATCGGTTTTCACAGGCTCAAACCGGTCCAGACCGGCTCAAACCGAACCAGACCGGCTGAAACCGGTTTTGACCGGCTCAAACCGGACTAAAATATGACTGGACCGGCTCAAACCAGATCAATCCAGGCCAGACCGGCTCAAACCGGTTTTGACCAGCTCAAACCGGACTCAAACGGGTTTTGACCAAATCAAACCAGGCCAGACCGGCTCAAACCAATTTTGACCGGCTCAAACTGGACTCAAACCCGACCAGCCCGGCTCAAACCGGTTTTGACCGGCTCAAACAGACTCAAACTGGTTTTGACCGTATTTTTCCGGACCAGATAAGCTCAAAACGGTTTCGACCTGCTCAAACCGGAATCAAACCAGGCCAGACCGGCTCAAACCGGTTTTGACCGGCTCAAACCGGACTCAAACCGGACCAGACCGGCTCAAACCTGTTTCGACTGGCTCAAAAAGGACTCAAACCGGAACAAACAGGCTCAAACCGGTTTTGACCGGCTAAAACCGGACTCAAACCGGACTAGACCAGCTCACACCGGTTTTGAATGGCTCAAACTGGACTCAAACAGGAACAGACCGGCTCAAACAGTAACAGACCGGCTCAAACCGGCTCAAGCCAGACCAGACCGGCTCAAACTGCCTCAAACCTGACCAGAACATCTGAAACCGGCTTTCACCGCCTCAAACCGTACTCATACGGGTTTTGACCAGATCAAAGCAGGCCAGACTGCTCAAACGGGTTTTGACCAAATCAAACCAGGCCAGACCGGCTCAAACCAATTTTGACCGGCTCAAACTGGACTCAAACCCGACCAGACCGGCTCAAACCGGTTTTGACTGGCTCAAACAGACTCAAACTGGTTTTGACCGTATTTTTCCAGACCAGATCAGCTCAAAACGGTTTGGACCTGCTCAAACCGGACTCAAACCAGGCCAGACCGGCTCAAACCGGTTTTGACCGTCTCAAACCGGACTCAAAGTGGACCAGACCGGCTCAAACCTGTTTTGACTGGCTCAAAAAGACTCAAACCGGAACAAACAGGCTCAAACCGGTTTTGACCGGCTGAAACCGGACTCAAACCGGACTAGACCGGCTCACACCGGTTTTGAATGGCTCAAACTGGACTCAAACAGGTACAGACCGGCTCAAACAGTAACAGACCGGCTCAAACCGGCTCAAGGCAGACCAGACCGTCTCAAACTGCCTCAAACCTGACCAGAACATCTCAAACCGGCTTTCACCGGCTCAAACCGTACTCATACGGGTTTTGACCAGATCAAAGCAGGCCAGATCGTCTCCAATCGATTTTGACTGGCTCAAACCGGACTCAAACCGGACTAGACAGGCTCAAACCGGTTTTGAACGGCTCAAACCGGACTCAAACAGGAACAGACAGCTCAAACAGGAACAGACCAGCTCAAACCGACTCACACCAGACCAGAACGGCTCAAACCGGCTCAAACCAGACCAGAACATCTCAAACCGGTTTCACCGGCTCAAACCGGTCTCATACGGGTTTTGACCACATCAAACCAGGCCAGACAGGCTCAAACCTGTTTTGACTGGCTGAAACCGGACTCAAACCGGCCAAGACCGGTTTCAATCGGTTTTCACAGGCTCAAACCGGTCCAGACCGGCTCAAACCGAACCAGACCGGCTGAAACCCGTTTTGACTGGCTCAAACCGGACTAAAATATGACTGGACCGGCTCAAACCGGATCAATCCAGGCCAGACCGGCTCAAACCGGTTTTGACCAGCTCAAACCGGACTCAAACGGGTTTTGACCAAATCAAACCAGGCCAGACCGGCTCAAACCAATTTTGACCGGCTCAAACTGGACTCAAACCCGACCAGCCCGGCTCAAACCGGTTTTGAATGGCTCAAACTGGACTCAAACAGGAACAGACCGGCTCAAACTGTAACAGACCGGCTCAAACCGGCTCAAGCCAGACCAGACCGGCTCAAACTGCCTCAAACCTGACCAGAACATCTGAAACCGGCTTTCACCGCCTCAAACCGTACTCATACGGGTTTTGACCAGATCAAAGCAGGCCAGACCCTCTCCAATCGATTTTGACTGGCTCAAACCGGACTCAAATTGGACTAGACCGGCTCAAACCGGTCTTGAACGGCTCAAACCAGACTCAAACAGGAACAGACCAGCTCAAACCGGCTCACACCAGACCAGAACGGCTCAAACCGGCTCAAACCGGACCAGAACATCTCAAACCGGTTTTCACCGGCTCAAACCGGTCTCATACGGGTTTTGACCAGATCAAACCAGGCCAGACCTTCTCAAACCGGTTTTGACTGGCTCAAACTGGACTCAAACCCGACCAGACCGGCTCAAACCGGTTTTGACCGGCTCAAACAGACTCAAACTGGTTTTGACCATATTTATCCGGACCAGACCAGCTCAAAACGGTTTGGACCTGCTCAAACCGGACTCAAACCAGGCCAGACCGGCTCAAACCGGTCTCATACGGGTTTTGACCAGATCAAACCAGGCCAGACCCTCTCCAATCGATTTTGACTGGCTCAAACCGGACTCAAACTGGACTTGACCGGCTCAAACCTGTTTTGAACGGCTCAAACCGGACTCAAACAGGAACAGACAGGCTCAAGCAGGAACAGACCAGCTCAAACCGGCTCACACCAGACCAGAACGGCTCAAACCGGCTCAAACCGGACCAGAACATCTCAAACTGGTTTTCACCGGCTCAAACCGGTCTCATACGGGTTTTGAGCTCATCAAACCAGGCCAGACCGGCTCAAACCGGTTTTGACTGGCTGAAACCGGACTCCAACCGGCCCAGACCGGTTTCAATCGGTTTTGACAGGCTCAAACCGGACAAGACCGGCTCAAACCGAACCAGACCGGCTGAAACCGGTTTTGACTGGCTCAAACCGGACTAAAACATGACTGGACCGGCTGAAACCGGATCAACCCCGGCCAGACCAGCTCAAACCGGTTTTGACCAGCTCAAACCGGACTCAAACGGGTTTTGACCAAATCAAACCAGGCCAGACCGGCTCAAACCAATTTTGACCGGCTCAAACTGGACTCAAACCCGACGAGCCCGGCTCAAACCGGTTTTGACCATCTCAAACAGACTCAAACTGGTTTTGACCGTATTTTTCCAGACCAGATCAGCTCAAAACGGTTTTGACCTGCTCAAACCGGACTCAAACCAGGCCAGACCGGCTCAAACCGGTTTTGACCGGCTCAAACCGGACTCAAACCGGACCAGACCGGCTCAAACCTCCTTTGACTGGCTCAAAAAGGACTCAAACCGGAACAAACAGGCTCAAAGCGGCTTTTACCGGCTGAAACCAGACTCAAACCGGACTAGACCGGCTCAAACCGGTTTTGAATGGCTCAAATTGGACTCAAACAGGAACAGACCGGCTCAAACAGTAACAGACCGGCTCAAACCGGCTCAAGCCAGACCAGACCAGCTCAAACTGCCTCAAACCTGACCAGAACATCTCAAACCGGCTTTCACCGCCTCAAACCGTACTCATACGGGTTTTGACCAGATCAAAGCAGGCCAGGCCGTCTCCAATCGATTTTGACTGGCTCAAACCGGACTCAAACCGGACTAGACCAACACAAACTGGTTTTGAACGGTTCAAACCGGACTCAAACAGGAACATACCGGCTCAAACAGGAACAGACCAGCTCAAACCGGCTCACACCAGACCAGAATGGCTCAAACCGGCTCAAACCGGACCAGAACATCTCCAACCGGTTTTCACCGGCTGAAAGCGGTCTCATACGAGTTTTGACCAGATCAAACCAGGCCAGACCTGCTCAAACCGGTTTTGACCGGCTCAAACTGGACTCAAACCCGACCAGAACGGCTCAATCCGGTTTTGACCGGCTCAAACAGATTCAAACCGATTTTGATTGTATTTATCCAGACCAGACCAGCTCAAAACGGTTTTGTCCTGCTCAAACCGGACTCAAACCAGGCCAGACCGGCTCAAACTGGTTTTGACCGGCTCAAACCGGACTCAAACCGGACCAGACCGGCTCAAAACTGTTTTGACTAGCTCAAAAAAGACTCAAACCGGAACAAACAGGCTGAAACCGGTTTTGACCGGCTGAAACCGGACTGAAACCAGACTAGACCGGCTCACACCGGTTTTGAATGGCGCAAACTGGACTCAAACAGGAACAGACTGGATCAAACAGGAACAGACCGGCTCAAACCGGCTCAAGCCAGACCAGACCGGCTCAAACTGGCTCACACCGGACCAGAACATCACAAACCGGATTTCACCTGCTCAAACCGTACTCACGTGTTTTGACCAGATCAAACCAGGCCAGACCCTCTCCAATCGATTTTGACTGGCTCAAACCGGACTCAAACTGGACTTGACCGGCTCAAACCGGTTTTGAACGGCTCAAACCGGACTCAAACAGGAACAGACAGGCTCAAGCAGGAACAGACCAGCTCAAACCGGCTCACACCAGACCAGAACGGCTCAAACCGGCTCAAACCGGACCAGAACATCTCAAACTGGTTTTCACCGGCTCAAACCGGTCTCATACGGGTTTTGAGCTCATCAAACCAGGCCAGACCGGCTCAAACCGGTTTTGACTGGCTGAAACCGGACTCCAACCGGCCCAGACCGGTTTCAATCGGTTTTGACAGGCTCAAACCGGACAAGACCGGCTCAAACCGAACCAGACCGGCTGAAACCGGTTTTGACTGGCTCAAACCGGACTAAAACATGACTGGACCGGCTGAAACCGGATCAACCCCGGCCAGACCAGCTCAAACCGGTTTTGACCAGCTCAAACCGGACTCAAACGTGTTTTGACCAAATCAAACTAGGCCAGACTGGCTCAAACCGATTTTGACCGGCTCAAACTGGACTCAAACATGACCAGCCCGGCTCAAACCGGTTTTGAATGGCTCAAACTGGACTCAAACAGGAACAGACCGGCTCAAACAGTAACAGACCGGCTCAAACCGGCTCAAGCAAGACCAGACCGGCTCAAACTGCCTCAAACCTGACCAGAACATCTCAAACCGGCTTTCACCACCTCAAACCGTACTCATACGGGTTTTGACCAGATCAAAGCAGGCCAGACCGTCTCCAATCGATTTTGACTGGCTCAAACCGGACTCAAACCGGACTAGACCGGCTCAAACCGGTTTTGAACGGCTCAAACCGGACTCAAACAGGAACAGACCGGCTCAAACAGGAACAGACCAGCTCAAACTGCCTCAAACCTGACCAGAACATCTCAAACCGGTTTTCACCAGCTCAAACCGTACTCACGTGTTTTGACCAGATCAAACCAGGCCAGACCCTCTCCAATCGATTTTGACTGGCTCAAACCGGACTCAAACTGGACTCAAACCGGACTCAAACGGGTTTTGACCAGATCAAACCAGGCCAGACTGCTCAAACCGGACCAGACCGGCTCAAACAGGAACAGACCAGCTCAAACCGGCTCACACCAGACCAGAACGGCTCAAACCGGCTCAAACCGGACCAGAACATCTCAAACTGGTTTTCACCGGCTCAAACCGGTCTCATACGGGTTTTGACCAGATCAAACCAGGCCAGACCGGCTCAAACCGGTTTTGACTGGCTGAAACCGGACTCAAACCGGCCCAGACCGGTTTCAATCGGTTTTGACAGGCTCAAACCGGACAAGACCGGCTCAAACCGAACCAGACCGGCTGAAACCGGTTTTGACTGGCTCAAACCGGACTAAAACATGACTGGACCGGCTGAAACCGGATCAACCCCGGCCAGACCAGCTCAAACCGGTTTTGACCAGCTCAAACCGGACTCAAACGTGTTTTGACCAAATCAAACTAGGCCAGACTGGCTCAAACCGATTTTGACCGGCTCAAACTGGACTCAAACATGACCAGCCCGGCTCAAACCGGTTTTGAATGGCTCAAACTGGACTCAAACAGGAACAGACCGGCTCAAACAGTAACAGACCGGCTCAAACCGGCTCAAGCAAGACCAGACCGGCTCAAACTGCCTCAAACCTGACCAGAACATCTCAAACCGGCTTTCACCACCTCAAACCGTACTCATACGGGTTTTGACCAGATCAAAGCAGGCCAGACCGTCTCCAATCGATTTTGACTGGCTCAAACCGGACTCAAACCGGACTAGACCGGCTCAAACCGGTTTTGAACGGCTCAAACCGGACTCAAACAGGAACAGACCGGCTCAAACAGGAACAGACCAGCTCAAACCGTCTCACACCAGACCAGAATGGCTCAAACCGGCTCAAACAGGACCAGAACATCTCAAACCGGTTTTCACCAGCTCAAACCCGTCTCATACGGGTTTTGACCAGATCAAACCAGGCCAGACCTGCTCAAACCGGTTTTGACCGGCTCAAACTGGACTCAAACCCGACCAGACCGGCTCAAACCGGTTTTGACCGGCTCAAACAGACTCAAACCGGTTTTGACCATATTTATCCGGACCAGACCAGCTCAAAACGGTTTGGACCTGCTCAAACCGGACTCAAACCAGGCCAGACCGGCTCAAACCGGTTTTGACCGGCTCAAAGCGGACTCAAACCGGACCAGACCGGCTCAAACCTGTTTCGACTGGCTCAAAAAGGACTCAAACCGGAACAAACAGGCTCAAACCGGTTTTGACCGGCTGAAACCGGACTCAAACCGGACTAGACCGGCTCACACCGGTTTTGAATGGCTCAAACTGGACTCAAACAGGAACAGACCGGCTCAAACAGTAACAGACCGGCTCAAACCGGCTCAAGCCAGACCAGACCGGCTAAAACTGCCTCAAACCTGACCATAACATCTCAAACCGGCTTTCACCACCTCACACCGTACTCATACGGGTTTTGACCAGATCAAAGCAGGCCAGACCCTCTCCAATCGATTTTGACTGGCTCAAACCGGACTCAAATTGGACTAGACCGGCTCAAACCGGTCTTGAACGGCTCAAACCAGACTCAAACAGGAACAGACCAGCTCAAACCGGCTCACACCAGACCAGAACGGCTCAAACCGGCTCAAACCGGACCAGAACATCTCAAACCGGTTTTCACCGGCTCAAACCGGTCTCATACGGGTTTTGACCAGATCAAACCAGGCCAGACCTTCTCAAACCGGTTTTGACTGGCTCAAACGACTCAAACCCGACCAGACCGGCTCAAACCGGTTTTGACCGGCTCAAACAGACTCAAACTGGTTTTGACCATATTAATCCGGACCAGACCAGCTCAAAACGGTTTGGACCTGCTCAAACCGGACTCAAACCAGGCCAGACCGGCTCAAACTGGTCTCATACGGGTTTTGACCAGATCAAACCAGGCCAGACCCTCTCCAATCGATTTTGACTGGCTCAAACCGGACTCAAACCGGACTAGACCGGCTCAAACCGGTTTTGAACGGCTCAAACCGGACTCAAACAGGAACAGACAGGCTCAAGCAGGAACAGACCAGCTCAAACCGGCTCACACCAGACCAGAACGGCTCAAACCGGCTCAAACCGGACGAGAACATCTCAAACTGGTTTTCACCGGCTCAAACCGGTCTTGAACGGCTCAAACCGGTTTTGACGGCTCAAACCGCTCAAACCGGACCAGACCGGCTCAAACCGGTTTTGACTGGCTGAAACCGACTCAAACCGGACTCAAACCGGCCCAGACCGGTTTCAATCGGTTTTGACAGGCTCAAACCGGACAAGACCGGCTCAAACCGAACCAGACCGGCTGAAACCGGTTTTGACTGGCTCAAACCGGACTAAAACATGACTGGACCGGCTGAAACCGGATCAACCCCGGCCAGACCGGCTCAAACCGGTTTTGACCAGCTCAAACCGGACTCAAACGGGTTTTGACCAAATCAAACCAGGCCAGACCGGCTCAAACCAATTTTGACCGGCTCAAACTGGACTCAAACCCGACGAGCCCGGCTCAAACTGGTTTTGACCGGCTCAAACAGACTCAAACCGGTTTTGACCATATTTATCCGGACCAGACCAGCTCAAAACGGTTTTGACCTGCTCAAACCGGACTCAAACCAGGCCAGACCGGCTCAAACCGGTTTTGACCGGCTCAAACCGGACTCAAACCGGACCAGACCGGCTCAAACCTGTTTTGACTGGCTCAAAAAGGACTCAAACCGGAACAAACAGGCTCAAAGCGGCTTTGACCGGCTGAAACCTGACTCAAACCGGACTAGACCGGCTCAAACTGGTTTTGAATGGCTCAAACTGGACTCAAACCTTAACAGACCGGCTCAAACAGTAACAGACCGGCTCAAACCTGCTCAAGCCAGACCAGACCAGCTCAAACTGCCTCAAACCTTACCAGAACATCTCAAACCGGCTTTCACCGCCTCAAACCGTACTCATACGGGTTTTGACCAGATCAAAGCAGGCCAGGCCGTCTCCAATCGATTTTGACTGGCTCAAACCGGACTCAAACCGGACTAGACCAACACAAACTGGTTTTGAACGGTTCAAACCGGACTCAAACAGGAACAGACCGGCTCAAACAGGAACAGACCAGCTGAAACCGGCTCACACCAGACCAGAATGGCTCAAACCGGCTCAAACCGGACCAGAACATCTCCAACCGGTTTTCACCGGCTGAAACCGGTCTCATACGAGTTTTGACCAGATCAAACCAGGCCAGACCTGCTCAAACCGGTTTTGACCGGCTCAAACTGGACTCAAACCCGACCAGAACGGCTCAAACCTGTTTTGACCGGCTCAAACAGACTCAAACCGGTTTTGACCATATTTATCCGGACCAGACCAGCTCAAAACGGTTTGGACCTGCTCAAACCGGACTCAAACCAGGCCAGACCGGCTGAAACCGGTTTTGACCGGCTCAAACCGGACTCAAAGCGGACCAGACCAGCTCAAACCTGTTTTGACTGTCTCAAAAAGGACTCAAACTGGAGCAAACAGGCTCAAAGCGGTTTTGACCGGCAGAAACCGGACTCAAACCGGACTAGACTGGCTCACACCGGTTTTGAATGGCTCAAACTGGACTCAAACAGGAACAGACCGGCTCAAACAGCAACAGACCAGCTCAAACCGGCTCAAGCCAGACCAGACCGGCTCAAACTGCCTCAAACCTGACCAGAACATCTCAAACCGGCTTTCACCGCCTCAAACCGTACTCATACGGGTTTTGACCAGATGAAAGCAGGCCAGACCCTCTCCAATCGATTTTGACTGGCTCAAACCGGACTCAAACCGGACTAGACCGGCTCACACCGGTTTTGAATGGCTCAAACTGGACTCAAACAGGAACAGACCGGCTCAAACAGTAACAGACCGGCTCAATCCGGCTCAAGCCAGACCAGACGGGCACAAACTGGCTCAAACCGGATCAGAACATCTGAAACCGGTTTTCACCGGCTCAAACCGGACTCATACGTGTTTTGACCAGATCAAACCAGGCCAGACCCTCTACAATCGATTTTTACTGGCTCAAACCGGACTCAAACCGGACTAGACAGGCTCAAACCGGTTTTGAACGGCTCAAACCGGGCTCAAACAGGAACAGACAGGCTCAAGCAGGAACAGACCAGCTCAAACCGGCTCACACCAGACCACAACGGCTCAAACCGGCTCAAACCGGACCAGAACATCTCAAACCGGTTTTCACCGGCTCAAACCGGTCTCATACGGGTTTTGACCAGATCAAATCAGGCCAGACCGGCTCAAACCGGTTTTGACTGGCTGAAACCGGACTCAAACCGGCCCAGACCGGTTTCAATCTGTTTTCACAGGCTCAAACCGGACAAGACCGGCTCAAACCGAACCAGACCTGCTGAAACCCGTTTTGACTGGCTCAAACTGGACTAAAACATGACTGGACCGGCTCAAACTGGATCAATCCAGGCCAGAACAGCTCAAACCAGTTTTGACCAGCTCAAACCGGATTCAAACGGGTTTTGACCAAATCAAACCAGGCCAGACCGACTCAAACCAATTTTGACCGGCTCAAACTGGACTCAAACCTGACCAGCCCGGCTCAAACCGGTTTTGACCGGCTCAAACAGACTCAAACTGGTTTTGACCGTATTTTTCCGGACCAGATCAGCTCAAAACGGTTTGGACCTGCTCAAACCGGACTCAAACCAGGCCAGACCGGCTCAAACCGGTTTTGACCGGCTCAAACCGGACTCAAACCGGACCAGAACATCTCAAACCGGTTTTCACCAGCTCAAACCGTACTCATACGTGTTTTGACCAGATCAAACCAGGCCAGACCCTCTCCAATCGATTTTGACTGGCTCAAACCGGACTCAAACCGGACTAGACCAGCTCAAACCGGTTTTGAACGGCTCAAACCGGACTCAAACAGCAACAGACAGGCTCAAGCAGGAACAGACCAGCTCAAACCGGCTCACACCAGACCAGAACGGCTCAAACCGGCTCAAACCGGACCAGAACACCTCAAACCGATTTTCACCGGCTCAAACCGGTCTCATACGGGTTTTGACCAGATCAAACCAGGCCAGACCGGCTCAAACCGGTTTTGACTGGCTGAAACCGGACTCAAACCGGCCCAGACCGGTTTCAATTGGTTTTGACAGGCTCAAACCGGACAAGACCGGCTCAAACCGAACCAGACCGGCTGAAACCGGTTTTGACTGGCTCAAACCGGACTAAAACATGACTGGACCGGCTCAAACCGGATCAACCCCGGCCAGACCGGCTCAAACCGGTTTTGACCTGCTCAAACCGGACTCAAACGGGTTTTGACCAAATCAAACCAGGCCAGACCGGCTCAAACCAATTTTGACCGGCTCAAACTGGACTCAAACCCGACCAGACCGGCTCAAACCGGTTTTGACCGGCTCAAACAGACTCAAACCGGTTTTGACCGTATTTATCCAGACCAGACCAGCTCAAAACGGTTTTGACCTGCTCAAACCGGACTCAAACCAGGCCAGACCGGCTCAAACCGGTTTTGACCGGCTCAAACCGGACTCAAACCGGACCAGACCGGCTCAAACCTGTTTTGACTGGCTCAAAAAGGACTCAAACCGGAACAAACAGGCTCAAACCGGTTTTGACCGGCTGAAACCGGAATCAAACCGGACTAGACCGGCTCACACCGGGTTTGAATGGCTCAAACTGGACTCAAACAGGAACAGACCGGCTCCAACAGTAACAGACCGGCTCAAACCGGCTCAAGCCAGACCAGACCAGCTCAAACTGGCTCAAACCGGACCAGAACATCTCAAACTGGTTTTCACCGGCTCAAACTGTACTCATACGGGTTTTGACCTGATCAAACCAGGCCAGACACTCTCCAATCGATTTTGACTGGCTCAAACCGGACTCAAACTGGACTAGACGGGCTCAAACCGTTTTGAACGGCTCAAACCCGACTCAAACAGCAACAGACAGGCTCAAGCAAGAACAGACCAGCTCAAACCGGCTCACACCAGACCAGAACGGCTCAAACCGGCTCAAACCGGACCAGAACATCTCCAACCGGTTTTCACCGGCTCAAACCGGTCTCATACGGTTTTGACCAGATCAAAACAGGCCAGACCGGCTCAAACCGGTTTTGACTGGCTGAAACCGGACTCAAACCGGCCCAGACCGGTTTCAATCGGTTTTGACAGGCTCATACTGGCCCAGACCGGCTCAAACCGAACCAGACCGGCAGAAACCGGTTTTGACTTGCTCAAACCGGACTAAAAAATGACCGGACCGGCTCAAACCGGATCAATCCAGGCCAGACCGGCTCAAACCGGTTTTGACCAGTTCAAACCGGACTCAAACTGGTTTTGACCAAATCAAACCAGGCGAGACCGGCTCAAACCAATTTTGACCGGCTCAAACTGGACTCAAACCCGACCAGCCCGGCTCAAACCGGTTTTGACCGGCTCAAACAGACTCAAACAGGTTTTGACCGTATTTATCCGGACCAGATCAACTCAAAACGGTTTTGACCTGCTCAAACCAGACTCAAACCAGGCCAGACCGGCTCAAACCGGTTTTGACCTGCTCAAAAAGGACTCAAACAGGACCAGACCGGCTCAAACCTGTTTTGACTGGCTCAAAAAGGACTCAAACCGGAACAAACAGGCTCAAACCGGTTTTGACCGGCTGAAACCGGACTCAAACCGGACTAGACCGGCTCACACTGGTTTTGAATGGCTCAAACTGGACTCAAACAGGAACAGACCGGCTCAAACAGTAACAGACCGGCTCAAACCGGCTCAAACCAGACCAGAACGGCTCAAACCGGCTCAAACCGGACCAGAACATCTCAAACCGGTTTTCACCGGCTCAAACCGGTCTCATACGGGTTTTGACCAGATCAAACCAGGCCAGACCAGCTCAAACCGGTTTTGACTGGCTGAAACCGGACTCAAACCGGCCCAGACCGGTTTCAATCGGTTTTGACAGGCTCATACTGGACCAGACCGGCTCAAACCGAACCAGACCGGCTGAAATCGGTTTTGACTGGCTCACACCGGACTAAAATATGACTGTACCGGCTCAAACCGGATCAATCCAGGCCAGACCGGCTCAAACCGGTTTTGACCAGCTCAAACCGGTCTCAAACGGGTTTTGACCAAATCAAACCAGGCCAGACCGGCTCAAACCAATTTTGACCGGCTCAAACTGGACTCAAACCCGACCAGACCGGCTCAAACCGGTTTTGACCGGCTCAAACAGACTCAAACTGGTTTTGACCGTATTTTTCCGGACCAGATCAGCTCAAAACGGTTTTGACCTGCTCAAACCGGACTCAAACCAGGCCAGACCGGCTCAAACCTGTTTTGACCGGCTCAAACCAGACTCAAACCGGACTAGACCGGCTCACACCGGTTTTGAATGGCTCAAACTGGACTCAAACAGAAACAGACCGGCTCAAACAGTAACAGACCGGCTCAAACCGGCTCAAGCCAGACCAGACCGGCTCAAACTGCCTCAAACCTGACCAGAACATCTCACACCGGCTTTCACCGGCTCAAACCGTACTCAGACGGGTTTTGACCAGATCAAACCAGGCCAGACCCTCTCCAATCGATCTTGACTGGCTCAAACCGGACTCAAACCAGACTAGACCGGCTCAAACCGGTTTTGAACGGCTCAAACCGGACTCAAACAGGGACAGACCGGCTCAAACAGGAACAGACCAGCTCAAACCGGCTCACACCAGACCAGAACGGCTCAAACCGGCTCAAAGCGGACCAGAACATCTCAAACCGGTTTTCACCGGCTCAAACCGGTCTCATACGTGTTGTGACCAGATCAAACCAGGCCAGACCGGCTCAAACCGCTTTTGACGGGCTGAAACCGGAATCAAACTGGCCCAGACCGGTTTCAATCGGTTTTGACTGGCTCAAACTGTACCAGACCAGC
This sequence comes from Erythrocebus patas, assembly GCA_023783455.1. Taxonomy (NCBI): domain Eukaryota; kingdom Metazoa; phylum Chordata; class Mammalia; order Primates; family Cercopithecidae; genus Erythrocebus; species Erythrocebus patas. The sequence goes on from JAKFHT010001588.1 coordinate 21,244, forward strand.
TCAACCCGAACCAGACCGGCTAAAACCGGTTTTGACTGGCTCAAACCGGACTAAAATATGACTGGACCGGCTCAAAGCGGATCAATCCAGGCCAGACCGGCTCAAACCAATTTTGGCTGGCTCAAACTGGACTCAAACCCGACCAGCCCGGCTCAAACCGGTTTAGAATGGCTCAAACGGGACTCAAACAGGAACAGACCGGCTCAAACTGTAACAGACAGGCTCAAACCGGCTCAAGCCAGACCAGACCGGCTCAAACTGCCTCAAACCTGACCAGAACATCTCAAACCGGCTTTCACCGGCTCAAACCGTACTCATTCGGGTTTTGCCCAGATCAAAGCAGGCCAGACCGTCTCCAATCGATTTTGAATGGCTCAAACCGGACTCAAACCGGACTAGACCGGCTCAAACCGGTTTTGAACGGCTCAAACCGGACTCAAACAGGAACAGACCAGCTCAAACAGGAACAGACCAGCTCAAACCGTCTCACACCAGGCCAGAATGGGTCAACCTGGCTCAAACCGGACCAGAACATCTCAAACCGGTTTTCACCGGCTCAAACCCGTCTCATACGGGTTTTGACCAGATCAAACCAGGCCAGACCTGCTCAAACCGGTTTTGACCGCCTCAAACTGGACCCAAACCCGACCAGCCCGGCTCAAACCGGTTTTGACCGGCTCAAACAGACTCAAACTGGTTTTGACCGTATTTTTCCGGACCAGATCAGCTCAAAACGGTTTGGACCTGCTCAAACCGGACTCAAACCAGGCCAGACCGTCTCAAACCGGTTTTGACCAGCTCAAACCCGACTCAAAGCGGACCAGACCGGCTCAAACCTGTTTTGACTGTCTCAAAAAGGACTCAAACCGGAGCAAACAGGCTCAAAGCGGTTTTGACCGGCAGAAACCGGACTCAAACCGGACTAGACTGGCTCACACCGGTTTTGAATGGCTCAAACTGGACTCAAACAGGAACAGACCGGCTCAAACAGTAACAGACCGGCTCAAACCGGCTCAAGCCAGACCAGACCGGCTCAAACTGCCTCAAACCTGACCAGAACATCTCAAACCGGTTTTGACCGGCTCAAACCGGCTTTCAACGCCTCAAACCGTACTCATACGGGTTTTGACCAGATCAAAGCAGGCCAGATCGTCTCCAATCGATTTTGACTGGCTCAAACCGGACTCAAACCGGACTAGACCGGCTCAAACCGGTTTTGAACCCCTCAAACCGGACTAGACTGGCTCAAACCGGACCAGACCGGCTCAAGCAGGAACAGACCAGCTCAAACCGACTCAGACCAGACCAGAACGGCTCAAACCGGCTCAAACCGGACCAGAACATCTCAAACCGGTTTTCACCGGCTCAAACCGGTCTCATAGGGGTTTTGACCAGATCAAACCAGGCCAGACCGGCTCAAACCGGTTTTGACTGGCTGAAACCGGACTCAAACCGGCCCAGACCGGTTTCAATCGGTTTTCACAGGCTCAAACCGGTCCAGACCGGCTCAAACCGAACCAGACCGGCTGAAACCGGTTTTGACTGGCTCAAACCGGACTAAAATATGACTGGACCGGCTCAAACCGGATCAATCCAGGCCAGACCGGCTCAAACCGGTTTTGACCAGCTCAAACCGGACTCAAACGGGTTTTGACCAAATCAAACCAGGCCAGACCGGCTCAAACCAATTTTGACCGGATCAAACTGGACTCAAACCCTACCAGCCTGGCTCAAACCGGTTTTGACCGGCTCATACAGACTCAAACTGGTTTTGACCGTATTTTTCCGGACCACATCAGCTCAAAACGGTTTTGACCTGCTCAAACCGGACTCAAACCAGGCCAGACCTGCTCAAACCGGTTTTGACCGGCTCAAACTGACTCAAACCCGACCAGACTGGCTCAAACCGGTTTTGACCGGCTCAAACAGACTCAAAGCGGTTTTGACCATATTTATCCGGACCAGACCAGCTCAAAACGGTTTTGACCTGCTCAAACCGGACTCAAACCAGGCCAGACCGACTCAAACTGGTTTTGACCGGCTCAACCCGGACTCAAACCGGACCAGACCGGCTCAAACCTGTTTCGACTGGCTCAAAAAGGACTCAAACCGGAGCAAACAGGATCAAAGCGGTTTTGACCGGCTGAAACCGGACTCAAACCGGACTAGACCGGCTCACACCGGTTTTGAATGGCTCAAACTGGACTCAAACAAGAACAGACAGGTTCAAACAGTAACAGACCGGCTCAAACCTGCTCAAGCCAGACCAGACCAGCTCAAACTGGCTCAAACCGGACCAGAACATCTCAAACCGGTTTTCACCGGCTCAAACCGTACTCATACGGGTTTTGACCTGATCAAACCAGGCCAGACACTCTCCAATCGGTTTTGACTGGCTCAAACCGGACTCAAACCTGACTAGACCGGTTCAAACCGTTTTGAACGGCTCAAACCGGACTCAAACAGGAACAGACCGGCTCAAACAGTAACAGACCGGCTCAAACTGGCTCAAACCTGACCAGAACATCTCAAACCGGTTTTCACCGGCTCAAACCGGTCTCATACGGGTTTTGACCAGATCAAAGCAGGCCAGACCGTCTCCAATCGATTTTGACTGGCTCAAACCGGACTCAAACCGGACTAGACCGGCTTTAACCGGTTTTGAACGGCTCAAACCGGACCCAAACAGGAACAGACAGGCTCAAGAGGGAACAGACCAGCTCAAACCGGCTCACACCAGACCAGAACGGCTCAAACCGGCTCAAACCGGACCAGAACATCTCAAACCGGTTTTCACCAGCTCAAACCGGTCTCATACGGGTTTTGACCAGATCAAACCAGGCCAGACCGGCTCAAACCGGTTTTGACTGGCTGAAACCGGACTCAAACCGGCCCAGACCGGTTTCAATCGGTTTTGACAGGCTCAAACCGGACAAGACCGGCTCAAACCGAACCAGACCGGCTGAAACCGGTTTTGACTGGCTCAAACCGGACTAAAATATGACTGGACCGGCTCAAACCGGATCAATCCAGGCCAGACCAGCTCAAACCGGTTTTGACCAGCTCAAACCGGACTCAAACGGGTTTTGACCAAATCAAACCAGGCCAGACCGGCTCAAACCAATTTTGACCGGATCAAACTGGACTCAAACCCGACCCGACCGGCACAAACCGGTTTTGAATTGCTCAAACTGGACTCAAACAGGAACAGACAGGCTCAAAGCGGCTTTGACCGGCTGAAACCGGACTCAAACCGCACTAGACCGGCTCACACTGGTTTTGAATGGCTCAAACAGGACTCAAACAGGAACAGACCGGCTCAAACAGTAACAGACCGGCTCAAACCGGCTCAAGTCAGACCAGACCGGCTCAAACTGGCTCAAACCTGACCAGAACACCTCAAACCGGTTTTCACCGGCTCAAACCGTACTCATACGGGTTTTGACCAGATCAAACCAGGCCAGACAGTCTCCAATCGATTTTGACTGGCTCAAACCGGACTCAAACTGGACCAGACCGGCTCAAACCGTTTTGAACGGCTCAAACCGGACTCAAACAGGAACAGACCGGCTCAAACAGGAACAGACCAGCTCAAACCGGCTCAAACCAGACCAGAACGGCTCAAACCGGCTCAAACCAGACCAGAACATCTCAAACTGGTTTTCACCGGCTCAAACCGGTCTCATACGGGTTTTGACCAGATCAAACCAGGCCAGACCGGCTCAAACCGGTTTTGACTGGCTGAAACCGGACTCAAACCGGCCCAGACCGGTTTCAATCGGTTTTGACAGGCTCATACTGGACCAGACCGGCTCAAACCGAACCAGACCGGCTGAAACCGGTTTTGACTGGCTCAAACCAGACTAAAACATGACTGGACCGGCTCAAACCGGATCAACCCCGGCCAGACCGGCTCAAACCGGTTTTGACCAGCTCAAACCGGACTCAAACGTGTTTTGACCAAATCAAACCAGGCCAGACCGGCTCAAACCAATTTTGACCGGCTCAAACTGGACTCAAACCCGACCAGACCGGCTCAAACCGGTTTTGACCGGCTCAAACAGACTCAAACCGGTTTTGACCATATTTATCCGGACCAGACCAGCTCAAAACGGTTTTGACCTGCTCAAACCGGACTCAAACTGGACCAGACCGGCTCAAACCTGTTTTGACTGGCTCAAAAAGGACTCAAACCGGAACAAACAGGCTCAAACCTGTTTTGACCGGCTGAAACCGGACTCAAACCGGACTAGACCGGCTCACACCGGTTTTGAATGGCTCAAACTGGACTCAAACAGGAACAGACCGGCTCAAACAGTAACAGACCGGCTCAAACCGGCTCAAGCCAGACCAGACCGGCTCAAACTGCCTCAAACCTGACCAGAACAACTCAAACCGGCTTTCACCGGCTCAAACCGTACTCATACGGGTTTTGACCACATCAAAGCAGGCCAGACCGTCTCCAATCGATTTTGACTGGCTCAAACTGGACTCAAACCGGACTAGACCGGCTCAAACCGGTTTTGAATGGCTCAAACCGGACTCAAACAGGAACAGACAGGCTCAAGCACGAACAGACCAGCTCAACCCGGCTCACACCAGACCAGAACGGCTCAAACCGGCTCAAACCGGACCAGAACATCTCAAACTGGTTTTCACCGGCTCAAACCGGTCTCATACGGGTTTTGAGCTGATCAAACCAGGCCAGACCGGCTCAAACCGGTTTTGACTGGCTGAAACCGGACTCAAACCGGCCCAGACCGGTTTCAATCGGTTTTGACAGGCTCAAACCGGACAAGACCGGCTCAAACCGAACCAGACCGGCTGAAACCGGTTTTGACTGGCTCAAACCGGACTAAAACATGACTGGACCGGCTCAAACTGGATCAATCCAGGCCAGAACGGCTCAAACCGGTTTTGACCAGCTCAAACCGGATTCAAATGGGTTTTGACCAAATCAAACCAGGCCAGACCGCTCAAACCTGTTTTGACTGGCTCAAACCGACTCATACGGGTTTTGAGCTGATCAAACCAGGCCAGACTGGCTCAAACTGGACTCAAACAGGAACAGACCGCTCAAACCGACTCAAACAGGAACAGACCAGCTCAAACCGTCT
>JAKFHT010001589.1:0-26339 GCA_023783455.1 Erythrocebus patas
GGCAAAGGATATTTGGAAGCCCTTAGAGGGCTATGGTGAAAAGGAAATATCTTCCGCTCAAAACTGGAAAAGAAGTTTTCTGAGAAACTGCTCTGTGTTCTGTTAATTCATCTCACAGAGTTACATCTTTCCTTCAAGAAGCCTTTCGCTAAGGCTGTTCTTGTGGAATTGGCAAGGATATTTGGAAGCCCATAGAGGGCTGTGGTGAAGAAGGAAATATCTTCCGCTCAAAACTGGAAAGAAGCTTTCTGAGAAACTGCTCTGTGTTCTGTTAATTCATCTCACAGAGTTACATATTTCCTTCAAGAAGCCTTTCGCTAAGGCTGTTCTTGTGGAATTGGCAAAGGATATTTGGAAGCCCATAGAGGGCTATGGTGAAAAGGAAATATCTTCCGCTCAAAACTGGAAAGAAGCTTTCTGAGAAACTGTACTGTGTTCTGTTAATTCATCTCACAGAGTTACATCTTTCCTTCTAGGAGCCTTTCGCTAAGGCTGTTCTTGTGGAATTGGCAAAGTGATATTTGGAAACCCATAGAGGGCTATGGTGAAAAGGAAATATCTTCCGCTCAAAACTGGAAAGAAGCTTGAGAAACTTCTCTGTGTTCTGTTAATTCATCTCACAGAGTTACATCTTTCCCTTCAAGAAGCCTTCGCTAAGGCTGTTCCTGTGGAATTGGCAAAGGATATTTGGAAGCCCATAGAGGGCTATGGTGAAAAGGAAATATCTTCAGTTCAAAACTGGAAAGAAGCTTTCTGAGAAACTGCTCTGTGTTCTGTTAATTCATCTCACAGAGTTACATCTTTCCTTCAAGAAGCCTTTCGCTAAGGCTGTTCTTGTGGAATTGGCAAAGATATTTGGAAGGCCATAGAGGGCTATGGTGCAGAAGGAAATATCTTCCGCTCAAAACTGGAAAGAAGCTTTCTGAGAAACTGCTCTGTGTTCTGTTAATTCATCTCATAGAGTTACATCTTTCCTTCAAGAAGCCTTTCGCTAAGGCTGTTCTTGTGGAATTGGCAAAGGATATTTGGAAGCCCATAGGGGCCATGTTGAAAAAGGAAGTATCTTCCGCTCAAAACTGGAAAGAAGCTTTCTGAGAAACTGCTCTGTGTTCTGTTAATTCATCTCACAGAGTTACATCTTTCAATTCACAGTTTTCGCTAAGGCTGTTCTTTGGAATTGGCAAAGTGATATTTGGAAGCCCATAGAGGGCTATGGTGAAAAGGAAATATCTTCCGCTCAAAACTGGAAAGAAGCTTTCTGAGAAACTGCTCTGTGTTCTGTTATTTCATCTCACAGAGTTACATCTTTCCTTCAAGAAGCCTTTCGCTAAGGCTGTTCTTGTGGAATTGGCAAAGTGATATTTGGAAGCCCATAGAGGGCTATGGTGAAAAAGGAAATATCTTCCGTTCAAAACTGGAAAGAAGCTTTCTGAGAAACTGCTCTGTGTTCTGTTAATTCATCTCACAGAGTTACATCTTTCCCTTCAAAAGCCTTTCGCTAAGGCTGTTGTTGTGGAATTAGCAAAGGATATTTGGAAGCCCATAGAGGGGTATGGTGAAGAAGGATATCTTCCGTTCAAAACTGGAAAGAAGCTTTCTGAGAAACTGCTCTGTGTTCTGTTAATTCATCAGTTACATCTTTCCTTCAAGAAGCCTTTCGCTAAGTCTGTTATTGTGGAATTGGCAATGTGATATTTGGAAGCCCATAGAGGCTATGGTGAAAAGGAAATATCTTCCGTTCAAAACTGGAAAAGAAGCTTTCTGAGAAACTGCTCTGTGTTCTGTTAATTCATCTCACAGAGTTACATCTTTCCCTTCAAGCCTTTCGCTAAGGCTGTTCTTGTGGAATTGGCAAAGTGATATTTGGAAGCCCATAGAGGGCTATGGTGAAAAGGAAATATCTTCCGTTCAAAACTGGAAAGAAGCTTTCTGAGAAACTGCTCTGTGTTCTGTTAATTCATCTCACACAGTTACATCTTTCCTTCAAGAAGCCTTTCGCCAAGGCTGTTCTTGTGGAATTGGCAAAGGATATTTGGAAGCCCATAGAGGGCTATGGTGAAAAGGAAATATCTTCCGTTCAAAACTGGAAAGAAGCTTTCTGAGAAACTGCTCTGTGTTCTGTTAATTCATCTCACAGAGTTACATCTTTCCTTCAAGAAGCCTTTCGCTAAGGCTGTTCTTGTGGAATTGGCAAAGGGATATTTGGAAGCCCATAGGGCTATGGTGAAAAAGGAAATATCTTCCGTTCAAAAGTGGAAGGAAGCTTTCTGAGAAACTGCTCTGTGTTCTGTTAATTTATCTCACAGAGTTACATCTTTCCCTTCAAGAAGCCTTCGCTAAAGCTGTTCTTGTGGAATTGGCAAAGGATATTTGGAAGCCCATAGAGGGCTATGGTGAAAAATGAAATATCTTCCGTTCAAAACTGGAAAGAAGCTTTCTGAGAAACTGCTCTGTGTTCTGTTAATTCATCTGAGAGTTACATCTTTCCTTCAAGAAGCCTTTCGCTAAGTCTGTTATTGTGGAATTGGCAATGTGATATTTGGAAGCCCATAGAGGGCCATGGTGAGAAAGGAAATATCTTCCGTTCAAAACTGGAAAGAAGCTTTCTGAGAAACTGCTCTGTGTTCTGTTAATTCATCTCACAGGGTTACATCTTTCCCTTCAAAAGCCTTTTCAAAGGCTGTTCTTGTGGAATTGGCACAGGGATATTTGGAAGCCCATAGAGGGCTATGGTGAAAAAGGAAATATCTTCCGTTAAAAACTGGAAAGAAGCTTTCTGAGAAACTACTCTGTGTTCTGTTAATTCATCTGACAGAGTTACATCTTTCCGATCAAGAAGCCTTTCGCGAAGGCTGTTCTTGTGGAATTGACAAAGTGATATGTTGGAAACCCTTAGAGGCTAAGGTGAAAAAATATCTTCCGTTCAAAACTGGAAAGAAACTTTCTGAGAAACTGCTCTGTGTTCTGTTAATTCATCTCAGAGTAACATCTTTCCCTTCAAAAGCCTTTCGCTAAGGCTGTTCTTGTGGAATTAGCAAAGGATATTTGGAAGCCCATAGAGGCTATGGTGAAAAGGAAATATCTTCCGTTCAAAAGTGGAAGAAGCTTTCTGAGAAACTGCTCTGTGTTCTGTTAATTCATCTCACAGAGTTACATCTTTCCCTTCAAAAGCCTTTCGCTAAAGCTGTTCTTGTGGAATTGGCAAAGGATATTTGGAAGCCCATAGAGGCTATGGTGAAAAGGAAATATCTTCCGTTCAAAACTGGAAAGAAGCTTTCTGAGAAACTGCTCTGTGTTCTGTCAATTCATCTCACAGAGTTACACCTTTCCTTCAAGAAGCCTTACGCTAAGGCTGTTCTTGTGGAATTGGCAAAGTGATATTTGGAAGACAATAGAGGGATACGGTGAAAAAGGAAATATCTTCCGTTCGAAACCGGAAAGAAGCTTTCTGAGAAACTGCACTGTGTTCTGTTAATTCATCTCACAGAGTTACATCTTTCCCTTCAAGAAGCCTTTCGCTAAGGCTGTTCTTGTGGAATTGGCAAAGTGATATTTGGAAGCCCATAGAGGGCTATGGTGAAAAAGGAAATATCTTCCGTTCAAAACTGGAAAGAAGCTTTCTGAGAAACTGCTCTGTGTTCTGTTAATTCATGTCACAGAGTTACATCTTTCCCTTCAAGAAGCCTTTCGCTAAAGCTGTTCTTGTGGAATTGGCAAATGGATATTTGGAAACCCATAGAGGGCTAGGGTGAAAAAGGAAATATCTTCCGTTCGAAACTGGAAAGAAGCTTTCTGAGAAACTGCTCTGTGTTCTGTTAATTCATCTCACAGAGTTACATCTTTCCCTTCAAGAAGCCTTTCGCTAAGTCTGTTCTTGTGGGATTGGCAAACTGATATTTGGAAGCCCATAGAGGGCTAGGGTGAAAAAGGAAATATCTTCCGTTCAAAACTGGAAAGAAGCTTTCTTAGAAACTGCTCTGTGTTCTGTTAATTCATCTCACAGAGTTACATCTTTCCCTTCAAAAAGCCTTTCGCTAAGGCTGTTGTTGTGGAATTGGCAAAGTGATATTTGGAAGCCCATAGAGGGCTATGGTGAAAAAGGAAATATCTTCCGTTCAAAAGTGGAAAGAAGCTTTCTGAGAAAGTGCTCTGTGTTCTGTCAATTCACCTCAGAGAGTTACATCTTTCCCTTCACGAAGCCTTTCGCTAAGGCTGTTCTTGTGGAATTGGCAAAGGGATATTTGGAAGCCCATAGAGGGCTAGGGTGAAAAAGGAAATATCTTCCGTTCAAAACTGGAAAGAAGCTTTCTGAGAAACTGCTCTGTGTTCTGTTAATTCATCTCACAGAGTTACATCTTTCCCTTCAAGAAGCCTTTCGATAAGGCTTTTCTTGTGGAATTGGCAAAGGGATATTTGGAAGCCCATAGAGGGCTATGGTGAAAAAGGAAATATCTTCCGTTCAAACCTGGAAAGAAGCTTTCTGAGAAACTGCTCTGTGTTCTGTTAATTCATCTCACAGAGTTACATCTTTCCCTTCAAAAAGCCTTTCCCTAAGGATGTTCTTGTGGAATTGGCACAGGTATATTTGGAAGCCCATAGAGGGCTATTGTGAAAAAGGAAATATCTTCCGTTCGAAACTGGAAAGAAGCTTTCTTAGAAACTGCTCTGTGTTCTGTTAATTCATCTCACAGAGTTACATCTTTCCGTTCAAGAAGCCTATCGCTAAGGCTGTTCTTGTGGAATTGGCAAAGGGATATTTGGAAGCCCATAGAGGGCTCTGGTGAAAAAGGAAATACTTCCGTTCAAAACTGGAAAGAAGCTTTCTGAGAAACTGCTCTGTGTTCTGTTAATTCATCTCACAGAGTTACATCTTTCCCTTCAAGAAGCCTTTCGCTAAGGCTGTCTTGTGGAATTGGCAAAGGGATATTTGGAATCCCATAGAGGGCTATGGTAAAAAAGGAAATATCTTCCGTTGAAAACCGGAAAGAAGCTTTCAGAGAAACTGCTCGGTGTTCTGTTAATTCATCTCACAGAGTTACATCTTTCCCTTCAAGAAGCCTTTCGCTAAGGCTGTTCTTGTGGAATTGCAAACTTATATTTGGAAGCCCATAAAGGGCTATGGTGAAAAAGGAAATATCTTCCGTTCAAAACTGGAAAGAAGCTTTCTGAGAAACTGCTTTGTGTTCTGTTTATTCATCTCACAGAGTTACATCTTTCCCTTCAAGAAGCCTTTCGCTAAGGCTGTTCTTGTGGAATTGGCAAAGTGATATTTGGAAGCCCATAGAGGGCTATGGTGAAAAAGGAAATATCTTCCGTTCAAAACTGGAAAGAAGCTTTCTGAGAAACTGCTCTGTGTTCTGTTAATTCATCTCACAGAGTTACATCTTTCCCTTCAAGAAGCCTTTCGCTAAGGCTGTTCTTGTGGAATTGGCAAAGGGATATTTGAAAGCCCATAGAGGGTTATGGTGAAAAAGGAAATATCTTCCTTTCAAAACTGGAAAGAAGCTTTCTGAGAAACTGCTCTGTGTTCCGTTAATTCATCTCACAGAGTTACATCTTTCCCTTCAAGAAGCCTTTCGCTAAGGCTGTTCTTGTGGAATTGGCAAAGTGATATTTGGAAGCCCATAGAGGGCTATGGTGAAAAAGGAAATATCTTCCGTTCAAAACTGGAAAGAAGCTTTCTGAGAAACTGCTCTGTGTTCTGTTAATTCATCTCAGAGTTACATCTTTCCCTTCAGAAGCCTTTCGCTAAGGCTGTTCTTGTGGAATTGGCAAATGGATATTTGGAAGCCCATAGAGGGCTATGGTGAAAAAGGAAATATCTTCCGTTCAAAACTGGAAAGAAGCTGTCTGAGAAACTGCTCTGTGTTCTGTTAATTCATCTCACAGAGTTACATCTTTCCCTTCAAGAAGCCTTTCGCTAAAGCTGTTCTTGCGGAATTGGCAATGGGATATTTGGAAGCCCATAAAGGGCTATGGTGAAGAAGGAAATATCTTCCGTTCAAAACTGGAAAGAAGCTTTCTGAGAAACTGCTCTGTGTTCTGTTAATTCATCTCACAGAGTTACATCTTTCCCTTCAAGAAGCCTTTCGCTAAGGCTGTTCTTGTGGAATTGGCAAAGTGATATTTCGAAGCCCGTAGAGGGCTATGGTGAAAAAGGAAATATCTTCCCTTCGAAAGTGGACAGAAGCTTTCTGGGAAACTGCTCTGTGTTCTGTTACTTCATCTCACAGAGTTACATGTTTCCCTTCAAGAAGCCTTTCGCTAAGGCTGTTCTTGTGGAATTGGCAAAGTGATATTTGGAAGACAATAGAGGGATACGGTGAAAAAGGAAATATCTTCCGTTCGAAACCGGAGAGAAGCTTTCTGAGAAACTGCACTGTGTTCTGTTAATTCATGTCACAGAGTTACATCTTTCCCTTCAAGAAGCCTTTCGCTAAAGCTGTTCTTGTTGAATTGGCAAATGGATATTTGGAAACCCATAGAGGGCTATGGTGAAAAAGGAAATATCTAACCTTCGAAACTGGAAAGAAGCTTTCTGAGAAACTGCTCTGTGTTCTGTTACTTCATCTCACAAAGTTACATCTTTACCTTCAAGAAGCCTTTCGCTAAGGCCGTTTTTTTGGAATTTTCAAAGTGATATTTGGAAGCCCATAGAGGGCTATGGTGAAAAAGGAAATATCTTCCCTTCAAAACTGGAAAGAAGCTTTCTGAGAAACTGCTCTGTGTTCTGTTAATTCATCTCACAGAGTTACATCTTTCCCTTCAAAAAGCCTTTCGCTAAGGCTGTTGTTGTGGAATTGGCAAAGTGATATTTGGAAGCCCATAGAGGGCTATGGTGAAAAAGGAAATATCTTCCGTTCAAAAGTGGAAAGAAGCTTTCTGAGAAAGTGCTCTGTGTTCTGTCAATTCACCTCACAGAGTTACATCTTTCCCTTCAAGAAGCCTTTCGCTAAGGCTGTTCTTGTGGAATTGGCAAAGGTATATTTGGAAGCCCATAGAGGGCTAGGGTGAAAAAGGAAATATCTTCCGTTCAAAACTGGAAAGAAGCTTTCAGAGAAACTGCTCTGTGTTCTGTTAATTCATCTCACAGAGTTACATCTTTCCCTTCAAGAAGCCTTTCGCTAAGGCTGTTCTTGTGGAATTGGCAAAGTGATATTTGGAAGCCCATAAAGGGCTATGGTGAAAAAGGAAATATCTTCCGTTCAATACTGGAAAGAAGCTTTCTGAGAAACTGCTCTGTGTTCTGTTAATTCATCTCACAGAGTTACATCTTTCCCTTCAAGAAGCTTTTCGCTAAGGCTGTTCTTGTGGAATTGGCAAAGGGATATTTGGAAGCCCATAGAGTTCTAAGGTGAAAAAGGAAATATCTTCCGTTCAAAACTGGAAAGATGCTTTCTGAGAAACTGCTGTGTGTTCTGTTAATTCATCTCACAGAGTTACATCTTTCCTTCAAGAAGCTTTTCGCTAAGGCTGTTCTTGTGGAATGGCAAAGGATATTTGGAAGCCTATAGAGACTACGGTGAAAAGGAAATATCTTCCGTTCCAAACTGGAAAGAAGCTTTCTGAGAAACTGCTCTGTGTTCTGTTAATTCATCTCACAGAGTTACATCTTTCCCTTCAAGAAGCCTTTCGCTAAGGGTGTTCTTGTGGAAGTGGCAAATGGATATTTGGAAGCACATAGAGGGCTATGGTGAAAAAGGAAATATCTTCCGTTCAAAACTGGAAAGAAGCTTTCTGAGAAACTGCTCTGTGTTCTGTCAATTCATCTCACAGAGTTACATCTTTCCCTTCAAGAAGCCTTTCGCTAAGGCTGTTGTTGTGGAATTGTCAAAGTGATATTTGGAAGCCCTTAGAGGGCTACGGTGAAAAAGGAAATATCTTTCGTTCAAAACTGGAAAGAAGCTTTCTGAGAAACTGCTCTGTGTTCTGTTAATTCATCTCACAGAGATACATCTTTCCCTTCAAGAAGCCTTTCGCTAAGGCTGTTCTTGTGGAATTGGCAAACGGATATTTGGAAGCCTGTAGGGGGCTAGGGTGAAAAAGGAGACATCTTCCGTTGAAAATTGGAAAGAAGCTTTCTGAGAAACTGCTCTGTGTTCTGTTAATTCATCTCACAGAGTTACATCTTTCCCTTCAAGAAGCCTTTCGCTAAGGCTGTTCTTGTGGAATTGGCAAAGGGATATTTGGAAGCCCATAGAGTTCTAAGGTGAAAAAGGAAATATCTTCCGTTCAAAACTGGAAAGATGCTTTCTGAGAAACTGCTCTGTGTTCTGTTAATTCATCTCACAGAGATACATCTTTCCCTTCAAGGAGCCTTTCGCTAAGGCTGTTCTTGTGGAATTGGCAAAGGGATATTTGGAAGCCTATAGAGGGCTACGGTGAAAAAGGAAATATCTTCCGTTCCAAACTGGAAAGAAGCTTTCTGAGAAACTGCTCTGTGTTCTGTTAATTCATCTCACAGAGTTACATCTTTCCCTTCAAGAAGCCTTTCGCTAAGGCTGTTCTTGTGGAAGTGGCAAATGGATATTTGGAAGCCCATAGAGGGCTATGGTGAAAAAGGAAATATCTTCCGTTCAAAACTGGAAAGAAGCTTTCTGAGAAACTGCTCTGTGTTCTGTTAATTCATCTCACAGAGTTACATCTTTCCCTTCAATAAGTCCTTCTCTAAGGCTGTTCTTGTGGAATTGGCAAAGGGATATTTGGAAGCCCATAGAGGGCTATGGTGAAAAAGGAAATAACTTCCGTTCAAAACTGGAAAGAAGCTTCTGAGAAACTTCTCTGTGTTCTGTTACTTCATCTCACAGAGTTACATCTTTCAATTCAAGAAGCCTTTCGCTAAGGCTGTTCTTTTGGAATTGGCAAAGTGATATTTGGAAGCCCATAGAGGGCTATGGTGAAAAAGGAAATATCTTCCGTTCAAAACTGGAAGGAAGCTTTCTGAGAAACTGCTCTGTGTTCTGTTAATTCATCTCACAGAGTTACATCTTTCCTTCAAGAAGCCTTTCGCTAAGGCTGTTCTTGTGGAATTGGCAAGTGATATTTGGAAGCCCATAGAGGCTATGGTGAAGAAGGAAATATCTTCCGTTCAAAACTGGAAAGAAGCTTTCTGAGAAACTGCTCTGTGTTCTGTTAATTCATCTCACAGAGTTACATCTTTCCTTCAAGAAGCCTTTCGCTAAGTCTGTTCTTGTGGAATTGGCAATGATATTTGGAAGCCCATAGAGGGCTATGGTGAAAAGGAAATATCTTCCGTTCAAAACTGGAAAGAAGCTTTCTGAGAAACTGCTCTGTGTTCTGTTAATTCATCTCACAGAGTTACATCTTTCCTTCAAGAAGCCTTTCGCTAAGGCTGTTCTTGTGGAATTGGCAAAGGATATTTGGAAGCCCATAGAGGGCTATGGTGAAAAAATATCTTCCGTTCAAAACTGGAAAGAAGCTTTCTGAAACTGCTCTGTGTTCTGTTAATTCATCTCACAGAGTTACATCTTTCCATCAAGAAGCCTTTCGCTAAGGCTGTTCTTGTGGAATTAGCAAAGGATATTTGGAAGCCCATAGAGGGCTACGGTGAAAAAGGAAATATCTTCCGTTCAAAACTGGAAAGAAGCTTTCTGAGAAACTGCTCTGTGTTCTGTTAATTCATCTCACAGAGTTACATCTTTCCCTTCAAGAAGCCTTTCGCGAAGGCTGTTCTTGTGGAATTGGCAAAGTGATATTTGGAAGACCATAGAGGGCTATGGTGAAAAAGGAAATATCTTCCGTTCAAAACTGGAAAGAAGCTTTCTGAGAAACTTCTCTGTGTTCTGTTACTTCATCTCACAGAGTTACATCTTTCACTTCAAGAAGCCTTTCGCTAAGGCTGTTCTTGTGGAATTGGCAAAGAGATATTTGGAAGCCCATAGAGGGCTACGGTGAAAAAGGAAATATCTTCCGTTCCAAACTGGAAAGAAGCTTTCTGAGAAACTGCTCTGTGTTCTGTTAATTCATCTCACAGAGTTACATCTTTACCTTCAAGAAGCCTTTCGCTAAAGCCGATCTTTTGGAATTGGCAAACTGACATATGCAAGGCCATAGAGGGCTATGGTGAAAAAGGAAATATCTTCCGTTCAAAACTGGAAAGAATCTTTCTGAGAAACTGCTCTGTGTTCTGTCAATTCATCTCACAGAGTTACATCTTTCCCTTCAAGAAGCCTTTCGCTAAGGCTGTTGTTCTGGTATTGTCAAAGTGATATTTGGAAGCCCTTAGAGGGCTACGGTGAAAAAGGAAATATCTTCCGTTCAAAACTGGAAAGAAGCTTTCTGAGAAACTGCTCTGTGTTCTATTAATTCATCTCACAGAGATACATCTTTCCCTTCAAGAAGCCTTTCGCTAAGGCTGTTCTTGTGGACTTGGCAAGGGATATTTGGAAGCCCATAGAGGGCTATGGTGAAAAAGGAAATATCTTCCTTTCAAAACTGGAAAGAAGCTTTCTGAGAAACTGCTCTGTGTTCTGTTAATTCATCTCACAGAGTTACAACTTTTCCTTCAAGAAGCCTTTCGCTAAAGCTGTTCTTGTGGAATTGGCACAGGGATATTTGGAAGCCCATAGAGGGCTATGGTGAAAAAGGAAATATCTTCAGTTCAAAACTGGAAAGAAGCTTTCTGAGAAACTGCTCTGTGTTCTGTTAATTCATCTCACAGAGTTACATCTTTCCCTTCAAGAAGCCTTTCGCTAAGGCTGTTCTTGTGGAATTGGCAAAGATATTTGGAAGGCCATAGAGGGCTATGGTGCAGAAGGAAATATCTTCCGTTCAAAACTGGAAAGAAGCTTTCTGAGAAACTGCTCTGTGTTCTGTTAATTCATCTCATAGAGTTACATCTTTCCCTTCAAGAAGCCTTTCGCTAAGGCTGTTCTTGTGGAATTGGCAAAGGGATATTTGGAAGCCCATAGGGGGCCATGTTGAAAAAGGAAGTATCTTCCGTTCAAAACTGGAAAGAAGCTTTCTGAGAAACTGCTCTGTGTTCTGTTAATTCATCTCACAGAGTTACATCTTTCCCTTCAAGAAGCCTTTCGCTAAGGCTGTTCTTTTGGAATTGGCAAAGTGATATTTGGAAGCCCATAGAGGGCTATGGTGAAAAAGGAAATATCTTCCGTTCAAAACTGGAAAGAAGCTTTCTGAGAAACTGCTCTGTGTTCTGTTAATTCATCTCACAGAGTTACATCTTTCCCTTCAAGAAGCCTTTCGCTAAGGCTGTTCTTGTGGAATTGGCAAAGTGATATTTGGAAGCCCATAGAGGGCTATGGTGAGGAAATATCTTCCGTTCAAAACTGGAAAGAAGCTTTCTGAGAAACTGCTCTGTGTTCTGTTAATTCATCTCACAGAGTTACATCTTTCCCTTCAAGAAGCCTTTCGCTAAGGCTGTTCTTGTGGAATTGGCAAGTGATATTTGGAAGCCCATAGAGGGCTATGGTGAGAAAGGAAATATCTTCCGTTCAAAACTGGAAAGAAGCTTTCTGAGAAACTGCTCTGTGTTCTGTTAATTCATCTCACAGAGTTACATCTTTCCCTTCAAAAAGCCTTTCGCTAAGGCTGTTCTTGTGGAATTGGCAAAGTGATATTTGGAAGCCCATAGAGGGCTATGGTGAAAAAGGAAATATCTTCCGTTCAAAACTGGAAAGAAGCTTTCTGAGAAACTGCTCTGTGTTCTGTCAATTCATCTCACAGAGTTACATCTTTCCTTTCAAGAAGCCTTACGTAAGGCTGTTCTTGTGGAATTGGCAAAGGGATATTTGGAAGCCCATAGAGGGCTATGGTGAAAAAGGAAATATCTTCCGTTCAAAACTGGAAAGAAGCTTTCTGAGAAACTGCTCTGTGTTCTGTTAATTCATCTCACAGAGTTACATCTTTCCCTTCAAGAAGCCTTTCGCTAAGGCTGTTCTTGTGGAATTGGCAAAGTGATATTTGGAAGCCCGTAGAGGGCTATGGTGAAAAAGGAAATATCTTCCTTCAAAACTGGAAGAAGCTTTCTGAGAAACTGCTCTGTGTTCTGTTAATTCATCTCACAGAGTTACATCTTTCCTTCAAGAAGCCTTTCGCTAAGGCTGTTCTTGTGGAATTGGCAAAGTGATATTTGGAAGCCCATAGAGGGCTATGGTGAAAAGGAAATATCTTCCGTTCAAAACTGGAAAGAAGCTTTCTGAGAAACTGCTCTGTGTTCTGTTAATTCATCTCACAGAGTTACATCTTTCCCTTCAAGAAGCCTTTCGCTAAGGCTGTTCTTGTGGAATTGGCAAAGGATATTTGGAAGCCCATAGAGGGCTATGGTGAAAGGAAATATCTTCCGTTCAAAACTGGAAAGAAGCTTTCTGAGAAACTGCTCTGTGTTCTGTTAATTCATCTCACAGAGTTACATCTTTCCTTCAAGAAGCCTTTCGCTAAGGCTGTTCTTGTGGAATTGGCAAAGGGATATTTGGAAGCCCATAGAGCTATGGTGAAAAGGAAATATCTTCCTTTCAAAACTGGAAAGAAGCTTTCTGAGAAACTGCTCTGTGTTCTGTTAATTCATCTCACAGAGTTACATCTTTCCCTTCAAGAAGCCTTTCGCTAAGGCTGTTCTTGTGGAATTGGCAAAGGATATTTGGAAGCCCATAGAGGGCTATGGTGAAAAGGAAATATCTTCCGTTCAAAACTGGAAAGAAGCTTTCTGAGAAACTGCTCTGTGTTCTGTTAATTCATCTCACAGGTTACATCTTTCCTTCAAGAAGCCTTTCGCTAAGGCTGTTCTTGTGGAATTGGCAAAGTGATATTTGGAAGCCCATAGAGGGCTATGGTGAAAAAGGAAATATCTTCCGTTCAAAACTGGAAAGAAGCTTTCTGAGAAACTGCTCTGTGTTCTGTTAATTCATCTCACAGAGTTACATCTTTCCTTCAAAAGCCTTTCGCTAAGGCTGTTCTTGTGGAATTGGCAAAGATATTTGGAAGCCCATAGAGGGCTATGGTGAAAAGGAAATATCTTCCGTTCAAAACTGGAAAGAAGCTTTCTGAGAAACTGCTCTGTGTTCTGTTAATTCATCTCACAGAGTTACATCTTTCCCTTCAAGAAGCCTTTCGCTAAGGCTGTTCTTGTGGAATTGGCAAAGGGATATTTGGAAGCCCATAGAGGGCTATGGTGAAAAGGAAATATCTTCCGTTCAAAACTGGAAAGAAGCTTTCTGAGAAACTGCTCTGTGTTCTGTTAATTCATCTCACAGAATTACATCTTTCCCTTCAAGAAGCCTTTCGCTAAGGCTGTTCTTGTGGAATTGGCAAAGTGATATTTGGAAGCCCATAGAGGGCTATGGTGAAAAAGGAAATATCTTCCGTTCAAAACTGGAAAAGCTTTCTGAGAAACTGCTCTGTGTTCTGTTAATTCATCTCACAGAGTTACATCTTTCCTTCAAGAAGCCTTTTGCTAAGGCTGTTCTTGTGGAATTAGCAAAGGATATTTGGAAGCCCATAGAGGGCTATGGTGAAAAAGGAAATATCTTCCGTTCAAAACTGGAAGGAAACTTTCTGAGAAACTGCTCTGTGTTCTGTTAATTCATCTCACAGAGTTACATCTTTCCCTTCAAGAAGCCTTTCGCTAAGGCTGTTCTTGTGGAATTGGCAAAGGGATATTTGGAAGCCCATAGAGGGCTATGGTGAAAAAGGAAATATCTTCCGTTCAAACTGGAAAGAAGCTTTCTGAGAAACTGCTCTGTGTTCTGTTAATTCATCTCACAGAGTTACATCTTTCCTTCAAGAAGCCTTTTCGCTAAGGCTGTTCTTTTGGAATTGGCAAAGGATATTTGGAAGCCCATAGAGGGCTATGGTGAAAAGGAAATATCTTCCGTTCAAACTGGAAAGAAGCTTTCTGAGAAACTGCTCTGTGTTCTGTTAATTCATCTCACAGAGTTACATCTTTCCTTCAAGAAGCCTTTCGCTAAGGCTGTTCTTGTGGAATTGGCAAAGGGATATTTGGAAGCCCATAGAGGGCTATGGTGAAAAAGGAAATATCTTCCGTTCAAACTGGAAAGAAGCTTTCTGAGAAACTGCTCTGTGTTCTGTTAATTCATCTCACAGAGTTACATCTTTCCCTTCAAGAAGCCTTTTTCGCTAAGGCTGTTCTTGTGGAATTGGCAAAGGATATTTGGAAGCCCATAGAGGGCTATGGTGAAAAAGGAAATATCTTCCGTTCAAAACTGGAAAGAAGCTTTCTGAGAAACTGCTCTGTGTTCTGTTAATTCATCTCACAGAGTTACATCTGTCCCTTCAAGGGCCTTTCGCTAAGGCTGTTCTTGTGGAATTGGCAAAGGATATTTGGAAGCCCATAGAGGGCTATGGTGAAAAAGGAAATATCTTCCGTTCAAAACTGGAAAGAAGCTTTCTGAGAAACTGCTCTGTGTTCTGTTAATTCATCTCACAGAGTTACATCTTTCCTTCAAGAAGCCTTTCGCTAAGGCTGTTCTTGTGGAATTGGCAAAGGATATTTGGAAGCCCATAGAGGGCTATGGTGAAAAGGAAATATCTTCCGTTCAAAACTGGAAAGAAGCTTTCTGAGAAACTGCTCTGTGTTCTGTTACTTCATCTCACAGAGTTACATCTTTCCTTCAAAAGCCTTTCTCTAAAGGCTGTTCTTGTGGAATTGGCAAAGTGATATTTGGAAGCCCATAGAGGGCTATGGTGAAAAGGAAATATCTTCCGTTCAAAACTGGAAAGAAGCTTTCTGAGAAACTGCTCTGTGTTCTGTTAATTCATCTCACAGAGTTACATCTTTCCTTCAAGAAGCCTTTTCGCTAAGGCTGTTCTTTTGGAATTGTCAAAGGGATATTTGGAAGCCCATAGAGGGCTATGGTGAAAAAGGAAATATCTTCCGTTCAAAACTGGAAAGAAGCTTTCTGAGAAACTGCTCTGTGTTCTGTTAATTCATCTCACAGAGTTACATCTTTCCTTCAGGAAGCCTTTCGCTAAGGCTGTTCTTGTGGAATTGGCAAAGGATATTTGGAAGCCCATAGAGGGCTATGGTGAAAAGGAAATATCTTCCTTCAAAACTGGAAAGAAGCTTTCTGAGAAACTGCTCTGTGTTCTGTTAATTCATCTCACAGAGTTACATCTTTCCCTTCAAGAAGCCTTTCGCTAAGGCTGTTCTTGTGGAATTGGCAAAGTGATATTTGGAAGCCCATAGAGGGCTATGGTGAAAAGGAAATATCTTCCGTTCAAAACTGGAAAGAAGCTTTCTGAGAAACTGCTCTGTGTTCTGTTAATTCATCTCACAGAGTTACATCTTTCCCTTCAAGAAGCCTTTCGCTAAGGCTGTTCTTGTGGAATTGGCAAAGGGATATTTGGAAGCCCATAGAGGCTATGGTGAAAAAGGAAATATCTTCCTTTCAAAACTGGAAAGAAGCTTTCTGAGAAACTGCTCTGTGTTCTGTTAATTCATCTCACAGAGTTACATCTTTCCCTTCAAGAAGCCTTTCGCTAAGGCTGTTCTTGTGGAATTGGCAAAGGGATATTTGGAAGCCCATAGAGGCTATGGTGAAAAGGAAATATCTTCCGTTCAAAACTGGAAAGAAGCTTTCTGAGAAACTGCTCTGTGTTCTGTTACTTCATCTCACAGAGTTACATCTTTCCCTTCAAGAAGCCTTTCGCTAAAGGCTGTTCTTGTGGAATTGGCAAAGTGATATTTGGAAGCCCATAGAGGGCTATGGTGAAAAAAATATCTTCCGTTCAAAACTGGAAAGAAGCTTTCTGAGAAACTGCTCTGTGTTCTGTTAATTCATCTCACAGAGTTACATCTTTCCTTCAAGAAGCCTTTCGCTAAGGCTGTTCTTGTGGAATTGCAAAGGATATTTGGAAGCCCATAGAGGCTATGGTGAAAAAGGAAATATCTTCCGTTCAAAACTGGAAAGAAGCTTTCTGAGAAACTGCTCTGTGTTCTGTTAATTCATCTCACAGAGTTACATCTTTCCTTCAGGAAGCCTTTCGCTAAGGCTGTTCTTGTGGAATTGGCAAAGTGATATTTGGAAGCCCATAGAGGGCTATGGTGAAAAGGAAATATCTTCCGTTCAAAACTGGAAAGAAGCTTTCTGAGAAACTGCTCTGTGTTCTGTTAATTCATCTCACAGAGTTACATCTTTCCTTCAGAAGCCTTTCGCTAAGGCTGTTCTTTTGGAATTGGCAAAGTGATATTTGGAAGCCCATAGAGGGCTATGGTGAAAAGGAAATATCTTCCGTTCAAAACTGGAAAGAAGCTTTCTGAGAAACTGCTCTGTGTTCTGTTAATTCATCTCACAGAGTTACATCTTTCCCTTCAAGAAGCCTTCGCTAAAGGCTGTTCTTTTGGAATTGGCAAACTGATATTTGGAAGGCCATAGGGGCTATGGTGAAAAAGGAAATATCTTCCATTCAAAACTGGAAAGAAGCTTTCTGAGAAACTGCTCTGTGTTCTGTTAATTCATCTCACAGAGTTACATCTTTCCTTCAAGAAGCCTTTCGCTAAGGCTGTTCTTGTGGAATTGGCAAAGGATATTTGGAAGCCCATAGAGGGCTATGGTGAAAAGGACATATCTTCCGTTCAAAACTGGAAAAGAAGCTTTCTGAAACTGCTCTGTGTTCTGTTAATTCATCTCACAGAGTTACATCTTTCCTTCAAGAAGCCTTTCGCTAAGGCTGTTCTTGTGGAATTGGCAAAGTGATATTTGGAAGCCCATAGAGGGCTATGGTGAAAAGGAAATATCTTCCGTTCAAAACTGGAAGAAGCTTTTTTCAGAAACTGCTCTGTGTTCTGTTAATTCATCTAACAGAGTTACATCTTTCCTTCAAAAAGCCTTTCTCTAAGGCTGTTCTTGTGGAATTGGCAAAGTGATATTTGGAAGCCCATAGAGGGCTATGGTGAAAAGGAAATATCTTCCGTTCAAAACTGGAAGAAGCTTTCTGAGAAACTGCTCTGTGTTCTGTTAATTCATCACAGAGTTACATCTTTCCTTCAAAAAGCCTTTCGCTAAGGCTGTTCTTGTGGAATTGTCAAAGATATTTGGAAGCCCATAGAGGGCTATGGTGAAAAGGAAATATCTTCCGTTCAAAACTGGAAGGAAGCTTTCTGAGAAACTGCTCTGTGTTCTGTTAATTCATCTCACAGAGTTACATCTTTCCCTTCAGGAAGCCTTCGCTAAGGCTGTTCTTGTGGAATTGGCAAGGATATTTGGAAGCCCATAGAGGGCTATGGTGAAAAAGGAAATATCTTCCGTTCAAAACTGGAAAGAAGCTTTCTGAGAAACTGCTCTGTGTTCTGTTAATTCATCTCACAGAGTTACATCTTTCCCTTCAAGAAGCCTTTCGCTAAGGCTGTTCTTGTGGAATTGGCAAGTGATATTTGGAAGCCCATAGAGGGCTATGGTGAAAAGGAAATATCTTCCGTTCAAACTGGAAAGAAGAAGCTTTCTGAGAAACTGCTCTGTGTTCTGTTAATTCATCTCAGAGTTACATCTTTCCCTTCAAGAAGCCTTTCGCTAAGGCTGTTCTTGTGGAATTGCAAAGGATATTTGGAAGCCCATAGAGGCTATGGTGAAAAAAGGAAATATCTTCCGTTCAAAACTGGAAAGAAGCTTTCTGAGAAACTGCTCTGTGTTCTGTTACTTCATCTTACAGAGTTACATCTTTCCCTTCAAGAAGCCTTTCGCTAAAGGTGTTCTTTTGGAATTGGCAAAGTGATATTTGGAAGCCCATAGAGGGCTATGGTGAAAAAGGAAATATCTTCCGTTCAAAACTGGAAAGAAGCTTTCTGAGAAACTGCTCTGTGTTCTGTTAATTCATCTCACAGATTTACATCTTTCCCTTCAAGAGCCTTTCGCTAAGGCTGTTCTTGTGGAATTGTCAAAGTGATATTTGGAAGCCCATAGAGGGCTATGGTGAAAAGGAAATATCTTCGTTCAAAACTGGAAAGAAGCTTTCTGAGAAACTGCTCTGTGTTCTGTTAATTCATCTCACAGAGATACATCTTTCCCTTCAAGAAGCCTTTCGCTAAGGCTGTTCTTGTGGAATTGGCAAACGGATATTTGGAAGCCTGTAGGGGGCTAGGGTGAAAAAGGAGACATCTTCCGTTGAAAATTGGAAAGAAGCTTTCTGAGAAACTGCTCTGTGTTCTGTTAATTCATCTCACAGAGTTACATCTTTCCCTTCAAGAAGCCTTTCGCTAAGGTTGTTCTTGTGGAATTGGCAAAGGGATATTTGGAAGCCCATAGAGTTCTAAGGTGAAAAAGGAAATATCTTCCGTTCAAAACTGGAAAGATGCTTTCTGAGAAACTGCTCTGTGTTCTGTTAATTCATCTCACAGAGATACATCTTTCCTTCAAGAGCCTTTCGCTAAAGGCTGTTCTTGTGGAATTGGCAAAGGGATATTTGGAAGCCCATAGAGGGCTATGGTGAAAAGGAAATATCTTCCGTTCAAAACTGGAAAGAAGCTTTCTGAGAAACTGCTCTGTGTTCTGTTAATTCATCTCACAGAGTTACATCTTTCCCTTCAAAGCCTTTCGCTAAGGCTGTTCTTGTGGAAGTGGCAAATGGATATTTGGAAGCCCATAGAGGCTATGGTGAAAAAATATCTTCCGTTCAAAACTGGAAAGAAGCTTTCTGAGAAACTGCTCTGTGTTCTGTTAATTCATCTCACAGAGTTACATCTTTCCTTCAAAAGCCTTTCTCTAAGGCTGTTCTTGTGGAATTGGCAAAGTGATATTTGGAAGCCCATAGAGGGCTATGGTGAAAAAGGAAATATCTTCCGTTCAAAACTGGAAAGAAGCTTTCTGAGAAACTGCTGTGTTCTGTTAATTCATCTCACAGAGTTACATCTTTCCCATCAAAAGCCTTTGCTAAGGCTGTTATTGTGGAATTGGCAAAGGGATATTTGGAAGCCCATAGAGGGCTATGGTGAAAAAGGAAATATCTTCCGTTCAAAACTGGAAAGAAGCTTTCTGAGAAACTGCTCTGTGTTCTGTTAATTCATCTCACAGAGTTACATCTTTCCCATCAAGAAGCCTTTCGCTAAGGCTGTTCTTGTGGAATTGGCAAAGGGATATTTGGAAGCCCATAGAGGGCTATGGTGAAAAAGGAAATATCTTCCGTTCAAAACTGGAAAGAAGCTTTCTGAGAAACTGCTCTGTGTTCTGTTAATTCATCTCACAGAGTTACATCTTTCCTTCAAGAAGCCTTTCGCTAAGGCTGTTCTTGTGGAATTGGCAAATGATATTTGGAAGACCATAGAGGGCTATGGTGAAAAAGGAAATATCTTCCGTTCAAAACTGGAAAGAAGCTTTCTGAGAAACTGCTCTGTGTTCTGTTACTTCATCTCACAGAGTTACATCTTTCACTTCAAAGCCTTTCGCTAAGGCTGTTCTTGTGGAATTGGAGATATTTGGAAGCCCATAGAGGGCTATGGTGAAAAAGGAAATATCTTCCGTTCAAAACTGGAAAGAAGCTTTCTGAGAAACTGCTCTGTGTTCTGTTAATTCATCACAGAGTTACATCTTTACCTTCAAGAAGCCTTTCGCTAAAGCTGTTCTTTTGGAATTGGCAAACTGATATTTGGAAGGCCCATAGAGGGCTATGGTGAAAAGGAAATATCTTCCGTTCAAAACTGGAAAGAATCTTTCTGAGAAACTGCTCTGTGTTCTGTCAATTCATCTCACAGAGTTACATCTTTCCCTTCAAGAAGCCTTTCGCTAAGGCTGTTGTTGTGGAATTGTCAAAGTGATATTTGGAAGCCCTTAGAGGGCTAGGTGAAAAGGAAATATCTTCCGTTCAAAACTGGAAAGAAGCTTTCTGAGAAACTGCTCTGTGTTCTGTTAATTCATCTCACAGAGTTACATCTTTCCCTTCAAGCCTTTCGCTAAGGCTGTTCTTGTGGACTTGGCAAAGGGATATTTGGAAGCCATAGAGGGCTATGGTGAAGGAAATATCTTCCTTTCAAAACTGGAAAGAAGCTTTCTGAGAAACTGCTCTGTGTTCTGTTAATTCATCTCACAGAGTTACAATCTTTCCTTCAAGAAGCCTTTCGCTAAGGCTGTTCTTGTGGAATTGGCACGGATATTTGGAAGCCCATAGAGGGCTATGGTGAAAAATATCTTCCATTCAAAACTGGAAAGAAGCTTTCTGAGAAACTGCTCTGTGTTCTGTTAATTCATCTCACAGAGTTACATCTTTCCTTCAAAGAAACCTTCGCTAAGGCTGTTCTTGTGGAATTAGCAAAGGGATATTTGGAAGCCCATAGAGGGCTATGGTGAAAAGGAAATATCTTCCGTTCAAAACTGGAAAGAAGTTTTCTGAGAAACTGCTCTGTGTTCTGTTAATTCATCTCACAGAGTTACATCTTTCCCTTCAAGAAGCCTTTTCGCTAAGGCTGTTCTTGTGGAATTAGCAAAGGATATTTGGAAGCCCATAGAGGGCTGTGGTGAAGAAGGAAATATCTTCCGTTCAAAACTGGAAAGAAGCTTTCTGAGAAACTGCTCTGTGTTCTGTTAATTCATCTCACAGAGTTACATCTTTCCTTCAAGAAGCCTTTCGCTAAGGCTGTTCTTGTGGAATTGGCAAAGGATATTTGGAAGCCCATAGAGGGCTATGGTGAAAAGGAAATATCTTCCGTTCAAAACTGGAAGAAGCTTTCTGAGAAACTGTACTGTGTTCTGTTAATTCATCTCACAGAGTTACATCTTTCCTTCAGGAGCCTTTCGCTAAGGCTGTTCTTGTGGAATTGGCAAAGTGATATTTGGAAACCCATAGAGGGCTATGGTGAAAAAGGAAATATCTTCCGTTCAAAACTGGAAAGAAGCTTTGTGAGAAACTTCTCTGTGTTCTGTTAATTCATCTCACAGAGTTACATCTTTCCCTTCAAGAACCCTTTCGCTAAGGCTGTTCCTGTGGAATTGGCACAGGGATATTTGGAAGCCCATAGAGGGCTATGGTGAAAAAGGAAATATCTTCCGTTCAAAACTGGAAAGAAGCTTTCTGAGAAACTGCTCTGTGTTCTGTTAATTCATCTCACAGAGTTACATCTTTCCCTTCAAGAAGCCTTTCGCTAAGGCTGTTCTTGTGGAATTGGCAAAGATATTTGGAAGGCCATAGAGGGCTATGGTGCAGAAGGAAATATCTTCCGTTCAAAACTGGAAAGAAGCTTTCTGAGAAACTGCTCTGTGTTCTGTTAATTCATCTCATAGAGTTACATCTTTCCCTTCAAGAAGCCTTTCGCTAAGGCTGTTCTTGTGGAATTTGCAAAGTGATATTTGGAAGCCCATAGAGGTATGGTGAAGAAGGAAATATCTTCCGTTCAAAACTGGAAAGAAGCTTTCTGAGAAACTGCTCTGTGTTCTGTTAATTCATCTAGAGTTACATCTTTCCTTCAAGAAGCCTTCGCTAAGTCTGTTATTGTGGAATTGGCAATGTGATATTTGGAAGCCCATAGAGGGCTATGGTGAGAAAGGAAATATCTTCCGTTCAAAACTGGAAAGAAGCTTTCTGAGAAACTGCTCTGTGTTCTGTCAATTCATCTCACAGAGTTACATCTTTCCTTTCAAAGCCTTCGTAAGGCTGTTCTTGTGGAATTAGCAAGGGATATTTGGAAGCCCATAGAGGGCTATGGTGAAAAGGAAATATCTTCCGTTCAAAACTGGAAAGAAGCTTTCTGAGAAACTGCTCTGTGTTCTGTTAATTCATCTCACAGAGTTACATCTTTCCCTTCAAGAAGCCTTTCGCGAAGGCTGTTCTTGTGGAATTGGCAAAGTGATATTTGGAAGACCATAGAGGGCTATGGTGAAAAAGGAAATATCTTCCGTTCAAAACTGGAAAGAAGCTTTCTGAGAAACTTCTCTGTGTTCTGTTACTTCATCTCACAGAGTTACATCTTTCACTTCAAGAAGCCTTTCGCTAAGGCTGTTCTTGTGGAATTGGCAAAGAGATATTTGGAAGCCCATAGAGGGCTACGGTGAGAAAGGAAATATCTTCCGTTCCAAACTGGAAAGAAGCTTTCTGAGAAACTGCTCTGTGTTCTGTTAATTCATCTCACAGAGTTACATCTTTCCCTTCAAGAAGCCTTTCGCTAAGGCTGTTCCTGTGGAATTGGCACAGGGATATTTGGAAGCCCATAGAGGGCTATGGTGAAAAAGGAAATATCTTCAGTTCAAAACTGGAAAGAAGCTTTCTGAGAAACTGCTCTGTGTTCTGTTAATTCATCTCACAGAGTTACATCTTTCCCTTCAAGAAGCCTTTCGCTAAGGCTGTTCTTGTGGAATTGGCAAAGATATTTGGAAGGCCATAGAGGGCTATGGTGCAGAAGGAAATATCTTCCGTTCAAAACTGGAAAGAAGCTTTCTGAGAAACTGCTCTGTGTTCTGTTAATTCATCTCATAGAGTTACATCTTTCCCTTCAAGAAGCCTTTCGCTAAGGCTGTTCTTGTGGAATTGGCAAAGGGATATTTGGAAGCCCATAGGGGCCATGTTGAAAAAGGAAGTATCTTCCGTTCAAAACTGGAAAGAAGCTTTCTGAGAAACTGCTCTGTGTTCTGTTAATTCATCTCACAGAGTTACATCTTTCAATTCAAGAAGCCTTTCGCTAAGGCTGTTCTTTTGGAATTGGCAAAGTGATATTTGGAAGCCCATAGAGGGCTATGGTGAAAAAGGAAATATCTTCCGTTCAAAACTGGAAGGAAGCTTTCTGAGAAACTGCTCTGTGTTCTGTTAATTCATCTCACAGAGTTACATCTTTCCCTTCAAGAAGCCTTTCGCTAAGGCTGTTCTTGTGGAATTGGCAAAGTGATATTTGGAAGCCCATAGAGGGGTATGGTGAAGAAGGAAATATCTTCCGTTCAAAACTGGAAAGAAGCTTTCTGAGAAACTGCTCTGTGTTCTGTTAATTCATCTGACGGAGTTACATCTTTCCCTTCAAGAAGCCTTTCGCTAAGTCTGTTATTGTGGAATTGGCAATGTGATATTTGGAAGCCCATAGAGGGCTATGGTGAGAAAGGAAATATCTTCCGTTCAAAACTGGAAAGAAGCTTTCTGAGAAACTGCTCTGTGTTCTGTCAATTCATCTCACAGAGTTACATCTTTCCCTTCAAGAAGCCTTTCGCTAAGGCTGTTCTTGTGGAATTGGCAAAGTGATATTTGGAAGCCCATAGAGGGGTATGGTGAAGAAGGAAATATCTTCCGTTCAAAACTGGAAAGAAGCTTTCTGAGAAACTGCTCTGTGTTCTGTTAATTCATCTGACGGAGTTACATCTTTCCCTTCAAGAAGCCTTTCGCTAAGTCTGTTATTGTGGAATTGGCAATGTGATATTTGGAAGCCCATAGAGGGCTATGGTGAGAAAGGAAATATCTTCCGTTCAAAACTGGAAAGAAGCTTTCTGAGAAACTGCTCTGTGTTCTGTCAATTCATCTCACAGAGTTACATCTTTCCTTTCAAGAAGCCTTACGTAAGGCTGTTCTTGTGGAATTGGCAAAGGGATATTTGGAAGCCCATAGAGGGCTATGGTGAAAAAGGAAATATCTTCCGTTCAAAACTGGAAAGAAGCTTTCTGAGAAACTGCTCTGTGTTCTGTTAATTCATCTCACAGAGTTACATCTTTCCCTTCAAGAAGCCTTTCGCTAAGGCTGTTCTTGTGGAATTGGCAAAGTGATATTTGGAAGCCCGTAGAGGGCTATGGTGAAAAAGGAAATATCTTCCCTTCGAAACTGGACAGAAGCTTTCTGAGAACCTGCTCTGTGTTGTGTTACTTCATCTCACAGAGTTACATGTTTCCCTTCAAGAAGCCTTTCGCTAAGGCTGTTCTTGTGGAATTGGCAAAGTGATATTTGGAAGCCCATAGAGGGCTATGGTGAAGAAGGAAATATCTTCCGTTCAAAACTGGAAAGAAGCTTTCTGAGAAACTGCTCTGTGTTCTGTTAATTCATCTCACAGAGTTACATCTTTCCCTTTAAGTATCCTTTCGCTAAGTCTGTTCTTGTGGAATCCGCAAACTGATATTTGGAAGCCCATAGAGGGCTATGGTGAAAAAGGAAATATCTTCCGTTCAAAACTGGAAAGAAGCTTTCTGAGAAACTGCTCTGTGTTCTGTTAATCCATCTCACAGAGTTACATCTTTCCCTTCAAGAAGCCTTTCACGAAGGCTGTTCTTGTGGAATTGGCAAAGGGATATTTGGAAGCCCATAGAGTTCTAAGGTGAAAAAGGAAATATCTTCCTATCAAAACTGGAAAGAAGCTTTCTGAGAAACTGCTCTGTGTTCTCTGAATTCATCTCACAGAGTTACATCTTTACCTTCAAGAAGCCTTTCTCTAAAGCCGATCTTTTGGAATTGGCAAACTGATATTTGCAAGGCCATAGATGGCTATGGTGAAAAAGGAAATATCTTCCGTTCAATACTAGAAAGAAGCTTTCTGAGAAACTGCTCTGTGTTCTGTTAATTCATCTCACAGAGTTACATCTTTCCTTCAAGAAGCCTTTCACGAAGGCTGTTCTTGTGGAATTGGCAAAGGGATATTTGGAAGCCCATAGAGGGCTAAGGTGAAAAGGAAATATCTTCCTATCAAAACTGGAAAGAAGCTTTCTGAGAAACTGCTCTGTGTTCTGTTAATTCATCTCACAGAGTTACATCTTTACCTTCAAGCCTTTCTCTAAAGCCGATCTTTTGGAATTGGCAAACTGATATTTGGAAGGCCCATAGAGGCTATGGTGAAAAGGAAATATCTTCCGTTCAAAACTAGAAAGAAGCTTTCTGAGAAACTGCTCTGTGTTCTGTTAATTCATCTCACAGAGTTACATCTTTCCCTTCAAGAAGCCTTTCGCTAAGGCTGTTCTTGTGGAATTGGCAAAGGGATATTTGGAAGCCCGTAGAGGGCTATGGTGAAAAAGGAAATATCTTCCGTTCCAAACTGGAAAGAAGCTTTCTGAGAAACTGCTCTGTGTTCTGTTAATTCATCTCATAGAGTTACATCTTTCCCTTCAAGAAGCCTTTCGCTAAGGCTATTCTTGTGGAATTGGCAAAGGGATATTTGGAAGCCCATAGAGGGCTACGGTGAATAAGGAAATATCTTCCGTTCGAAACTGGAAAGAAGCTTTTTGAGAAACTGCTCTGTGTTCTGTTACTTCATCTTACAGAGTTACATCTTTCCCTTCAAGAAGCCTTTCGCTAAAGGCGTTCTTTTGGAATTGGCAAAGTGATATTTGGAAGCCCATAGAGGGCTATGGTGAAAAAGGAAATATCTTCCGTTCAAAACTGGAAAGAAGCTTTCTGAGAAACTGCTCTGTGTTCTGTCAATTCATCTCACAGATTTACATCTTTCCCTTCAAGAAGCCTTTCGCTAAGGCTGTTGTTGTGGAATTGTCAAAGTGATATTTGGAAGCCCTTAGAGGGCTACGGTGAAAAAGGAAATATCTTTCGTTCAAAACTGGAAAGAAGCTTTCTGAGAAACTGCTCTGTGTTCTGTTAATTCATCTCACAGAGATACATCTTTCCCTTCAAGAAGCCTTTCGCTAAGGCTGTTCTTGTGGAATTGGCAAAGGATATTTGGAAGCCTGTAGAGGCTAGGGTGAAAAGGACATCTTCCGTTGAAAATTGGAAAGAAGCTTGAGAAACTGCTCTGTGTTCTGTTAATTCATCTCACAGAGTTACATCTTTCCTTCAAGAAGCCTTCGCTAAGGCTGTTCTTGTGGAATTGGCAAAGGATATTTGGAAGCCCATAGAGTTCTAGGTGAAAAGGAAATATCTTCAGTTCAAAACTGGAAAGAAGCTCTGAGAAACTGCTCTGTGTTCTGTTAATTCATCTCACAGAGATACATCTTTCCTTCAAGAGCCTTTCGCTAAGGCTGTTCTTGTGGAATTGGCAAAGGGATATTTGGAAGCCTATAGAGGGCTATGGTGAAAAGGAAATATCTTCCGTTCCAAACTGGAAAGAAGCTTTCTGAGAAACTGCTCTGTGTTCTGTTAATTCATCTCACAGAGTTACATCTTTCCTTCAAGAAGCCTTTCGCTAAGGCTGTTCTTGTGGAAGTGGCAAATGGATATTTGGAAGCCCATAGAGGGCTATGGTGAAAAAGGAAATATCTTCCGTTCAAAACTGGAAAGAAGCTTGAGAAACTGCTCTGTGTTCTGTTAATTCATCTCACAGAGTTACATCTTTCCTTCAAAAGCCTTTCTCTAAGGCTGTTATAAACCGGTTTTGACCGCTCAAACAGACTCAAACTGGTTTTGACCGTATTTTTCCAGACCAGATCAGCTCAAAACGGTTTTGACCTGCTCAAACCGGACTCAAACCAGGCCAGACCGCTCAAACCGGTTTTGACCGCTCAAACCGACTCAAA
>JAKFHT010001590.1:0-26333 GCA_023783455.1 Erythrocebus patas
ATCACTTTGCCAATTCCACAAGAACAGCCTTAGCGAAAGGCTTCTTGAAGGAAAGATGTAACTCTGTGTGATGAATTAACAGAACACAGAGCAGTTTCTCAGAAAGCTTCTTTCCACTTTTGAACGGAAGATATTTCCTTTTCACCATAGCTCACTATAGGCTTCCAAATATCCTTTGCCAATTCCACAAGAACAGCCTTAGCGAAAGGCTTCTTGAAGGAGAGATGTAACTCTGTGAGATGAATTAACAGAACACAGAGCAGTTTCTCAGAAAGCTTCTTTCCAGTTTTGAGCGGAAGATATTTCCTTTTTCACCATAGCCCTCTATGGGTTTCCAAATATCACTTTGCCAATTCCACAAGAACAGCCTTAGCGAAGGCTTCTTGAAGGAAAGATGTAACTCTGTGAGATGAATTAACAGAACACAGAGCAGTTTCTCAGAAAGATTCTTTCCAGTTTTGAACGGAAGATATTTCCTTTTTCACCATAGCCCTCTATGGGCTTCCAAATATCACTTTGCCAATTCCACAAGAACTGCCTTAGCGAAAGGCTTCTTGAAGGGAAAGATGTAACTCTGTGAGATGAATTAACAGAACACAGAGCAGTTTCTCAGAAAGCTTCTTTCCAGTTTGGAACGGAAGATATTTCCTTTTTCACCCTTGCCCCTATGGGCTTCCAAATATCCCTTTGCCAATTCTACAAGAACAGCCTTAGCGAAAGGCTTCTTGAAGGGAAAGATGTAACTCTGTGAGATGAATTAACAGAACACAGAGCACTTTCTCATAAAGCTTCTTTCCAGTTTTGAACGGAAGATTTTTCCTTTTTCACCATAGCTCACTATGGGCTTCCAAATATCACTTTGCCAATTCCACAAGAACAGCCTTAGCGAAAGGCTTCTTGAAGGGAAAGATGTAACTCTGTGAGATGAATTAACAGAACACAGAGCAGTTTCTCAGAAAGCTTCTTTCCAGTTTTGAACGGAAGATATTCCCTTTTTCACCACAGCCCCTATGGGCTTCCAAATACCCCTTTGCCAATTCAACAAGAACAGCTTAGCGAAAGGCTTCATGAAGGAAAGATGTAACTCTGTGAGATGAATTAACAGAACACAGAGCAGTTTCTCAGAAAGCTTCTTTCCAGTTTTGAGCGGAAGATATTTCCTTTTCACCATAGCCTCTATGGGCTTCCAAATATCACTTTGCCAATTCCACAAGAACAGCCTTAGTGAAAGGCTTTTGAAGGGAAAGATGTAACTCTGTGAGATGAATTAACAGAACACAGAGCAGTTTCTCAGAAAGCTTCTTTCCAGTTTTGAACGGAAGATATTTCCTTTTCACCATAGCCTCTATGGGCTTCCAAATATCACTTTGCCAATTCCACAAGAACTGCCTTAGCGAAAGGCTTCTTGAAGGAAAGATGTAACTCTGTGAGATGAATTAACAGAACACAGAGCAGTTTCTCAGAAAGCTTCTTTCCAGTTTTGAGCGGAAGATATTTCCTTTTTCACCATAGCCCTCTATGGGCTTCCAAATATCACTTTGCCAATTCCACAAGAACAGCCTTAGCGAAAGGCTTCTTGAAGGAAGATGTAACTCTGTGAGATGAATTAACAGAACACAGAGCAGTTTCTCAGAAAGCTTCTTTCCACTTTTGAACGGAAGATATTTCCTTTTCACCATAGCTCACTATGGGCTTCCAAATATCCTTTGCCAATTCCACAAGAACAGCCTTAGCGAAGGCTTCTTGAAGGAGAGATGTAACTCTGTGAGATGAATTAACAGAACACAGAGCAGTTTCTCACAAAGCTTCTTTCCAGTTTTGAACGGAAGATATTTCCTTTTCACCATAGTCCTCTATGGGTTTCCAAATATCACTTTGCCAATTCCACAAGAACAGCCTTAGCGAAGGCTTCTTGAAGGAAAGATGTAACTCTGTGAGATGAATTAACAGAACACAGAGCAGTTTCTCAGAAAGATTCTTTCCAGTTTTGAGCGGAAGATATTTCCTTTTCACCATAGCCCTCTATGGGCTTCCAAATATCACTTTGCCAATTCCACAAGAACTGCC
The DNA here is from genome assembly GCA_023783455.1 of Erythrocebus patas. Taxonomy (NCBI): domain Eukaryota; kingdom Metazoa; phylum Chordata; class Mammalia; order Primates; family Cercopithecidae; genus Erythrocebus; species Erythrocebus patas. The sequence goes on from JAKFHT010001590.1 coordinate 2,068, forward strand.
TTAGCGAAAGGCTTCTTGAAGGGAAAGATGTAACTCTGTGAGATGAATTAACAGAACACAGAGCAGTTTCTCAGAAAGCTTCTTTCCAGTTTGGAGCGGAAGATATTTCCTTTTTCACCTTGCCCCTATGGGCTTTCAAATATCCCTTTGCCAATTCTACAAGAACAGCCTTAGCGAAAGGCTTCTTGAAGGGAAAGATGTAACTCTGTGAGATGAATTAACAGAACACAGAGCACTTTCTCATAAAGCTTCTTTCCAGTTTTGAACGGAAGATTTTTCCTTTTTCACCATAGCTCACTATGGGCTCCCAAATATCACTTTGCCAATTCCACAAGAACAGCCTTAGCGAAAGGCTTCTTGAAGGGAAAGATGTAACTCTGTGAGATGAATTAACAGAACACAGAGCAGTTTCTCAGAAAGCTTCTTTCCAGTTTTGAACCGAAGATATTTCCTTTTTCACCGTAGCCCCCTATGGGCTTCAAAATATCACTTTGCCAATTCAACAAGAGCAGCCTTAGCGAAAGGCTTCTTGAAGGTAAAGATGTATCTCTGTGAGATGAATTAACAGAACACAGAGCAGTTTCTCAGAAGGCTTCTTTTTAGTTTTGAACGGAAGATATTTCCTTTTTCACCATAGCCCTCTGTGGGCTTCCAAATATCACTTTGCCAATTCCACAAGAACAGCCTTAGCGAAAGGCTTCTTGAAGGGAAAGATGTAACTCTGTGAGATGAATTAACAGAACACAGAGCAGTTTCTCAGAAAGCTTCTTTCCAGTTTGGAACGGAAGATATTTCCTTTTCACCATAGCCTCTATGGGCTTCCAAATATCACTTTGCCAATTCCACAAGAACTGCCTTAGCGAAAGGCTTCTTGAAGGAAAGATGTAACTCTGTGAGATGAATTAAGAGAACACAGAGCAGTTTCTCAAGCTTCTTTCCAGTTTTGAACGGAAGATATATCCTTTTCACCATAGCCCTCTATGGGCTTCCAAATATCACTTTGCCAATTCCACAAGAACTGCCTTAGTGAAAGGCTTCTTGAAGGAAAGCTGTAACTCTGTGAGATGAATTAACAGAACACAGAGCAGTTTCTCAAGCTTCTTTCCAGTTTGGAACGGAAGATATTTCCTTTTTCACCCTTGCCCCTATGGGCTTCCAAATATCCTTTGCCAATTCTACAAGAACAGCCTTAGCGAAAGGCTTCTTGAAGGAAAGATGTAACTCTGTGAGATGAATTAACAGAACACAGAGCAGTTTCTCATAAAGCTTCTTTCCAGTTTTGAACGGAAGGTTTTCCTTTTTCACCATAGCTCACTATGGGCTTCCAAATATCACTTTGCCAATTCCACAAGAACAGCCTTAGCGAAGGCTTCTTGAAGGGAAAGATGTAACTCTGTGAGATGAATTAACAGAACACAGAGCAGTTTCTCAGAAAGCTTCTTTCCGGTTTTGAGCGGAAGATATTCCTTTTCACCACAGCCCCTATGGGCTTCAAATACCCTTTGCCAATTCCAAAAGAACAGCCTTAGCGAAAGGCTTCTTGAAGGAAAGATGTAACTCTGTGAGATGAATTAACAGAACACAGAGCACTTTCTCAGAAAGCTTCTTTCCGGTTTTGAGCGGAAGATATTTACTTTTCACCATAGACCTCTATGGGCTTCCAAATATCACTTTGCCAATACCAAAAGAACAGTCTTAGAAAGGCTTCTTGAAGGAAAATGTAACTCTGTGAGATGAATTCAGAGAACACAGAGCAGTTTTCAGAAAGCTTCTTTCCAGTTTTGAACGGAAGATATTTCCTTTTCACCATAGCCTCTATGGGCTTCCAAATATCACTTTGCCAATTCCAGAAGAACAGGTTAGCGAAAGGCTTCTTGAACCGAAGATGTAACTCTGTGAGATGAATTAACAGAACACAGACCAGTTTCTCAGAAAGCTTCTTTCCAGTTTTGAGCGGAAGATATTTCCTTTTCACCATAGCCCTCTATGGCCTTCCGAATATCACTTTGCCAATTCCACAAGAACAGCCTTAGCGAAAGGCTTCTTGAAGGAAGATGTAACTCTGTGTGATGAATTAACAGAACACAGAGCAGTTTCTCAGAAAGCTTCTTTCCACTTTTGAGCGGAAGATATTTCCTTTTCACCATAGCTCACTATGGGCTTCCAAATATCCTTTGCGAATTCCACAAGAACAGCCTCAGCGAAAAGGCTAGATGTAACTCTGTGAGATGAATTAACAGAACTCAGAGCAGTTTCTCACAAAGCTTCTTTCCAGTTTTGAACGGAAGATATTTCCTTTTTCACCATAGTCCTCTATGGGTTTCCAAATATCACTTTGCCAATTCCACAAGAACAGCTTTAGCGAAAGGCTTTTTGAAGGGAAAGATGTAACTCTGTGAGATGAATTAACAGAACACAGAGCAGTTTCTCAGAAAGATTCTTTCCAGTTTTGAACGGAAGATATTTCCTTTTTCACCATAGCCCTCTATGGGCTTCCAAATATCACTTTGCCAATTCCACAAGAACTGCCTTAGCGAAAGGCTTCTTGAAGGGAAAGATGTAACTCTGTGAGATGTATTAACAGAACACAGAGCAGTTTCTCAGAAAGCTTCTTTCCAGTTTGGAACGGAAGATATTTCCTTTTTCACCCTTGCCCCCTATGGGCTTTCAAATATCCCTTTGCCAATTCTACAAGAACAGCCTTAGCGAAAGGCTTCTTGAAGGGAAAGATGTAACTCTGTGAGATGAATTAACAGAACACAGAGCACTTTCTCATAAAGCTTCTTTCCAGTTTTGAACGGAAGATTTTTCCTTTTTCACCATAGCTCACTATGGGCTCCCAAATATCACTTTGCCAATTCCACAAGAACAGCCTTAGCGAAAGGCTTCTTGAAGGGAAAGATGTAACTCTGTGAGATGAATTAACAGAACACAGAGCAGTTTCTCAGAAAGCTTCTTTCCAGTTTTGAACCGAAGATATTTCCTTTTTCACCGTAGCCCCCTATGGGCTTCAAAATATCACTTTGCCAATTCAACAAGAGCAGCCTTAGCGAAAGGCTTCTTGAAGGGAAAGATGTATCTCTGTGAGATGAATTAACAGAACACAGAGCAGTTTCTCAGAAGGCTTCTTTAGTTTTGAGCGGAAGATATTTCCTTTTCACCATAGCCCTCTATGGGCTTCCAAATATCACTTTGCCAATTCCACAAGAACAGCCTTAGCGAAAGGCTTCTTGAAGGGAAAGATGTAACTCTGTGAGATGAATTAACAGAACACAGAGCAGTTTCTCAGAAAGCTTCTTTCCAGTTTTGAACGGAAGATATTTCCTTTTTCACCATAGCCCTCTATGGGCTTCCAAATATCACTTTGCCAATTCCACAAGAACTGCCTTAGCGAAGGCTTCTAGAAGGAAAGATGTAACTCTGTGAGATGAATTAACAGAACACAGAGCAGTTTCTCAAGCTTCTTTCCAATTTTGAGCGGAAGATATATCCTTTTTCACCATAGCCCTCTATGGGCTTCCAAATATCACTTTGCCAATTCCACAAGAACTGCCTTAGTGAAAGGCTTCTTGAAGGGAAAGCTGTAACTCTGTGAGATGAATTAACAGAACACAGAGCAGTTTCTCAGAAAGCTTCTTTCCAGTTTGGAACGGAAGATATTTCCTTTTTCACCATTGCCCTCTATGGGTTTCCAAATATCCCTTTGCCAATTCTACAAGAACAGCCTTAGCGAAAGGCTTCTTGAAGGGAAGGATGTATCTCTGTGAGATGAATTAACAGAACACAGAGCACTTTCTCAGAAAGCTTCTTTCCAGTTTTGAACGGAAGATATTTCCTTTTTCACCATAGCCCACTAAGGGCTTCCAAATATCACTTTGCCAATTCCACAAGAACAGCCTTAGCGAAAGGCTTCTTGAAGGGAAAGCTGTAACTCTGTGAGATGAATTAACAGAACACAGACCAGTTTCTCAGAAAGCTTCTTTCAAGTTTTGAACCGAAGATATTTCCTTTTTCACCATAGCCGACTATGGGCTTCCAAATATCACTTTGTCAATTCCACAAGAACAGCCTTAGCGAAAGGCTTCTTGAAGGGAAAGATGTAACTCTGTGAGATGAATTCACAGAACACAGAGCAGTTTCTCAGGAAGCTTCTTTCCAGTTTTGAACGGAAGATATTTCCTTTTTCACCATAGCCCTCTATGGGCTTCCAAATATCCCTTTGCCAATTCCACAAGAACAGCCTTAGCGAAAGGCTTTTGAAGGAAAGATGTAACTCTGAGATGAATCAACAGAACACAGAGCAGTTTCTCAGAAAGCTTCTTTCAAGTTTTGAGCGGAAGATATTTCCTTTTCACCATAGCCCTCTATGGGCTTCCAAATATCACTTTGCCAATTCCACAAGAACAGCCTTAGCGAAAGGCTTCTTGAAGAGAAAGATGTAACTCTGTGAGATGAATTAACAGAACACAGAGCAGTTTCTCAGAAAGCTTCTTTCCAGTTTTGAACCGAAGATATTTCCTTTTTCACCGTAGCCCCCTATGGGCTTCCAAATATCACTTTGCCAATTCAACAAGAGCAGCCTTAGCGAAAGGCTTCTTGAAGGGAAAGATGTATCTCTGTGAGATGAATTAACAGAACACAGAGCAGTTTCTCAGGAGGCTTCTTTTTAGTTTTGAACGGAAGATATTTCCTTTTTCACCATAGCCCTCTATGGGCTTCCAAATATCACTTTGCCAATTCCACAAGAACAGCCTTAGCGAAAGGCTTCTTGAAGGGAAAGATGTAACTCTGTGAGATGAATTAACAGAACACAGAGTTTCTCAGAAAGCTTCTTTCCAGTTTTGAACGAAGATATTTCCTTTTCACCATAGCCCTCTATGGGCTTCCAAATATCACTTTGCCAATTCCACAAGAACTGCCTTAGTGAAAGGCTTCTTGAAGGGAAAGATGTAACTCTGTGAGATGAATTAACAGAACACAGAGCAGTTTCTCAGAAAGCTTCTTTCCAGTTTTGAGCGGAAGATATTTCCTTTTCACCATAGCCCTCTATGGGCTTCCAAATATCACTTGCCAATTCCACAAGAACAGCCTTAGCGAAAGGCTTTTGAAGGGAAAGATGTAACTCTGTGAGATGAATTAACAGAACACAGAGCACTTTCTCAGAAAGCTTCTTTCCAGTTTTGAACGGAAGATATTTCCTTTTTCACCATAGCCCCTATGGGCTTCCAAATATCACTTTGCCAATTCCACAAGAACAGCCTTAGCGAAGGCTTCTTGAAGGGAAAGATGTAACTCTGTGAGATGAATTAACAGAACACAGAGCAGTTTCTCAGATAGCTTCTTTCCAGTTTTGAACGGAAGATATTTCCTTTTCACCATAGCCCTCTAAGGGCTTCCAAATATCCCTTTGCCAATTCCACAAGAACAGCCTAAGCGAAAGGCTTCTTGAAGGGAAAGATGTAAGTCTGTGAGATGAATTAACAGAACACAGAGCACTTTCTCAGAAAGCTTCTTTCCAGTTTTGAACGGAAGATATTTCCTTTTTCACCATAGCCCTCTATGGGCTTGCAAATATCCCTTTGCCATTCAACAAGAACAGCCTTAGCGAAAGGCTTCTTAAAGGGAAAGATGTAACTCTGTGAGATGAATTAACAGAACATAGAGCAGTTTCTCAGAAAGCTTCCTTCTAGTTTTGAACGCAAGATATTTCCTTTTTCACCATAGCGTTCTATGGGCTTCCAAATATCACTTTGCCAATTCCACAAGAACAGCCTTAGCGAAGGGCTTCTTGAAGGGAAAGATGTAACTCTGTGAGATGAATTAACAGAACACAGAGCACTTTCTCAGAAATCTTCTTTCTAGTTTTGAACGGCAGATATTTCCCTTTTCACCATAGCCCTCTATGCGCTTCCAAATATCACTTTGCCAATTCCACAACAACAGCCTTAGCGTAAGGCTTCTTGAAGGGAAAGATGTAACTCTGTGAGATGAATTAACAGAACACAGAGCAGTTTCTCAGAAAGCTTCTTTCCAGTTTTGAACGGAAGATATTTCCTTTTTCACCATAGCCCCCTATGGGCTTCCAAATATCCCTTTGCCAATTCCACAAGAACAGCCTTAGCGAAAGGCTTCTTGAATGGAAAGATGTAACTCTGTGAGATGAATTAACAGAACACAGAGCAGTTTCTCAGAAGGCTTCTTTTTAGTTTTGAACGGAAGATATTTCCTTTTTCACCATAGCCCTCTATGGGCTTCCAAATATCACTTTGCCAATTCCACAAGAACTGCCTTAGTGAAAGGCTTCTTGAAGGGAAAGCTGTAACTCTGTGAGATGAATTAACAGAACACAGAGCAGTTTCTCAGAAAGCTTCTTTCCAGTTTGGAACGGAAGATATTTCCTTTTTCACCATTGCCCTCTATGGGCTTCCAAATATCCCTTTGCCAATTCTACAAGAACAGCCTTAGCGAAAGGCTTCTTGAAGGGAAAGATGTAACTCTGTGAGATAAATTAACAGAACACAGAGCACTTTCTCAGAAAGCTTCTTTCCAGTTTTGAACGGAAGATTTTTCCTTTTTCACCATAGCCCACTATGGGCTTCCAAATATCACTTTGCCAATTCCACAAGAACAGCCTTAGCGAGTGGCTTCTTGAAGGGAAAGATGTAACTCTGTGAGATGAATTAACAGAACACAGAGAAGTTTCTCAGAATGCTTCTTTCCAGTTTTGAACGGAAGATATTTCCTTTTTCACCGTAGCCCCCTATGGGCTTCCAAATATCCCTTTGCCAATTCCACAAGAACAGCCTTAGTGACAGGATTCTTGAAAGGAAACATGTAACTCTTTGAGATGAATTCACAGAACACACAGCATTTTCTCAGAAGACTTCTTTCCAGTTTTGAGCGGAAGATATTTCCTTTTTCACCATAGCCCCTATGGGCTTCCAAATATCCTTGGTCAATTTCACAAGAACAGCCTTAGCGAAAGGCTTCTTGAATGGAAAGATGTATCTCTGTGAGATGAATTAACAGAACACAGAGCAGTTTGTCAGAAAGCTTCTTTTTAGTTTTGTACGGAAGATATTTCCTTTTTCACCATAGCCCTCTATGGGCTTCCAAATATCCCTTTGCAATTCCACAAAACAGCCTTAGCGAAAGGCTTCTTGAAGGGAAAGATGTAACTCTGTGAGATGAATTAACAGAACACAGAGCAGTTTCTCAGAAAGTTTCTTTCCAGTTTTGAACGGAAGATATTTCCTTTTCACCATAGCCCTCTATGGGCTTCCAAATATCCTTTGCCAATTCCACAAAACAGCCTTAGCGAAAGGCTTCTTGAAGGGAAAGATGTAACTCTGTGAGATGAATTAACAGAACACAGAGCAGTTTCTCAGAAAGTTTCTTTCCAGTTTTGAACGGAAGATATTTCTTTTCACCATTGCCCTCTATGGGCTTCCAAATATCCTTTGCCAATTCTACAAGAACAGCCTTAGCGAAAGGCTTTTTGAAGGAAAGATGTAACTCTGTGAGATGAATTAACAGAACACAGAGCACTTTCTCAGAAAGCTTCTTTCAAGTTTTGAACGAAGATATTTCCTTTTCACCATAGCCCACTATGGGCTTACAAATATCACTTTGCCAATTCCACAAGAACAGCCTTAGCGAAAGGCTTCTTGAAGGAAAGATGTAACTCTGTGAGATGAATTAACAGAACACAGAGCAGTTTCTCAGAAAGCTTCTTCCAGTTTTGAACGGAAGATATTTCCTTTTCACCATAGCCCTCTATGGGCTTCCAAATATCACTTTGCTAATTCCACAAGAACAGCCTTAGCGAAAGGCTTCTTGAAGGGAAAGATGTATCTCTGTGAGATGAATTAACAGAACACAGAGCAGTTTCTCAGAAAGCTTCTTTTCACTTTTGAACGGAAGATATTTCCTTTTTCACCATAGCTCACTATGGGCTTCCAAATATCACTTTGCCAATTCCACAAGAACAGTCTTAGCGAAAGGCTTCTTGAAGGAAAGATGTAACGCTGTGAGATGAATTCACAGAACACAGAGCAGTTTCTCAGAAAGCTTCTTTCCAGTTTTGAACGGAAGATATTTCCTTTTTCACCATAGCCCTCTATGGGCTTACAAATATCACTTTGCCAATTCCACAAGAACAGCCTTAGCGAAAGGCTTCTTGAAGGAAAGATGTAACTCTGTGAGATGAATTAACAGAACACAGAGCAGTTTCTCAGAAAGCTTCTTTCCAGTTTTGAACGGAAGATATTTCCTTTTCACCATAGCCCTCTATGGGCTTCCAAATATCACTTTGCCAATTCCACAAGAACAGCCTTAGCGAAAGGCTTCTTGAAGGAAAGATGTAACTCTGTGAGATGAATTAACAGAACACAGAGCAGTTTCTCAGAAAGCTTCTTTCCAGTTTTGAACGGAAGATATTTCCTTTTTCACCATAGCCCTCTATGGGCTTACAAATATCACTTTGCCAATTCCACAAGAACAGCCTTAGCGAAAGGCTTCTTGAAGGAAAGATGTAACTCTGTGAGATGAATTACCAGAACACAGAGCAGTTTCTCAGAAAGCTTCTTTCCAGTTTTGAACGGAAGATATTTCCTTTTTCACCATAGCCCTCTATGGGCTTCCAAATATCACTTTGCCAATTCCACAAGAACAGCCTTAGCGAAAGGCTTCTTGAAGGGAAAGATGTAACTCTGTGAGATGAATTAACAGAACACAGAGCAGTTTCTCAGAAAGCTTCTTCCAGTTTTGAACGGAAGATATTTCCTTTTTCACCATAGCCTCTATGGGCTTCCAAATATCACTTTGCCAATTCCACAAGAATAGCCTTAGCGAAAGGCTTCTTGAAGGAAAGATGTAACTCTGTGAGATGAAGTATCAGAACACAGAGCAGTTTCTCAGAAAGCTTCTTTCCAGTTTTGAGCGGAAGATATTTCCTTTTCAACATTGCCCTCTATGGGCTTCCAAATATCCTTGCCAATTCTACAAGAACAGCCTTAGCGAAAGGCTTCTTGAAGGGAAAGATGTAACTCTGTGAGATGAATTAACAGAACACAGAGCACTTTCTCAGAAAGCTTCTTTCCAGTTTTGAACGGAAGATATTTCCTTTTTCACCATAGCCCACTATGGGCTTCCAAATACCACTTTGCCAATTCCACAAGAACAGCCTTAGCGAAAGGCTTCTTGAAGGGAAAGATGTAACTCTGTGAGATGAATTAACAGAACACAGAGCAGTTTCTCAGAAAGCTTCTTTCCAGTTTTGAACGGAAGATATTTTTTCACCAGAGTCCCCTATGGGCTTCCAAATATCCTTGGTCAATTTCAAAAGAACAGCCTTAGCGAAAGGCTTCTTGAATGGAAAGATGTATCTCTGTGAGATGAATTAACAGAACACAGAGCAGTTTCTCAGAAAGCTTCTTTCCAGTTTTGAACGGAAGATATTTCCTTTTTCACCATAGCCCTCTATGGGCTTCCAAATATCACTTTGCCAATTCCACAAGAACTGCCTTAGCGAAAGGCTTCTTGAAGGGAAAGATGTAACTCTGTGAGACGAATTAACAGAACACAGAGCAGTTTCTCAGAAAGCTTCTTTCCAGTTTGTAACGGAAGATATTTCCTTTTTCACCGTTGCCCCTATGGGCTTCCAAATATCCTTTGCCAATTCTACAAGAACAGCCTTAGCGAAAGTCTTCTTGAAGGGAAAGATGTAACTCTGTGAGGTGAATTAACAGAACACAGAGCAGTTTCTCAGAAAGCTTCTTTCCAGTTTTGAACGGAAGATATTTCCTTTTTCACCATAGCCCTCTATGGGCTTCCAAATATCACTTTGCCAATTCCACAAGAACAGCCTTAGCGAAAGGCTTTGAAGGGAAAGATGTAACTCTGTGAGATGAATTAACAGAACACAGAGCACTTTCTCAGAAAGCTTCTTTCCAGTTTTGAACGGAAGATATTTCCTTTTCACCATAGCCCACTATGGGCTTCCAAATACCACTTTGCCAATTCCACAAGAACAGCCTTAGCGAAAGGCTTCTTGAAGGGAAAGATGTAACTCTGTGAGATGAATTAACAGAACACAGAGCAGTTTCTCAGAAAGCTTCTTTCCAGTTTTGAACGGAAGATATTTCCTTTTTCACCAGAGTCCCCTATGGGCTTCCAAATATCCCTTGGTCAATTTCAAAAGAACAGCCTTAGCGAAAGGCTTCTTGAATGGAAAGATGTATCTCTGTGAGATGAATTAACAGAACACAGAGCAGTTTCTCAGAAAGCTTCTTTCCAGTTTTGAACGGAAGATATTTCCTTTTTCACCATAGCCCTCTATGGGCTTCCAAATATCACTTTGCCAATTCCACAAGAACTGCCTTAGCGAAAGGCTTCTTGAAGGGAAAGATGTAACTCTGTGAGATGAATTAACAGAACACAGAGCAGTTTCTCAGAAAGCTTCTTTCCAGTTTGTAACGGAAGATATTTCCTTTTTCACCATTGCCCCCTATGGGCTTCCAAATATCCCTTTGCCAATTCTACAAGAACAGCCTTAGCGAAAGTCTTCTTGAAGGGAAAGATGTAACTCTGTGAGATGAATTAACAGAACACAGAGCAGTTTCTCAGAAAGCTTCTTTCAAGTTTTGAACGGAAGATATTTCCTTTTTCACCATAGCCCTCTATGGGCTTCCAAATATCCTTTGCCAATTCCACAAGAACAGCCTTAGCAAAGGCTTCTTGAAGGAAAGATGTAACTCTGTGAGATGAAGTATCAGAACACAGAGCAGTTTCTCAGAAAGCTTCTTTCCAGTTTTGAACGGAAGATATTTCCTTTTCACCATTGCCCTCTATGGGCTTCCAAATATCCCTTTGCCAATTCCACAAGAACAGCCTTAGCGAAAGGCTTCTCGAAGGAAAGATGTAACTCTGTGAGATGAATTAACAGAACACAGAGCAGTTTCTCAGAAAGCTTCTTTCCGGTTTTGAACGGAAGATATTCCTTTTTCACCACAGCCCCTATGGGCTTCCAAATATCCTTTGCCAATTCCACAAGAACAGCCTTAGCGAAAGGCTTTGAAGGGAAAGATGTAACTCTGTGAGATGAATTAACAGAACACAGAGCAGTTTCTCAGAAAGCTTCTTTCCAGTTTTGAACGGAAGATATTTCCTTTTCACCATAGCCCCTATGGGCTTCCAAATATCCTTTGCCAATTCCACAAGAACAGCCTTAGTGAAAGGATTCTTGAAGGAAACATGTAACACTTTGAGATGAATTCACAGAACACAGAGCAGTTTCTCAGAAGGCTTCTTTCCAGTTTTGAACGGAAGATATTTCCTTTTTCACCATAGCCCTCTATGGGCTTCCAAATATCCTTGCCAATTCCACAAGAACTGCCTTAGCGAAAGGCTTCTTGAAGGGAAAGATGTAACTCTGTGAGACGAATTAACAGAACACAGAGCAGTTTCTCAGAAAGCTTCTTTCCAGTTTGTAACGGAAGATATTTCCTTTTTCACCATTGCCCCCTATGGGCTTCCAAATATCCCTTTGCCAATTCTACAAGAACAGCCTTAGCGAAAGTCTTCTTGAAGGGAAAGATGTAACTCTGTGAGGTGAATTAACAGAACACAGAGCAGTTTCTCAGAAAGCTTCTTTCCAGTTTTGAACGGAAGATATTTCCTTTTTCACCATAGCCCTCTATGGGCTTCCAAATATCACTTTGCCAATTCCACAAGAACAGCCTTAGCGAAAGGCTTCTTGAAGGGAAAGATGTAACTCTGTGAGATGAAGTATCAGAACACAGAGCAGTTTCTCAGAAAGCTTCTTTCCAGTTTTGAACGGAAGATATTTCCTTTTTCACCATTGCCCTCTATGGGCTTCCAAATATCCCTTTGCCAATTCCACAAGAACAGCCTTAGCGAAAGGCTTCTCGAAGGGAAAGATGTAACTCTGTGAGATGAATTAACAGAACACAGAGCAGTTTCTCAGAAAGCTTCATTCCAGTTTTGAACGGAAGATATTTCCTTTTTCACCATAGCCCCTATGGGCTTCCAAATATCCTTTGCCAATTCCACAAGAACAGCCTTAGCGAAAGGCTTCTTGAAGGAAAGATGTAACTCTGTGAGATGAATTAACAGAACACAGAGCAGTTTCTCAGAAAGCTTTTTCCAGTTTTGAACGGAAGATATTTCCTTTTCACCATAGCCCCTATGGGCTTCCAAATATCCTTTGCCAATTCCACAAGAACAGCCTTAGTGAAAGGATTCTTGAAGGAAACATGTAACACTTTGAGATGAATTCACAGAACACAGAGCAGTTTCTCAGAAAGCTTCTTTCCAGTTTTGAACGGAAGATATTTCCTTTTCACCATAGCCTCTATGGGCTTCCAAATATCCTTGCCAATTCCACAAGAACAGCCTTAGCGAAAGGCTTCTTGAAGAGAAAGATGTAACTCTGTGACATGAATTAACAGAACACAGAGCAGTTTCTCAGAAAGCTTCTTTCCAGTTTTTAACGGAAGATATATCCTTTTTCACCATAGCCCTCTATGGGCTTCCAAATATCACTTTGCCAATTCCACAAGAACAGCCTTAGCGAAAGGCTTGAAGGAAAGATGTAACTCTGTGTGATGAATTAACAGAACACAGAGCAGTTTCAGAAAGCTTCTTTCCACTTTTGAACGGAAGATATTTCTTTTCACCATACCCCTAAGGGCTTCCAAATATCCTTTGCCAATTCCACAAGAACAGCCTTAGCGAAAGGCTTCTCGAAGGAAAGATGTAACTCTGTGAGATGAATTAACAGAACACAGAGCAGTTTCTCAGAAAGCTTCTTTCCGGTTTCGAACGGAAGATATTCCTTTTTCACCACAGCCCCTATGGGCTTCCAAATATCCTTTGCCAATTCCACAAGAACAGCCTTAGCGAAAAGCTTCTTGAAGGAAAGATGTAACTCTGTGAGATGAATTAACAGAACACAGAGCAGTTTCTCAAGCTTCTTTCCGGTTTTGACGGAAGATATTTCTTTTCACCATAGACCTCTATGGGCTTCCAAATATCACTTTGCCAATACCAAAAGAACAGTCTTAGAAGAAGGCTTCTTGAAGGAAAGATGTAACTCTGTGAGATGAATTAACAGACACAGAGCAGTTTCTCAGAAAGCTTCTTTCCAGTTTTGAGCGGAAGATATTTCCTTTTTCACCATAGCCCTCTATGGGCTTCCAAATATCACTTTGCCAATTCACAAGAACAGCCTTAGTGAAAGGCTTCTTGAAGGGAAAGATGTATCTCTGTGAGATGAATTAACAGAACACAGAGCAGTTTCTCAGAAAGCTTCTTTCCAGTTTTGAGCGGAAGATATATCCTTTTTCACCATAGCCCTCTGGGCTTCCAAATATCACTTTGCCAATTCCACAAGAACAGCCTTAGCGAAAGGCTTCTTGAAGGGAAAGATGTAACTCTGTGATGAATTAACAGAACACAGAGCAGTTTCTCAAGCTTCTTTCCACTTTTGAGCGGAAGATATTTCCTTTTTCACCATAGCCCTCTATGGGCTTCCAAATATCCTTTGCCAATTCCACAAGAACAGCCTTAGCGAAAAGGCTGTGAAGGAAAGATGTAACTCTGTGAGATGAATTCACAGAACACAGAGCAGTTTCTCAAGCTTCTTTCCAGTTTTGAACTGAAGATATTTCCTTTTTCACCATAGCCCTCTATGGGCTTCCAAATATCCTTTGCCAATTCCACAAGAACAGCCTTAGCGAAAGGCTTCTTGAAGAGAAAGATGTAACTCTGTGAGATGAATTAACAGAACACAGAGCACGTTCTCAGAAAGCTTCATTCCAGTTTTGAGCGGAAGATATTTCCTTTTTCACCACAGCCCCTATGGGCTTCCAAATATCCTTTGCCAATTCCACAAGAACAGCCTTAGCGAAAGGCTTCTTGAAGGAAAGATGTAACTCTGTGAGATGAATTAACAGAACACAGAGCAGTTTCTCAGAAAGCTTCTTTCCAGTTTTGAACGGAAGATATTTCCTTTTTCACCATAGCCCCTATGGGCTTCCAAATATCCTTTGCCAATTCCACAAGAACAGCCTTAGTGAAAGGATTCTTGAAGGAAACATGTAACACTTTGAGATGAATTCACAGAACACAGAGCAGTTTCTCAGAAGCTTCTTTCCAGTTTTGAGCGGAAGATATTTCCTTTTTCACCATAGCCCTCTATGGGCTTCCAAATATCCTTTGCAAATTCCACAAGAACAGCCTTAGCGGAAGGCTTCTTGAAGAGAAAGATGTAACTCTGTGAGATGAATTAACAGAACACAGAGCAGTTTCTCAGAAAGCTTCTTTCCAGTTTTTAACGGAAGATATTCCTTTTTCACCATAGCCCTCTATGGGCTTCCAAATATCCTTGCCAATTCCACAAGAACAGCCTTAGCGAAAGGCTTCGTGAAGGAAAGATGTAACTCTGTGTGATGAATTAACAGAACACAGAGCAGTTTCTCAGAAAGCTTTTTCCAGTTTTGAACGGAAGATATTTCCTTTTTCACCATAGCCCTCTATGGGCTTCCAAATATCCTTTGCCAATTCCACAAGAACAGCCTTAGCGAAGGCTTCTTGAAGGAAAGAGGTAACTCTGTGAGATGAAGTATCAGAACACAGAGCAGTTTCTCAGAAAGCTTCTTTCCAGTTTTGAACGGAAGATATTTCCTTTTTCACCATTGCCCTCTATGGGCTTCCAAATATCCTTTGCCAATTCCACAAGAACAGCCTTAGCGAAAGGCTTCTCGAAGGAAAGATGTAACTCTGTGAGATGAATTAACAGAACACAGAGCAGTTTCTCAGAAAGCTTCTTTCCGGTTTTGAACGGAAGATATTCCTTTTTCACCACAGCCCCTATGGGCTTCCAAATATCCTTTGCCAATTCCACAAGAACAGCCTTAGCGAAAGGCTTTTGAAGGAAAGATGTAACTCTGTGAGATGAATTAACAGAACACAGAGCAGTTTCTCAGAAAGCTTCTTTCCAGTTTTGAACGGAAGATATTTCCTTTTCACCATAGCCCCTATGGGCTTCCAAATATCCTTTGCCAATTCCACAAGAACAGCCTTAGTGAAAGGATTCTTGAAGGAAACATGTAACACTTTGAGATGAATTCACAGAACACAGAGCAGTTTCTCAGAAGCTTCTTTCCAGTTTTGAACGGAAGATATTTCCTTTTTCACCATAGCCCTCTATGGGCTTCCAAATATCCTTGCCAATTCCACAAGAACAGCCTTAGCGAAAGGCTTCTTGAAGAGAAAGATGTAACTCTGTGACATGAATTAACAGAACACAGAGCAGTTTCTCAGAAAGCTTCTTTCCAGTTTTTAACGGAAGATATATCCTTTTCACCATAGCCCCTATGGGCTTCCAAATATCACTTTGCCAATTCCACAAGAACAGCCTTAGCGAAAGGCTTCTTGAAGGAAAGATGTAACTCTGTGTGATGAATTAACAGAACACAGAGCAGTTTCTCAGAAAGCTTCTTTCCAGTTTTGAACGGAAGATATTTCCTTTTCACCATAGCCTCTATGGGCTTCCAAATATCCCTTGCCAATTCCACAAGAACAGCCTTAGCGAAAGGCTTCTTGAAGAGAAAGATGTAACTCTGTGAGATGAATTAACAGAACACAGAGCAGTTTCTCAGAAAGCTTCTTTCCAGTTTTTAACGGAAGATATATCCTTTTCACCATAGCCCTCTATGGGCTTCCAAATATCACTTTGCCAATTCCACAAGAACAGCCTTAGCGAAAGGCTTGAAGGAAAGATGTAACTCTGTGTGATGAATTAACAGAACACAGAGCAGTTTCTCAGAAAGCTTCTTTCCACTTTTGAACGGAAGATATTTCTTTTTCACCATACCCCTAAGGGCTTCCAAATATCCTTTGCCAATTCCACAAGAACAGCCTTAGCGAAAGGCTTTTGAAGGAAAGATGTAACTCTGTGAGATGAATTAACAGAACACAGAGCAGTTTCTCAGAAAGCTTCTTCCAGTTTGTAACGGAAGATATTTCCTTTTCACCATTGCTCCCTATGGGCTTCCAAATATCCTTTGCCAATTCTACAAGAACAGCCTTAGCGAAAGTCTTCTTGAAGGAAAGATGTAACTCTGTGAGATATATTAACAGAACACAGAGCAGTTTCTCAGAAAGCTTCTTTCCAGTTTTGAACGGAAGATATTTCCTTTTCACCATAGCCCCTATGGGCTTCCAAATATCACTTTGCCAATTCCAGAAGAACAGCCTTAGCGAAAGGCTTCTTGAAGGAAAGATGTAACTCTGTGAGATGAATTAACAGAACACAGAGCAGTTTCTCAAGCTTCTTTCCGGTTTTGAACGGAAGATATTCCTTTTCACCACAGCCGCTATGGGCTTCACAATATCCTTTGCCAATTCCACAAGAACAGCCTTAGCGAAAGGCTGTGAAGGAAAGATGTAACTCTGTGAGATGAATTAACAGAACACAGAGCACGTTCTCAGAAAGCTTCTTTCCGGTTTCGAACGGAAGATATTTACTTTTTCACCATAGACTTCTATGGGCTTCCAAATATCACTTTGCCAATACCAAAAGAACAGTCTTAGAAGAAGGCTTCTTGAAGGGAAAGATGTAAGTCTGTGAGATGAATTAACAGAACACAGAGCAGTTTCTCAGAAAGCTTCTTTCCACTTTTGAACGGAAGATATTTCCTTTTTCACCATACCTCACTATGGGCTTCCAAATATCCCTTTGCGAATTCCACAAGAACAGCCTGAGCGAAAGGCTTCTTGAAGGGAAAGATGTAACTCTGTGAGATGAATTCACAGAACACAGAGCAGTTTCTCAGAAAGCTTCTTTCCAGTTTGGAACGGACGATATTTCCTTTTTCACCATAGCCCCCTATGGGCTTCCAAATATCCCTTTGCCAATTCCACAAGAACAGCCTTAGCGAAAGGCTCATTGAAGGGAAAGATGTAACTCTGTGAGATGAATTAACAGAACACAGAGCAGTTTCTCAGAAAGCTTCTTTCCAGTTTTGAACGGAAGATATTTCCTTTTTCACCATAGCAGTCTATGGGCTTCCAAATATCACTTTGCCAATTCCACAAGAACTGCCTTAGCGAAAGACTTCTTGAAGGGAAAGATGTAACTCTGTGAGATGAATTAACAGAACACAGAGCAGTTTCTCAGAAAGCTTCTTTCCAGTTTTGAACGGAAGATATTTCCTTTTTCACCATAGCCTCTATGGGCTTCCAAATATCACTTTGCCAATTCCACAAGAACAGCCTTAGCGAAAGGCTTCTTGAAGGGAAAGATGTAACTCTGTGAGACGAATTAACAGAACACAGAGCAGTTTCTCAGAAAGCTTCTTTCCAGTTTGTAACGGAAGATATTTTTCACCATTGCCCCCTATGGGCTTCCAAATATCCTTTGCCAATTCTACAAGAACAGCCTTAGCGAAAGGCATCTTGAAGGGAAAGATGTAACTCTGTGAGATGAATTAACAGAACACAGAGCAGTTTCTCAGAAAGCTTCTTTCCAGTTTTGAACGGAAGATATTTCCTTTTTCACCGTAGCCCCCTATGGGCTTCCAAATATCACTTTGCCAATTCAACAAGAGCAGCCTTAGCGAAAGTCTTCTTGAAGGGAAAGATGTAACTCTGTGAGATGAATTAACAGAACACAGAGCAGTTTCTCAGAAAGCTTCTTTCCGGTTTTGAACGGAAGATATTCCCTTTTTCACCACAGCCCCCTATGGGCTTCCCAATATCCCTTTGCCAATTCCACAAGAACAGCCTTAGCGAAAGGCTTCTTGAAGGAAAGATGTAACTCTGTGAGATGAATTAACAGAACACAGAGCAGTTTCTCAAGCTTCTTTCCAGTTTTGAGCGGAAGATATATCCTTTTCACCATAGCCCCTATGGGCTTCCAAATATCACTTTGCCAATTCCACAAGAACAGCCTTAGCGAAAGACTTCTTGAAGGAAAGATGTAACTCTGTGTGGTGAATTAACAGAACACAGAGCAGTTTCTCAGAAAGCTTCTTCCAGTTTTGAACGGAAGATATTTCCTTTTTCACCATAGCCCTCTATGGGCTTCCAAATATCACTTTGCTAATTCCACAAGAACAGCCTTAGTGAAAGGCTTCTTGAAGGAAAGATGTATCTCTGTGAGATGAATTAACAGAACACAGAGCAGTTTCTCAGAAAGCTTCTTTCCACTTTTGAACGGAAGATATTTCCTTTTTCACCATAGCCCTCTATGGGCTTCCAAATATCCCTTTGCCAGTTCCACAAGAACAGCCTTAGCGAAAGGCTTCTTGAAGGGAAAGATGTAACTCTGTGAGATGAATTAACAGAACACAGAGCAGTTTCTCAGAAAGCTTCTTTCCAGTTTTGAACTGAAGATATTTCCTTTATCACCATAGCCTCTATGGGCTTCCAAATATCCTTTGCCAATTCCAAAAGAACAGCCTTAGCGAAAGGCTTCTTGAAGGGAAAGATGTAACTCTGTGAGATGAATTAACAGAACACAGAGCAGTTTCTCAGAAAGCTTCTTTCCGGTTTTGAACGGAAGATATTCCCTTTTTCACCACAGCCCCCTATGGGCTTCCAAATATCCTTTGCTAATTCCACAAGAACAGCCTTAGCGAAAGGCTTTGAAGGAAAGATGTAACTGTGAGATGAATTAACAGAACACAGAGCACTTTCTCAGAAAGCTTCTTTCCGGTTTCGAACGGAAGATATTTTCTTTTTCACCATAGACCTCTATGGGCTTCCAAATATCACTTTGCCAATACCAAAAGAACAGTCTTAGAAGAAGGCTTCTTGAAGGAAAGATGTAACTCTGTGAGATGAATTAACAGAACACAGAGCAGTTTCAGAAAGCTTCTTTCCAGTTTTGAACGGAAGATATTTTTCACCATAGCCCCTATGGGCTTCCAAATATCACTTTTAATTCCAGAAGAACAGCCTTAGCGAAAGGCTTTGAAGGAAAGATGTAAGTGTGAGATGAATTAACAGAACACAGAGCAGTTTCTCAGAAAGCTTCTTTCCAGTTTTGAACGGAAGATATATCCTTTTTCACCATAGCCTCTATGGGCTTCCAAATATCACTTTGCCAATTCCACAAGAACAGCCTTAGCGAAAGGCTTCTTGAAGGGAAAGATGTAACTCTGTGAGATGAATTAACAGAACACAGAGCAGTTTCTCAGAAAGCTTCTTTCCACTTTTGAACGGAAGATATTTCCTTTTTCACCATAGCCCCCTATGGGCTTCCAAATATCCCTTTGCCAATTCCACAAGAACAGCCTTAGCGAAAGGCTCCTTGAAGGGAAAGATGTAACTCTGTGAGATGAATTCACAGAACACAGAGCAGTTTCTCAGAAAGCTTCTTTCCAGTTTTGAACGAAAGGTATTTCCTTTTTCACCATAGCCCTCTATGGGCTTCCAAATATCCCTTTGCCAATTCCACAAGAACAGCCTTAGCGAAAGGCTTCTTGAAGAGAAAGATGTAACTCTGTGAGATGAATTAACAGAACACAGAGCAGTTTCTCAGAAAGCTTCATTCCACTTTTGAACGGAAGATATTTCCTTTTTCACCATAGCCCCTATGGGCTTCCAAATATCCTTTGCCAATTCCACAAGAACAGCCTTAGCGAAAGGCTCCTTGAAGGAAAGATGTAACTCTGTGAGATGAATTAACAGAACACAGAGCAGTTTCTCAGAAAGCTTCTTCCAGTTTTGAACGGAAGATATTTTCTTTTTCACCATAGCCCTCTATGGGCTTCCAAATATCCCTTTGCTAATTCCACAAGAACAGCCTTAGCGAAAGGCTTCTTGAAGAGAAAGATGTAACTCTGTGAGATGAATTAACAGAACACAGAGCAGTTTCTCAGAAAGCTTCCAGTTTTGAACGAAGATATTCCTTTTTCACCATAGCCCCTATGGGCTTCCAAATATCCTTTGCTAATTCCACAAGAACAGCCTTAGCGAAAGGCTTTTGAAGGAAAGATGTAACTGGTGAGATGAATTAACAGAACACAGAGCAGTTTCTCAGAAAGCTTCTTTCCAGTTTTGAACGGAAGATATTTCCTTTTTCACCATAGCCCCTATGGGATTCCAAATATCCTTTGCCAATTCCACAAGAACAGCCTTAGTGAAAGGCTTCTTGAAGGAAAGATGTAACCTTGTGAGATGAATTAACAGAACACAGAGCAGTTTCTCAGAAAGCTTCTTTCCAGTTTTGAACGGAAGATATTTTTCACCATAGCCCCTATGGGCTTCCAAATATCCTTTGCAATTCCACAAGAACAGCCTTAGCGAAAGGCTTCTTGAAGGAAAGATGTAACTCTGTGAGATGAATTAACAGAACACAGAGCAGTTTCTCAGAAAGCTTCTTTCCAGTTTTGAACGGAAGATATATCCTTTTCACCATAGCCCTCTATGGGCTTCCAAATATCACTTTGCTAATTCCACAAGAACAGCCTTAGCGAAAGGCTTCGTGAAGGAAAGATGTAACTCTGTGAGGTGAATTAACAGAACACAGAGCAGTTTCTCAGAAAGCTTCTTCCAGTTTTGAACGGAAGATATTCCTTTTTCACCAGCCCCTATGGGCTTCCAAATATCCCTTTGCTAATTCCACAAGAACAGCCTTAGCGAAAGGCTTTTGAAGGAAAGATGTAACTCTGTGAGATGAATTAACAGAACACAGAGCACTTTCTCAGAAAGCTTCTTTCCGGTTTCGAACGGAAGATATTTCTTTTTCACCATAGACCTCTATGGGCTTCCAAATATCACTTTGCCAATACCAAAAGAACAGTCTTAGAAGAAGGCTTTTGAAGGAAAGATGTAACTCTGTGAGATGAATTAACAGAACACAGAGCAGTTTCTCAGAAAGCTTCTTTCCAGTTTTGAACGGAAGATATTTTTCACCATAGCCCCTATGGGCTTCCAAATATCACTTTGCCAATTCCAGAAGAACAGCCTTAGCGAAAGGCTTCTTGAAGGAAAGATGTAACCTGTGAGATGAATTAACAGAACACAGAGCAGTTTCTCAGAAAGCTTCTTTCCAGTTTTGAACGGAAGATATTTCCTTTTCACCATAGCCCTCTATGGGCTTCCAAATATCACTTTGCCAATTCCACAAGAACAGCCTTAGCAAAAGGCTTCTTGAAGGAAAGATGTAACTCTGTGAGATGAATTAACAGAACACAGAGCAGTTTCTCAGAAAGCTTCTTTCCAGTTTTGAACGGAAGATATTTCCTTTTCACCATAGCCCCTATGGGCTTCCAAATATCCTTTGCCAATTCTACAAGAACAGCCTTAGCGAAAGGCATTCTTGAAGGAAAGATGTAACTCTGTGAGATGAATTAACAGAACACAGAGCAGTTCTCAGAAAGCTTCTTTCCAGTTTTGAACGGAAGATATTTCCTTTTCACCAGCCCTCTATGGGCTTCCAAATATCACTTTTCCAATTCAACAAGAACAGCCTTAGCGAAAGTCTTCTTGAAGGAAAGATGTAACTCTGTGAGATGAATTAACAGAACACAGAGCAGTTTCTCAGAAAGCTTTTTCCGGTTTTGAACGGAAGATATTTCCTTTTCACCACAGCCCCTATGGGCTTCCAATATCCTTTGCCAATTCCACAAGAACAGCCTTAGCGAAAGGCTTCTTGAAGGGAAAGATGTAACTCTGTGAGATGAATTAACAGAACACAGAGCAGTTTCTCAGAAAGCTTCTTTCCAGTTTTGAACGGAAGATATATCCTTTTTCACCATAGCCCTCTATGGGCTTCCAAATATCACTTTGCCAATTCCACAAGAACAGCCTTAGCGAAAGGCTTCTTGAAGGGAAAGATGTAACTCTGTGTGGTGAATTAACAGAACACAGAGCAGTTTCTCAGAAAGCTTCTTTCCACTTTTGAACGGAAGATATTTCCTTTTTCACCATAGCTCACTATGGGCTTCCAAATATCCCTTTGCGAATTCCACAAGAACAGCCTGAGCGAAAGGCTTCTTGAAGGGAAAGATGTAACTCTGTGAGATGAATTCACAGAACACAGAGCAGTTTCTCAGAAAGCTTCTTTCCACTTTTGAACGGAAGATATTTCCTTTTTCACCATAGCCCTCTATGGGCTTCCAAATATCCTATGCCAATTCCACAAGAACAGCCTTAGCGAAAGACTTTGAAGGAAAGATGTAACTCTGTGAGATGAATTCACAGAACACAGAGCAGTTTCTCAGAAAGCTTCTTTCCAGTTTTGAACGGAAGATATTTCCTTTTTCACCATAGCCCTCTATGGGCTTCCAAATATCACTTTGCCAATTCCACAAGAACTGCTTAGCGAAAGGCTTTTGAAGGAAAGATGTAACACTGTGAGATGAATTAACAGAACACTGAGCAGTTTCTCAGAAAGCTTTTTCCAGTTTGTAACGGAAGATATTTTTCACCATTACCCCTATGGGCTTCCAAATATCCCTTTGCCAATTCTACAAGAACAGCCTTAGCGAAAGGCTTCTTGAAGGGAAAGATGTAACTCTGTGAGATGAATTAACAGAACACAGAGCACTTTCTCAGAAAGCTTCTTTCCAGTTTTGAACGGAAGATATTTTTTTTCACCATAGCCCACTATGGGCTTCCAAATATCACTTTGCCAATTCCAAAAGAACAGCCTTAGCGAAAGGCTTTTGAAGGAAAGATGTAACTCTGTGAGATGAATTAACAGAACACAGAGCAGTTTCTCAGAAAGCTTCTTTCCAGTTTTGAACGGAAGATATTTCCTTTTTCACCATAGCCCTCTATGGGCTTCCAAATATCACTTTGCCAATTCCACAAGAACAGCCTTAGCGAAAGGCTTCTTGAAGGGAAAGATGTAACTCTGTGAGATGAATTAACAGAACACAGAGCAGTTTCTCAGAAAGCTTCTTTCCACTTTTGAACGGAAGATATTTCCTTTTACACCATAGCCCCCTATGGGCTTCCAAATATCCCTTTGCCAATTCCACAAGAACAGCCTTAGCGAAAGGCTTCTTGAAGGGAAAGATGTAACTCTGTGAGATGAATTCACAGAACACAGAGCAGTTTCTCAGAAAGCTTCTTTCCAGTTTTGAACGAAAGGTATTTCCTTTTTCAGCATAGCCCCCTATGGGCTTCCAAATATCCCTTTGCCAATTCCACAAGAACAGCCTTAGCGAAAGGCTTCTTGAAGAGAAAGATGTAACTCTGTGAGATGAATTAACAGAACACAGAGCAGTTTCTCAGAAAGCTTCTTTCCAGTTTTGAACGGAAGATATTTCCTTTTTAGAAGCTTGAGAAACTGCTCTGTGTTCTGTTAATTCATCACACAGAGTTTCATGTTTCCTTCAATAAGCCTTTCGCTAAGGCTGTTCTTGTGGAATTGGCAAGGGATATGTGGAAGCCCATAGAGGGCTATGGTGAAAAAGGAAATATCTTCCGTCAAAACTGGAAAGAAGCTTTCTGAGAAACTGCTCTGTGTTCTGTTAGTTCATTTCACAGAGTTACATCTTTCCTTCAAGAAGCCGTTCGCTAAGGCTGTTCTTGTGGAATTGGAAAAGGATATTTGGAAGCCCATAGAGCGCTATGGTGAAAAGGAAATACCTTCCTTTCAAAACCAGAAAGAAGCTTTCTGAGAAACTGCTCTGTGTTCTGTTAATTCATCTCACAGAGTTAAATCTTTCCTTCAAGAAGCCTTTCGCTAAGGCTGTTCTTGTGGAATTGGAACAGGGATATTTGGAAGCCCATAGAGGGCTATGGTGAAAAAGGAAATATCTTCCGTTCAAAACTGGAAAGAAGCTTTCTGAGAAACCGCTCTGTGTTCTGTTAATTCATCTCACAGAGTTACATCTTACCCTTCAAGGAGCCTTTCGCTAAGGCTGTTCTTGTGGAATTGGCAAAGTGATATTTGGAAGCCCATAGAGGGCTACGGTGAAAAAGGAAATATCTTCCGTTCAAAACTGGAAAGAAGCTTTCAGAGAAACTGCTCTGTGTTCTGTTAATTCATCTCACAGAGTTACATCTTTCCCTTCAAGAAGCCTTTCGCTAAGGCTGTTCTTGTGGAATTGGCAAAGTGATATTTGGAAGCCCATAGAGGGCTATGGTGAAAAGGAAATATCTTCCTTTCAAAACTGGTAAGAAGCTTTCTGAGAAACTGCTCTGTGTTCGGTTAATTCATCTCACAGAGTTACATCTTTCCTTCAAGAAGCCTTTCGCTAAGGCTGTTCTTGTGGAATTGG
>JAKFHT010001592.1:0-26333 GCA_023783455.1 Erythrocebus patas
ATAGCCCTCCATGGGCTTCCAAATATCACTTTGCAAATTCCACAAGAACAGTCTTAGAAAAAATGAAAAGCTGTAACTCTGTGAGATGAATTCACAGATCACAAAGAAGTTTCTCAGAAAGCTTCTTTCTCATTTTGATTGGAGGATATTTCCTTTGGCCCTATAGTCTTCAAAAGGATCCGAAATATCAGTTCTCAGATTCCACAGAAATAAGGCTAGCAAACAGCTCCACGAAATACAGCTGTAACTCAGTGAGTGGAAGTCACACCACACAAAGCAGTTTCTCAGAAAGCTTCTTTCCAGTTTTCATCTGAGGATATTTTCTTTTCACCATAGGCCTCTATGGGCTTCCAAATATCCCTTTGCAAATTCCAGAAGAACAGTCTTAGCAAACGGCTTCTGCAGGGGAAAGCTGTAACTCTGTGAGATGAATTCACAGAACACAATGCAGTTTCTCAGAGAGCTTCTTTCCAGTTGTTATCTGAGGATATTTCCCTTTTCACCATAGCCCTCCATGGGCTTCCAAATATCACTTTGCAAATTCCACAAGAACAGTCTTAGCGAACGGCTGCTTGAGGGGAAAGCTGTAACTCTGTGTGATGAATTCACAGATCACAAAGAAGAGTCTCAGAAAGCTTCTTTCTCATTTGGATTGGAGCATATTTCCTTTGGCTTTATAGTCTTAAAGGGATCCGAAATATCAGTTCTCAGATTCCACAGAAATAAGGCTAGCAAACAGCGCCATGAAATACACCTGTAACTCAGTGAGTGGACGTCACACATCACAAAGCAGTTTCTCAGAAAGCTTCCTTCCAGTTTTCATCTGAGGATATTTTCTTTTTCACCACAGGCCTCCAAGGGCTTCCAAATATCCCTTTGCAAATTCCACAAGAACAGTCTTAGTGAACGGCTTCTGGAGGGGAAAGCTGTAACTCTGTGTGATGATTTCACAGAACACAAAGCAGTTTCTCAGAAAGCTTCTTTCCAGTTTTATCTGAGGATATTTCCCTTTTCACCATAGCCTCCATGGGCTTCCAAATATCACTTTGCAAATTCCACAAGAACAGTCTTAGCGAAAGGCTTCTTGAGGGGAAACCTGTAACTCTGTGAGATGAATTCACAGATAACAAAGAAGTTTCTCAGAAAGCTTCTTTCTCCTTTTGATCAGAGGATATTTCCTTTGGCCCTATAGTCTTCAAAAGGATTCAAAATATCAGTTCTCAGATTCCACAGAAATAAGGCTAGCAAACAGCTCCACGAAATACAGCTGTAACTCAGTGAGTGGAAGTCACACATCACAAAGCAGTTTCTCAGAAAGCTTCTTTCCAGTTTTCATCTGAGGATATTTTCTTTTCACCATAGGCCTCTATGGGCTTCCAAATATCCCTTTGCAAATTCCACAAGAACAGTCTTAGCAAACGGCTTCTGGAGAGGAAAGCTGTAACTCTGTGAGATGAATTCACAGAACACAAAGCAGTTTCTCAGAAAGCTTCTTTCCAGTTTTATCTGAGGATATTTCCCTTTTCACCATAGCCTCCATGGGCTTCCAAATATCACTTTGCAAATTCCACAAGAACAGTCTTAGCGAAGGCTTCTTGAGGGGAAAGCTGTAACTCTGTGAGATGAATTCACAGATCACAAAGAAGTTTCTCAGAAAGCTTCTTTCTCATTTTGATTGGAGGATATTTCCTTTGGTCCTATAGTCTTCAAAAGGATCCAATATATCAGTTCTCAGATTCCACAGAAATAAGGCTAGCAAACAGCTCCACGAAATACAGCTGTAACTCAGTGAGTGGAAGTCACACATTCCAAAGCAGTTTCTCAGAAAGCTTCTTTCCAGTTTTCATCTGAGGATATTTTCTTTTTCCCCAAACAGTCTTAGCGAATGGCTTCTGGACGGGAAAGCTGAAACTCTGTGAGATTAATTCACAGAAAACAAAGAAGTTACTCAGAAAGCTTCTTCCAGTTTTTATCGGAGGGTGTCTGCCTTTTCACCATAGCCCTCCATGGGCTTCCAAATATCCCTTTGCAAATTCCACAAGAACAGTCTTAGCGAAAGGCTTCTTGAGGGGAAAGCTGTAACTCTGTGAGATGAATTCACAGAAAACAAAGAAGTTTCTCAGAAAGCTTCTTTCTCATTTTTTTCGGAGGATATTTCCTTTAGCCCTATAGTCTGCAAAGGGATCTGAAATATCAGTTCTCAGATTCCACCGAAATAAGGCTAGCAAACAGCTCCACGAAATACAGCTGTAACTCAGTGAGTGCAAGTCAAACATCACAAAGCATTTTCTCAGAAAGCTTCTTTCCAGTTTTCATCTGAGGATATTTTCTTTTTCACCTTAACCTCTATGGGCTTCGAAATATCCCTTTGCAAATTCCACAAGACCAGTCTTAGCGAACGGCTTCTGGAGGACAAAGCTGTAACTCTGTGAGATGATTTCACAGAACACAAAGCAGTTTCTCAGAAACTTCTTTCCAGTTATTTTTTGAGGATACTTTCTTTTTCACCATAGCCCTCCATGGGCTTCCAAATATCACTTTGCAAATTCCA
Source organism: Erythrocebus patas (assembly GCA_023783455.1). Taxonomy (NCBI): domain Eukaryota; kingdom Metazoa; phylum Chordata; class Mammalia; order Primates; family Cercopithecidae; genus Erythrocebus; species Erythrocebus patas. The sequence continues at coordinate 2,552 of JAKFHT010001592.1, forward strand.
CAAGAACAGTCTTAGCGAAAGGCTTCTTGAGAAAGCTGTAACTCTGTGAGATGAATTCACAGATCACAAAGAAGTTTCTCAGAAGCTTCTTTCTCATTTTGATCGGAGGATATTTCCTTTGGCCCTATAGTCTTCAAAGGGATCTGAAATATCAGTTCTCAGATTCCACAGAAATAAGGCTAGCAAACAGCTCCACGAAATACAGCTGTAACTCAGTGAGTGGAAGTCACACATCACAAAGCAGTTTCTCAGAAAACTTCTTTCCAGTTTTCATCTGAGGATATTTTCTTTTTCACCATAGGCCTCTATGGGCTTCCAAATATCCTTTGCAAATTCCACAAGAACAGTCTTAGCAAACGGCTTCTGAGGGGAAAGCTGTAACTCTGTGAGATGAATTCACAGAACACAAAGCAGTTTCTCAGAAAGCTTCTTTCCAGTTTTTATCTGAGGATATTTCCTTTTCACCATAGCCCTCCATGGGCTTCCAAATATCACTTTTCAAATTCCACAAGAACAGTCTTAGCGAAAGGCTTCTTGAGGAAAGCTGTAACTCTGTGAGATGAATTCACAGATCACAAAGAAGTTTCTCAGAAAGCTTCTTTCTCATTTTGATCAGAGGATATTTCCTTTGGCCCTATAGTCTTCAAAGGGATCCGAAATATCAGTTCTCAGATTCCACAGAAATAAGGCTAGCAAACAGCTCCACGAAATACAGCTGTAACTCAGTGAGTGGAAGTCACACATCACAAAGCAGTTTCTCAGAAACTTCTTTCCAGTTTTCATCTGAGGATATTTTCTTTTTCACCATAGGCCTCTATGGGCTTCCAAATATCCCTTTGCAAATTCCACAAGAACAGTCTTAGCGAACGGCTTCTGGATGGGAAAGATGAAACTCTGTGAGATGAATTCACAGAAAACAAAGTAGTTTCTCAGAAAGCTTCTTTCCAGTTGTTATCTGAGGATATTTCCCTTTTCACCATAGCCTCCATGGGCTTCCAAATATCACTTTGCAAATTCCACAAGAACAGTCTTAGCGAAAGGCTTCTTGAGGGGAAAGCTGTAACTCTGTGAGATGAATTCACAGATCACAAAGAAGTTTCTCAGAAGCTTCTTTCTCATTTTGATCGGAGGATATTTCCTTTGGCACTCTACCTTCAAAGGCATCCCAAATATCAGTTCTCAGATTCCACAGAAATAAGGCTAGCAAACAGCTCCACGAAATACAGCTGTAACTCAGTGAGTGGAAGTCACACATCACAAAGCAGTTTCTCAAGCTTCTTTCCAGTTTTCATCTGAGGATATTTTCTTTTTCACCATAGGCCTCTATGGGCTTCCAAATATCCCTTTGCAAATTCCAAAGAACAGTCTTAGCGAACGGCTTCTGGAGGGGAAAGCTGTAACTCTGTGAGATGAATTCACAGAACACAAAGTAGTTTCTCAGAAAGCTTCTTTCCAGTTTTTATCTGAGGATATTTCCTTTTCACCATAGCCCTCCATGGGCTTCCAAATATCCTTTGCAAATTCCACAAGAACAGTCTTAGCGAAAGGCTTCTTGAGGAAAGCTGTAACTCTGTGAGATGAATTCACAGATCACAAAGAAGTTTCTCAGAAAGCTTCTTTCTCATTTTGATCGGAGGATATTTCCTTTGGCCCTATAGTCTTCAAAGGGATCTGAAATATCAGTTCTCAGATTCCACAGAAATAAGGCTAGCAAACAGCTCCAGGAAATACAGCTGTAACTCAGTGAGTGGAAGTCACACATCACAAAGCAGTTTCTCAGAAAGCTTCTTTCCAGTTTTCATCTGAGGATATTTTCTTTTCACCATAGGCCTCTATGGGCTTCCAAATATCCCTTTGCAAATTCCACAAGAACAGTCTTAGCGAACGGCTTCTGGAGGAAAGCTGTAACTCTGTGAGATGAATTCACAGAACACAAAGCAGTTTCTCAGAAAGCTTCTTTTCATTTTTTATCTGAGGTCATTTCCCTTTTCACCATAGCCCACCATGGGCATCCAAATAGAACTTTGCATATTCCACAAGAACAGTCTTAGCGAAAGGCTTCTTGAGGGGAAAGCTGTAACTGTGAAATGAATTCACAGATCACAAAGAAGTTTCTCAGAAAGCTTCTTTCTCATTTTGATCGGAGGATATTTCTTTGGCCCTATAGTCTTCCAAGGGATCCGAAATATCAGTTCTCAGATTCCACAGAAATAAGGCAAGCAAACAGCTCCACGAAATACAGCTGTAACTCAGTGAGTGCAAGTCAAACATCACAAAGCAGTTTCTAGAAAGCTTCTTTCCAGTTTTCATCTGAGGATATTTTCTTTTTCACCTTAGGCCTCTATGGGCTTCGAAATATCCCTTTGCAAATTCCACAAGACCAGTCTTAGCGAACGGCTTCTGGAGGGGAAAGCTGTAACTCTGTGAGATGAATTCACAAAACACAAAGCAGTTTCTCAGAAACTTCTTTCCAGTTTTTTTTGAGGATACTTTCTTTTTCACCATAGCCCTCCATGGGCTTCCAAATATCACTTTGCAAATTCCACAAGAACAGTCTTAGCGAAAGGCTTCTTGAGGAAAGCTGTAACTCTGTGAGATGAATTCACAGATCACAAAGAAGTTTCTCAGAAACTTCTTTCTCATTTTGATTGGAGGATATTTCCTTTGGCCCTATAGTCTTCAAAGGGATCCAAATATCAGTTCTCAGATTCCACAGAAATAAGGCTAGCAAACAGCTCCACGAAATACAGCTGTGACTCATTGAGTGGAAGTCACACATCACAAAGCAGTTTCTCAGAAAGCTTCTTTCCAGTTTTCATCTGAGGATATTTTCTTTTCACCATAGGCCTCTATGGGCTTCCAAATATCCCTTTGCAAATTCCACAAGAACAGTCTTAGTGAACGGCTTCTGGAGGGGAAAGCTGTAACTCTGTGAGATGAATTCACAGAACACAAAGCAGTTTCTCAGAAAGCTTCTTCCAGTTTTATCTGAGGATATTTCCCTTTTCACCATAGCCCTCCATGGGCTTCCAAATATCACTTTGCAAATTCCACAAGAACAGTCTTAGCGAAAGGCTTCTTGAGGAAAGCTGTAACTCTGTGAGATGAATTCACAGATCACAAAGAAGTTTCTCAGAAGGCTTCTTTCTCATTTGGATGTGAGTATATTTCCTTTGGCCCTATAGTCTCCAAAGGATCCAAATATCAGTTCTCAGATTCCACAGAAATAAGGCTAGCAAACAGCTCCATGAAATACAGCTGTAACTCAGTGAGTGGAAGTCACACATCACAAAGCAGTTTCTCAGAAAGCTTCTTTCCAGTTTTCATCTGAGGATATTTTCTTTTTCACCATAGGCCTCTATGGGCTTCCAAATATCCTTTGCAAATTCCAAAAGAACAGTCTTAGTGAACGGCTTCTGGAGGGGAAAGCTGTAACTCTGTGAGATGAATTCACAGAACACAAAGCAGTTTCTCAGAAAGTTTCTTTCCAGTGTTTATCTGAGGATATTTCCCTTTTCACCATAGCCCTCCATGGGCTTCCAAATATCACTTTGCAAATTCCACAAGAACAGTCTTAGCGAAAGGCTTCTGGTGAGGAAAGCTGTAACTCTGTGAGATGAATTCACAGTTCCAAAAATTTTTTTCCAAAAGCTTCTTTCTCATTTTGATCAGAGGATATTTCCTTTGGCCCTATAGTCTGCAAAGGGATCTGAAATATCAGTTCTCAGATTCCACCGAAATAAGGCTAGCAAACAGCTCCAGGAAATACAGCTGTAACTCAGTGAGTGGAAGTCACACATCACAAAGCATTTTCTCAGAAAGCTTCTTTCCAGTTTTCATCTAAGGATATTTTCTTTTTCACCATAGGCCTCTATGGGCTTCCCAATATCCCTTTGCAAATTCCAGAAGAACAGTCTTAGCGTACGGCTTCTGGAGGGGAAAGCTGTAACTCTGTGAGATGAATTCACAGAACACAAAGCAGTTTCTCAGAAAGCTTCTTTCCAGTTGTTATCTGAGGATATTTCCCTTTTCACCATAGCCCTCCATGGGCTTCCAAATATCACTTTGCAAATTCCACAAGAACAGTCTTAGTGAAAGGCTTCTTGAGGGAAAGCTGTAACTCTGTGAGATGAATTCACAGATCACAAAGAAGTTTCTCAGAAAGCTTCTTTCTCATTTTGATCGGAGGATATTTCCTTTGGCCCTATAGTCTTCAAAGGGATCCGAAATATCAGTTCTCAGATTCCACAGAAATAAGGCTAGCAAACAGCTCCATGAAATACAGCTGTAACTCAGTGAGTGGAAGTCACACATCACAAAGCAGTTTCTCAGAAAGCTTCTTTCCAGTTTTCATCTGAGGATATTTTCTTTTCACCATAGGCCTCTATGGGCTTCCAAATATCCCTTTGCAAATTCCAGAAGAACAGTCTTAGCGAACGGCTTCTGGAGGAAAGCTGTAACTCTGTGAGATGAATTCACAGAACACAAGCAGTTTCTCAGAAAGCTTCTTTCCAGTTTTATCTGAGGATATTTCCCTTTTCACCATAGCCTCCATGGGCTTCCAAATATCACTTTGCAAATTCCACAAGAACAGTCTTAGCGAAAGGCTTCTTGAGGAAAGCTGTAACTCTGTGAGATGAATTCACAGATCACAAAGAAGTTTCTCAGAAAGCTTCTTTCTCATTTTTCTTGGAGGATATTTCCTTTGGCCCTATAGTCTTCAAAGGGATCTGAAATATCAGTTCTCAGATTCCACAGAAATAAGGCTAGCAAACAGCTCCACGAAATACAGCTGTAACTCAGTGAGTGGAAGTCACACATCACAAAGCAGTTTCTCAGAAACTTCTTTCCAGTTTTCATCTGAGGATATTTTCTTTTCACCATAGGCCTCTATGGGCTTCCCAATATCCTTTGCAAATTCCACAAGAACAGTCTTAGCGAACGGCTTCTGGAGGAAAGCTGTAACTCTGTGAGATGAATTCACAGAACACAAAGCAGTTTCTCAGAAAGCTTCTTTCCAGTTTTATCTGAGGATATTTCCTTTTCACCATAGCCCTCCATGGGCTTCCAAATATCACTTTGCAAATTCCACAAGAACAGTCTTAGTGAAAGGCTTCTTGAGGGGAAAGCTGTAACTCTGTGAGATGAATTCACAGATCACAAAGAAGTTTCTCAGAAAGCTTCTTTCTCATTTTGATCGGAGGATATTTCCTTTGGCCCTATAGTCTTCAAAGGGATCCGAAATATCAGTTCTCAGATTCCACAGAAATAAGGCTAGCAAACAGCTCCACGAAATACAGCTGTAACTCAGTGAGTGGAAGTCACACATCACAAAGCAGTTTCTCAGAAAGCTTCTTTCCAGTTTTCATCTGAGGATATTTTCTTTTCACCATAGGCCTCTATGGGCTTCCAAATATCCTTTGCAAATTCCACAAGAACAGTCTTAGCGAACGGCTTCTGGAGGAAAGCTGTAACTCTGTGAGATGAATTCACAGAACACAAAGCAGTTTCTCAGAAAGCTTCTTTCCAGTTTTATCTGAGGATATTTCCCTTTTCACCATAGCCCTCCATGGGCTTCCAAATATCACTTTGCAAATTCCACAAGAACAGTCTTAGCAAAAGGCTTCTTGAGGAAAGCTGTAACTCTGTGAGATGAATTCACAGATCACAAAGAAGTTTCTCAGAAAGCTTCTTTCTCATTTTGATCGGAGGATATTTCCTTTGGCCTATAGTCTTCAAAGGGATCCAAAATATCAGTTCTCAGATTCCACAGAAATAAGGCTAGCAAACAGCTCCATGAAATACAGCTGTAACTCATTGAGTGGAAGTCACACATCACAAAGCAGTTTCTCAGAAAGCTTCTTTCCAGTTTTCATCTGAGGATATTTTCTTTTTCACCATAGGCCTCTATGGGCTTCCAAATATCCTTTGCAAATTCCAAGAACAGTCTTAGCGAATGGCTTCTGGAGGAAAGCTGTAACTCTGTGAGATGAATTCACAGAACACAAAGCAGTTTCTCAGAAAGCTTCTTTCCAGTTTTATCTGAGGATATTTCCCTTTTCACCACAGCCCTCCATGGGCTTCCAAATATCCTTTGCAAATTCCACAAGAACAGTCTTAGCAAAAGGCTTCTTGAGGGGAAAGCTGTAACTCTGTGAGATGAATTCACAGATCACAAAGAAGTTTCTCAGAAAGCTTCTTTCTCATTTTTTTCATAGGATATTTCCTTTGGCCCTATAGTCTGCAAAGGGATCTGAAATATCAGTTCTCAGATTCCACAGAAATAAGGCTAGCAAACAGCTCCAGGAAATACAGCTGTAACTCAGTGAGTGGAAGTCACACATCACAAAGCAGTTTCTCAGAAAGCTTCTTTCCAGTTTTCATCTGAGGATATTTTCTTTTCACCATAGGCCTCTATGGGCTTCCCAATATCCTTTGCAAATTCCAAAGAACAGTCTTAGCGAACGGCTTCTTGAGGAAAGCTGTAACTCTGTGAGATGAATTCACAGAACACAAAGCAGTTTCTCAGAAAGCTTCTTTCCAGTTGTTATCTGAGGATATTTCCCTTTTCACCATAGCCCTCCATGGGCTTCCAAATATCCCTTTGCAAATTCCCCAAGAACAGTCTTAGAGAAAGTCTTCTTGAGGAGAAAGCTGTAACTCTGTGAGATGAATTGACAGATCACAAAAAGTTTCTCAGAAATCTTCTTTCTCATTTTGATCGGAGGATATTTCCTTGGGCCCTATAGTCTTCAAAGGATCCGAAATATCAGTTCTCAGATTCCACAGAAATAAAGCTTGCAAACAGCTCCACGAAATACAGCCGTAACTCAGTGAGTGGAAGTCACACATCACAAAGCAGTGTCTCAGAAAGCTTCTTTCCAGTTTTCATTTCAGGATATTTTGTTTTTCACCATAGGCCTTTCGGGCTTCCAAATATCCCTTTGCAAATTCCAAGAGAACATTCTCAGCGATGGCTTCTGGAGGGGAAAGCTGTAACTCTGTGAGATGAATTCACAGAACACAAAGCAGTTTCTCGGAAAGCTTCTTTCTCTGGATCAAACCGGACCAGACCGAGTCAAACCAGTTTTGAGCTGCTCAAACTGGGCTCAAACCGGACCAGACCGGCTCAAACCGGTTTTGAACCGCTCAAATTCGACCAGACCGGCTTAAACCGGACCAGACAGGCTCAAACTGGTTTTAACCGGCTCAAATCCAATCCAACCAGACGAGACCGGCTCAAACCTGCTCAAACCGGAACACACGGAATGAATCTGCAAAACCCGACCAGACCGGCTCAAACCGGGTCAATACGGACCAGACCGGCTCTAATGGGTTTTGACCAGCTCAAACTGGACTCAAACTGGACCAGACCGGCTCAAACCGATTTTGACCGGCTCAAACCAGACCAGACCGGACCAGACCGGCTCAAACCTGTTTTGACCATATTAAACTGGCTAAAACCGAACCAGACCGGACTCAAACCGGTTTTAACCAGCTCAAACTGGACAGATCGATTCAAACCGGATCATACCGGACCAGACATGCTCAAACCGGTTTTGACCGGCTCAAACCAGACTCAAACCGGTTTTGACCGGCTCAATCGGGATTAATCCGGACCACACTGACTAAAACCAGTTTTTACCGTATTAGACCGGCTCAAACCACTTTTGGCCGGCTCAAACTGGACCAGATCGACGCAAACCGGTTTTGACCAGCTCAAACCGGAGCAGACTTTCACAAACCGGTTTTCACCGGCTCAAACCGACAAGAGCGGCTCACACCAGCTGAAACTGCACCAGACGGACTCAAACCGGATCAAACCGGTCCAGTCCAGCTCAAACCGTCTCAAAGCGGATCAGACGGCTCAAACCGGATCCACCCGGAGTAGAACGGCTCAAAACGGATCAAACCGGACCAGACCGGCTCAATCCGCATCAATCCGGGCCAGACCGGCTAGACCGGCTAAAACCAGTTTTGACCAGCTCAAATCGGACCAGACCGGCACAAACCGGTGTTGACCAGATCAAACCGCACTAGACCGGCTCTTAGACCAGCTCAAACCATTTGAACAGTCTCAATATGGACCAGACCAGCTCAAACGGGTTTTGACTGGCTCAAACCGGACTCAAACCAGACAAGACTGGCTCAAACCCATTTTGACCAGCTCAAATCGAATCAAACCGACCTGACCGTCTCAAACTGGACTCAAACCAGTTTTGACCAGCTCCAATCGGATCAAACCGCACCGGACCGGCTCTTAGACCGGCTCAAACCGGTTTTAACTGTCCCAATGCGGACCAGACTGGCTCAAATCGGTTTTGACCGGCTGAAACCGGACTCAAACCGATTTTGACTGGCTCAAACCGTACCGGACTGGCTGAAACTGGTTTTAACCGTCTCAATATGGACCAGACCGGCTCAAACCAGTTTTGACCAGCTCAAATCGGACTCAAACCGGACCACACCAGCTCAAATCAGTTTTGACCGTATTAGACCAGCTAAAACTGGTTTCCAACAGATCAAACCGGGCCAGACCGGCTCAAACCGGTTTTGACCGGCACAAACCGGAGCAGACTGGCAAAAACTGGTTTTCACCAGCTCAAACCGTACCAGACCGGTTCACACAGGCTGAAACTGGACCAGACGGGCTCATACCGGATCAAACCGCATCAGACCGGCTCTTAAACCAGCTCAAACCGGTTTTAACCATCTCACTACGAACCAGACTGGCTGAAACCTGTTTTGACCGGCTCAAACCGGACTCCACCCGGACGAGACCGGATCAAACCGGTTTTTACCGGCTCAAACCAGAGAGACCGAACCAGACCGGCTCAAACATATTTTGACTGTATTAGACCTGCTCAAACCGGTTTTGACCAGCTAAAACAGATCCAGACCGGCTCAAACCGGTTTTGACTGGCTGAAACCAGACTCAAACCGGTTTTGAACGGATCAAACAGGACCAAACCGGCTCAAACCGGTTTTGACCGACGCAAAACGGACTCAAAACGGACCACACCGGCTCGAACAGGTTTTGACAGGCTCAAACCAGAAGAAACCAAACCAGACCGGCTAAAACCTGTTTTGACCGGCTCAAACCGGACGAGACCAGCTCAAAACGCACCAGACCGGCTCATACGGATCAAACCGGAACAGACCGGCTCAAACCAGCTTTGATCGTATTAGACAGGCTCAAACGGGTTTTGACCTGCTCAAACCGGACGAGACGGGCTCAAACCGGTTTTGACCAGCTCAAACCGGACCAGACTGGCACAAACCGGACTCAAAGCAGACCAGACTGGTTCAAACCGGTTTTGACCAGCTCAAACCGGACTCAAACGGGTTTTGAACAGATCAAACCAGGCCAGACCGGCTCAAACCGATTTTGACCGGCTCAAACCAGACTCAAACCAGCCAGACTGGCTCAAACCTGTTTTGACTGGCTCAAACCAGACAAGACCGGCTCAAACCGCACCAGACCGGCTCAAACGGATCAAACCGAACAGACCGGCTCAAACCAGCTTTGATCGTATTAGACAGGCTCAAACGGGTTTTGACCTGCTCAAACCGGACGAGACGGGCTCAAACCGGTTTTGACCAGCTCAAACCGGACCAGACTGGCACAAACCGGACTCAAAGCAGACCAGACTGGTTCAAACCGGTTTTGACCAGCTCAAACCGGACTCAAACGGGTTTTGAACAGATCAAACCAGGCCAGACCGGCTCAAACCGATTTTGACCGGCTCAAACCAGACTCAAACCAGCCAGACTGGCTCAAACCTGTTTTGACTGGCTCAAACCAGACTAAAACCGGACCAGACTGGCTCAAACCGGACTGAATCCGGTTTTTAACTCCTCAAACCGGACTCAAATCCGAGCAGACTGGGTCAAACATGTTTTGACCGTATTAGAACGGCTCAAACAGGTTTTATCTGGCTCAAACCGGAACGGACCAGACTGGCTCAAAACGTACTCAAACATGTTTTGACCGGCTCCAACAGGATCAAACCGCACCAGACCGGCTCTTAGACTGGGTCAAACCGGTTTTAACCGTCTCATTAGGGACCAGACAGGGTCTACCAGGTTTTGAACAGCTCAAACCGGACTCAAACCGGACCAGACCGGCTAAAAGCGGTTTGAACCGGCTCAAACCAGACAAGACCGGCTCAAACGGGATCTAACCAGATCAAAACGGCTCAAACCAGTTTTGACGGGCTCAAACCAGAGTCAAACGGGTTTTGACCAGATCAAACCAGGCCAGACCGGCTCAAACCGGTTTTGACTGGCTCAAACCGGACTCAAACCGGACCAGACTGGCTCAAACTTGTTTTGACTGGCTCAAACAGGACTCAAACAGTACCAGACCGGCTCAAACCGGTTTTGACCGGCGGAAACCAGACTCAAACCAGACTAGAACGGCTCAAACCGGTTTTGAATGGCTCAAACCGGACTGAAACAGGAACTGACCGGCTCAAGTAGGAACAGTCTGGCTCAACCAGCTCAAACCAGACCAGACTGGCTCAAACCACCTCAAACCGGACCAGAACATCTCAAACCGGTTTTCACCGGCTCAAACCGGACTCATACGGGTTTTGACCGGATCAAACCAGGCCAGACCGGCTCAAACCTGTTTAGACTGACTCAAACCAGACTCAAACTGCCCCAGACCGATTCCAACCGGTTTTGACAGGCTCAAACTGGACCAGACCAGCTCAAACCGAACCAGACCGGCTAAAACCGGTGTTGACCGGCTCAAACCGGACTAAAACCTGACCAGAACGGCTCAAACCGGAACGGACCAGACGGGCTCAAAACGGACTCAAACATGTTTTGACTGGATCCAACCTGATCAAACCGCACCAGACTGGCTTTTAGACTGGCTCAAACCGGTTTTAACCATCTCATTACTGACCAGACCGGGTCTACCAGGCTTTGAACAGCTCAAACCGGACTCAAATCGGACCAGACCTGCTAAAACCGGTTTGAACAGGCTCAAACAAGACGAGACGGGCTCAAACCAGTTTTGACTGGCTCAAACCAGAGTCAAACGGGTTTTGACCAGATCAAACCAGGCCACACTGGCTCAAAGCGGTTTTGACCAGCTCAAATCGGACTCAAACAGGACCAGACAGTCTCCAAACGGTTTTGACCGGCTTAAACCGTACCAGACCGACTCAAACCGTATCAAACAGGACCAGAACGAATCCAAACGGTTTTGACCGGCTCAAAGCGGACCAGACCGGCTCAAACCGGTTTTTACCGGCTCAAATAGAATCAAACCGGACCTCACTGTCTCAAACCGGATCAAACCGGACGAGACGTGCTCAAACCGGCTCAAAACAGACCACAGGGACTCAAACTGCATCAAAGCGGACCAGACCGACTCAAACCGGGACAATCCGGACCAGACCGGCTGAAACCGGTTTTGACGGCTCAAACTGGTTTTGACCGGCTAAAACCGGACTCAAACCGGTTTTGACCAGCTCAAACCGAATCAATCCGGACCAGACCGGCTCAAACCGGATCAAACCGGACCAGATCGGCTCAAACCGGTATTGACCGGCTCAAACCGGGCCAGAGAGGCTGAAACCTGTTTTGACCAGCTCAAACCGGACTCTAATCTGTTTTGACCGGCTCAAACCAGATTCTAACCGGACCAGACCATCTCAAACCGGTTTTGACCGGCTCAAACCAGACTGAAACCGGACTAGACCGGTTCAAACCGGTTTTGACCGGCTAAAACGCGACCAGACGGGCTCAAACAGGACAAGACCAGCTGAAACCACTTTTGACAGGCTCAAACCAGAGTCAAACGGGTTTTGACCAGATCAAACCAGGCCAGACCGGCTCAAACCGGTTTTGACGGGCTCAAACCGGACTCAAACTGGACCAGACCAGCTCAAACTGGTTTTGAAAGGCTCAAACTGGACTCAAACAGGAACAGACCGGCTAAAACCGGCTCAAGCCAGACCAGACCAGCTCAAACCGACTCAAACCGGACCAGAACATCTCAAACATGTTTTCACCGGCTCAAACCGGACTCTTATGGCTTTTGACCAGATCAAACCAGGCCAGACCGTCTCAAACCGGTTTTGACTGGCTCAAAGCGGATTCAAACCGGTCCAGACCGGTTCCAACCGGTTTTGACAGGCTCAAACCGGACCAGACTGGCTCAAACCGAACGAGACCAGATGAAACCAGATTTGACCGGCTCAAACCGGACTAAAACTGGACCAGACCGGCTGAAACCGGTTTTGAACGGCTCAAGTCAGACCAGACTGACTCAAACCAGATGAAACCCGATCAGACCGGCTCAAACCGGTTTTGACTGGCTCAAAACGACTCAAACCGGTTTTGACCAGATGAAATGAGACCAGACCGGCTCAAACCGGATCAAACCATACCAGAACGGCTCCAACCGGATTAGACCGGATCAAACTGCTGGATCAAACCAATTTCGACTGGCTCAAACCGGATTAAATGGGATCAAACTGGACTTGACCGGATCCATCAGGCTCAAACCGGACCAGACCGGCTCCAACTGGCTCAAACCGGACTCAAACTGGAACGGACCAGACCGGCTCAAACCGGACGCAAACCAGTTTTGACTGGCTCAAACCGGATCAAACCGCACCAGACCGGCTCTTAGACCAGCTCAAACCAGTTTTAACGGTCTCAATACGGACAAGACCGTCTCAAACCAGATTTGACCTGCTCAAATCGAATCCAACCGAACCTGACCGGCTCAAACCGGAAGCAAACCAGCTTTGACTGGCTCAAACCGTATCAAACCGCACCAGACCAGCTCTTAGACTGGCTCAAACCGGGTTTGACCAGCTCAAACCGGAATGAAGCCGGACCAGACCGGCTCAAACAGATTTTGACTGGTTCAAACCAGACCAGATCGTACCGGACCGGCTTAAACCTGTTTTGACCGTCTCAAAGCGGACCAGACCAGCTCAAAACGGTTTTGACTGGCTCAAATCGAATCAAACCATAGCAGACCGGCTCAAACCGGATGAAACCGGATCACACCGGCTGAAAACGGATCAATCCGGACCAGACCGGCTAGACAGGCTCAAACCGGTTTTGACCGGCTTAAACCATAGCAAACCGGACCAGACTGGCCCAAACCGGATCAAACAGGACCAGACCAGCTCAAAATGGATCAATCCAGACCAGACCGTCTAGACCGGCTCCAAGCGGTTTTGACCAGCCCAAATCCGACCAGACCGGCTTAAACCGGACCATACTGGCTCAAACCGGGTTTGACCGGCTCAAACCGGACTCAAAGTGCACCAGACAGGCTCAAACCGGTTTGGACCGGCTCAAACCGGATGAGACCAGCTCAAACAGGATCATACCGGACCAGACCGGATCTTAGACCGTCTCAAAACGGTTTTTCCGTCTCAATACAGACCAGACAGGCTCAAATCGTATCAAACCGGAGCAGACTGGCTCAAACCGGTGCAAACCTGACCAGACTGACTCAAACCGGTTTTGACCGGCTCAAACCAGGCTCAATGAAACCCGACTAGACTGGCTCAAACCGGACCAGACCGGCTCAAACCGGATCAAACCGGACCAGAACGGCTCAAACCAGTTTTGACCGGCTCAAACCAGAGTCAAACGGGTTTTGACCAGATCAAACCATGCCAGACCGGCTCCAACCAGAGTCAAACCGGCCCAGACCGGCTCAAACCTGTTTTAACTGGCTCAAACCGGACTGAAACCGGACCAGACCAGCTCAAAGCGGTTTTGACCGACTGCAACCGGACTCTAACCAGACTAGACCGGCTCAAACCGGTTTTGAATGGCTCAAACCGTACTCAAACAGGAACAGAGTGGCTCAAACAGGAACAGACCGGCTCAAACAGGAACAGACTGGCTCAAACCGGCTCAAACCAGACCAGACCGGCTCAAACCGGCTGAAACCGGACCAGAACATCTCAAACCGGTTTTCACCAGCTCAAACCAGTCTCATACGTGTTTTGACCGGATCAAACCAGGCCAGACCGGCTCAAACCGGTTTTGACTGACTGAAACCGGACTCAAACAGGCCCAGACCGGTTCCAACCGGTTGTAACAGGCTCAAACCTGACCAGACCGACTCAAACCGTACCAGACCCGCTGAAACCGGTTTTGACCAGCTTGAACCGGACTAAAACCGGACCAGACCAGCTGAAATTGCTTTTTACCGGCTCAAACCAGACCAGACCGGCTCAAACCGGCTGAAACCGGACCAGAACATCTCAAACCGGTTTTGACCAGCTCAAACCGGTCTCATACGGGTTTTGACCGGATCAAACCAGGCCAGACCGGCTCAAACCGGTTTTGACTGACTGAAACCGAACTCAAACAGGCCCAGACCGGTTCCAACCGGTTGTGACAGGCTCAAACCGGACCAGACTGGCTCAAACCGTACCAGACCCGCTGAAACCGGTTTTGACCAGCTCGAACCGGACTAAAACCGGACCAGACCAGCTGAAATTGCTTGTTACCGGCTCAAACCAGACCAGACCGGCTCAAACCAGTTTTCACCGGTTCAAACCGACTAAAACCAGTTTTGACCGGATGACACCGGGCCAGACCGGCTCAAAATGGTTTTGATCTGCTCAAACCGGAGTCAAACCGGACCAGATCGGCTCAAACCGGTTTTGACCGGCTCAAATCTAATCAACCCGGATCAGACCAGCTCAAACCGGATGAAACCGCAGCAGACCGTCTCAAACCTGTTTTCACCGGCTCAAACCGGACGAGACGGGCTCAATCCGGTTTTGTCTGGCTCAAACCCGACCAGACCGGCTCTAACCCAACCAGACCGGCTCTAACCAGCTAAAACCTGACCAGACCGGCTCAAATTGGTTTTGAGTGGTAAAACCGAACCGGACCGACTCAAACCGGTTTTGACCGGCTGAAACGGGACTCAAACCGAACCAGACCGGCTCAAACCTATTTTGACCGTATTGGACCGGCTCAAACCGGTTTTGACCGTCTCAAACCGAACCAGACCGGCTCAAACTGGTTTTGACCGGCTTCAACCGGATTCAAACCGGAATGGAACAGACGGGTTCAAACCGGACTAAAACCGGTTTTTACCACCTCAAACCGGACTCAAATCCGAGCAGACCGGCTCAAATATGTTTTGACTGTATTAGACTGGCTCAAACCAGATTTGACTGGCTCAAACCGGACGAGACGGGCTCAAACTGGTTTTGACCGGCTCAAACCGGACCAGACCGGCACAAACCGGACTCAAACCGGACTCAAACCTGACCAGACTGGCTCAAACCCGTTTTGACAGGCTCAAACCAGACTCAAACGGGTTTTCACCAGATCAAACCAGGCCAGACCAGCTCAAACCGATTGTGACCGTCTCAAACCGGACTCAAACCGGACCAGACCAGCTCAAACCTGTTTTGACTGGCTCAAACGGGACTCAAACCGGACCAGACCGCCTCAAACCGGTTTTGACCGGCTCAAACCAGAAAGGACCAGACCGGCTCAAAACGGACTCAAACGTGTTTTGACCGGCTCCAACCGGATCAAACCGCACCAGACCGACTCTTAGACTGGCTCAAACCAGTTTCAACCATCTCATTATGGACCAGACCGGGTCTACCAAATTTTGAATGGCTCAAACCGGACTCAAACCGGACCAGACCGGCTCATACCGGTTAGAAACGGCTCAAACCAGACCAGACCGGCTCAAACCGGATCAAACCAGAGCAGAACGGCTCAAACCAATTTTGACCGGCTCAAACCAGAGTCATACGGGTTTTGACCAGATCAAACCAGGCCAGACCGGCTCAAACCAGTTTTGACCGGCTCAAACCGGACTCAAACTGGACCAGATCGGCTCAAACCTGTTTTGACTGGCTCAAACCGGACTCAAACCGGACCAGACCGGCTCAAACCGGTTTTGACCAGCTGAAACCGGACTCAAACCGGATTAGACCGGCTCAAACCGATTTTGAACAGCTCAAACCGGACTCAAACAAGAACAGACCGGCTCAAACAGGAACAGACTGGCTCAAAACGGACTAAACATGTTTTGACCAGCTTCAACCGGATCAAACCGCACCAGACCGGCTCTTAGACCGGCTCACACCAGTTTTAACTCCCTCAATATGGACCAGACCGGCTGAAACAGGTTTTGACCGGCTCAAACCGGACTCAAACCGGACCAGACAGTCTCAAACTGGTTTGAAACGGCTCAAAGCAGACCAGACAGGACCAGACCTGCTCAAACCTGTTTTGACCGGCTCAAACCTTATCAAACCGCACCAGACCGGCTCTTAGACTGGCTGAAACCATTTGAACAGTCTCAATATGGACCAGACCGGCTCAAACGGGTTTTGACGGGCTCAAACCGGACTCAAACCAGACCAGACTGGCTCAAACCCGTTTTGACCAGCTCAAATCGAATCAAACCAACCTGACCGTCTCAAACTGGACTCAAACCGGTTTTGACGGGCTCAAATCGGATCAAACTGCACCAGACCAGCACGTAGACCGGCTCAAACAGGTTTTAACCGTCCCAATGCGGACCAGACTGGCTCAAATAGGTTTTGACTGGCTCAAACCGGACTCAAACCGATTTTGACCAGCTCAAACCGGACCGCACCGGCTCAAACCATTTTTAACCGTCTCAATACGGACCAGACCGGCTCAAACCGGTTTTGACCGGCTCAAATCGGACTCAAACCGGACCACACCAGCTCAAATCTGTTTTGACCGTATTAGACCGGCTCAAACCGGTTTCCACCAGATCAAACCAGGCCAGACCGGCTCAAACCGGTTTTGACCGGCACAAACCGGAGCAGACTGGCACAAACTGGTTTTCACCAGCTCAAACCGTACCAGAGTGGCTCACACAGGCTGAAACCGGACCAGACGGGCTCAAACCGGATCAAACTGCATCAGACCGGCTCTTAAACCGACTCAAACCGGTTTTAACCGTCTCACTACGGACCAGACCGGCTGAAATCTGTTTTAACCGGCTCAAACCGGACTCCACACGGACGAGACCGGATCAAACCGGTTTTTACCAGCTCAAACCAGAGAGACCGAACCAGACCGGCTCAAACATATTTTGACTGTATTAGACCTGCTCAAACCGGTTTTGACCAGCTAAAAGAGATCCAGACCGGCTCAAACCGGTTATGACTCGCTGAAACCAGACTCAAACCGGTTTTGAACGGATCAAACAGGACCAAACTGGCTCAAACCGGTTTTGACCGACGCAAAACGGACTCAAAACGGACCACACCGGCTCGAACCGGTTTTGACAGGCTCAAACCGGAAGAAACCGAACCAGACCGGCTAAAACCGGTTTTGACAGGCTCAAACCGGACGAGACCAGCTCAAACCGCACCAGACCGGCTCAAGCGGATCAAACCGGAACAGACCGGCTCAAACCAGCTTTGATCGTATTAGACAGGCTCAAACGGGTTTTGACCTGCTCAAACCGGACCAGACGGGCTCAAACCGGTTTTGACCGGCTCAAACTGGACCAGACCGGCACAAACCGATTTTGACGGGCTCAAACCGGACCAGACCGGCTCCAATCGGATCAAACTGGACAAGACCGATTCAAACCGGTTTTGACCGGCTCAAACCGGACTCAAATCGTAACAGACTGGCTCAAACCGGCTCAAAAAGGAACAGAATGGCTCAAACAGGATCAAACAGGACCAGACAGGCTCAAACCGGTTTTGTACGGCTCAAACTGGACTGAAACCGGTTTTGACCGGCTCAAACCGGATCAAACAGGACCAGACCGGCTCAAACTGGCTCATACTGGACTCAAACCGGAACGGACCAGACTGGCTCAAACTGGACTCAAACCGGTTTTGACCTCTCAGACCGGATCAAAATGCACCAGACCGGCTTCTAGACTGGCTCAAACACGTTTTAACCATCTCAATACGGACCAGACCGGCTCAAACCGGTTTTGAACAGCTCAAATCGAATGAAATCGGACCTGACCGGCTCAAACCGGATCAAACCGGACCAAACCGGCTCAAAACGGAACAATACGAACCAGACCGGCTAGAGCGGCTGAAACCGGTTTTGACCGGCTCAATCCTCAATTAAACTGGTTTTGAGGGTCTCAAACCGTATCAAACTGGACGAGACCAGCGCAAACCGGACTCAAACCGGACTCAAACCGGACCAGACCTGCTCAAGCCGGGTTTGACCGGCTCAAATCAGACTCAAACTGGTTTTGACCAGATCAAACCAGGCCAGACAGGCTCAAACCGGTTTTGACCAGCTCAAACCGGACTCAAACAAGACCAGACCGGCTCAAACCGGTTTTGACTGGCTCAAACTTGACTCAAACCAGACCAGACCGGCTCAAACAGGTTTTGACTAGCTCAAACCGGACGAGACGGGCTCAAACCGGTTTTGACCGGCTCAAACCGGACCAGACCGGCACAAACCGGACTCAAACCAGAACAGACTGGCTCAACCGGTTTTGACCAGCTCAAACCGGACTCAAACGGGTTTTGACCGGATCAAACCAGGCCAGACCGGCTCAAACCGATTTTGACCGGCTCAAACCGGACTCAAACCAGCCAGACCTGCTCAAACCTGTTTTGACTGGCTCAAACCGGACTAAAACCGGACCAGACCGGCTCAAACCGACTCAAACCGGTTTTAACCATCTCAATACGGACCAGACCGGCTCAAACCAGACCAGACCGGCTCAAATATGTTTTGACTGTATTAGAGTGGCTCAAACCAGTTTTGACGGCTCAAACCGGAATGGACCAGACTGGCTCAAAACGTACTCAAACATGTTTTGACCGGCTCCAACTGTATCAAACCACACCAGACCGGCTCTTAGACTGGATCAAACCGGTTTTAACCATCTCATTACGGACGAGACAGGGTCTACCAGGTTTTGAACAGCTCAAACTGGACTCAAACCGGACCAGACCGGCTAAAAAAGGTTTGAACCGGCTCAAACCAGATAAGACCGGCTCAAACAGGATCTAACCGGATCAAAACGGCTCAAACCAGTTTTGACGGGCTCAAACCAGAGTCAAACAGGTTTTGACCAGATCAAACCAGGCCAGACCGGCTCAAACCGGTTTTGACCGGCTTCAACTGTATTCAAACCGGAACGGAACAGACGGGATCAAACCGGATAAAACCGGTTTTACCGCCTCAAACCGGACTCTAATCCGAGCAGACCGGCTCAAATATGTTTTGACTGTATTAGAGTGGCTCAAACCAGATTTGACCGTCTCAAACCGGATGAGACGGGCTCAAACTGGTTTTGACTGGCTCAAACAGGACCAGACCAGCACAAACCGGACTCAAACCGGACTCAAACCTGACCAGACTGGCTCAAACCCGTTTTGACAGGCTCAAACCAGACTCAAACGGGTTTTCACCAGATCAAACCAGGCCAGACCGGCTCAAACCGATTGTGACCGGCTCAAACCGGACTCAAACCGGACCAGACCGGCTCAAACCTGTTTTGACTGGCTCAAACGGGACTCAAACCGGACCAGACTGGCTCAAACTGGTTTTGACCGGCCCAAACCAGAAAGGACCAGACCGGCTCAAAACGGACTCAAACGTGTTTTGACCGGCTCCAACCGGATCAAACCGCACCAGACCGACTCTTAGACTGGCTCAAACCAGTTTTAACCGTCTCATTACGGACCAGACCGGGTCTACCAGGTTTTCAATGGCTCAAACCGGACTCAAACTGGACCAGACCGGCTCATGCCGGTTAGAAACGGCTCATACCAGACCAGACCGGCTGAAACCGGATCAAACCGGAGCAGAACGGCTCAAACCAATTTTGACCGGCTCAAACCAGAGTCATACGGGTTTTGACCAGATCAAACCAGGCCAGACCGGCTCAAACCGGTTTTGACCGGCTCAAACCGGACTCAAACCGGACCAGACCGGCACAAACCTGTTTTGACTGGCTCAAACCGGACTCAAACTGGACCAGACCGGCTCAAACCGGTTTTGACCGGCTGAAACCGGACTCAAACCGGATTAGACCGGATCAAACCGATTTTGAACAGCTCAAACCAGACTCAAACAGGAACAGACCGGCTCAAACAGGAACAGACTGGCTCAAAACGGACTAAACATGTTTTGACCGGCTTCAACCGGATCAAACCGCACCAGACCGGCTCTTAGACCGGCTCAAACCAGTTTTAACCGTCTCAATACCGACCAGACCGGCTCAAACAGGTTTTCAATGGCTCAAACCGACTCAAACTGGACCAGACCGCTCATGCCGGTTAGAAACGGCTCATACCAGACCAGACCGGCTGAAACCGGATCAAACCGGACCAGACCGGCTCAAACCAGTTTTGACCGGCTCAAACCAGAGTCATACGGGTTTTGACCAGATCAAACCAGGCCAGACCGGCTCAAACCGGTTTTGACCGCTCAAACCGGACTCAAACCGGACCAGACCGGCACAAACCTGTTTTGACTGGCTCAAACCGACTCAAACTGGACCAGACCGCTCAAACCGGTTTTGACCGGCTGAAACCGGACTCAAACCTGATTAGACCGGATCAAACCGATTTTGAACAGCTCAAACCAGACTCAAACAGGAACAGACCGGCTCAAACAGGAACAGACTGGCTCAAAACGGACTAAACATGTTTTGACCGGCTTCAACCGGATCAAACCGCACCAGACCGGCTCTTAGACCGGCTCAAACCAGTTTTAACCGTCTCAATACCGACCAGACCGGCTCAAACAGGTTATGACCGGCTCAAACCGGACTCAAACCAGACCAGACCGCCTCAAACCGGTTTGAAACGCTCAAAGCAGACCAGACAGGACCAGACCGGCTCACATCTGTTTTGACCGGCTCAAACCTTATCAAACCGCACCAGACTGGCTAAAACCGGATCAAACCTGACCAGACCAGCTCAAAATGGATCAATCCAGACCAGAGCGGCTAGACCGGCTCAAACCGGTTTTGACTGGGTCAAACCGGATCAAACCGGACCAGACTGGCTCAAAACAGTTCAAAACGGACCACACGGACTCAAACCACATCAAACCGGACCAGACCGGCTCAAACCAGATCAAACAGGACCAGACCGGCTCAAACCGGACTCCAACCAGACCAGACCGGCTCAAACCGGTTTTGACCAGCTCAAACCGGTCCAGAACGGCTCACACGGATCAAACCAGACCAGACTGGCTCAAAACGGTTCAAGACGGATAACACAGACTCAAACCGCACCAAACCGGACCAGACCGGCTCAAACCGGCTCAAACAGGACTCAAACCAGAACGGACCAGACCGGCTCAAACCGGACTCAAACTGGTTTTGACCGGCTCAAACGGGATCAAACCACACCAGACCAGCTCTTAGACCGGATCAAACCGGTTTCATCCATCTCAAACCAGACCAGACCGGCTCAAACCGGTTTTGACCAGCTCAAACCGCACTCAAACCGGACCAGACCGGCTGGAACCAGTTTTCACCAGCTAAAACCAGACCAGAACGGACCAGACCAGATCATACCTGTTTTCACCATATTTGACTGGCTCATACCTGTTTAGACTGGCTAAAACCGAACCAGACTTGCTCAAACCGGTTTTGACTGGCTCAAACCAGACTCAAACTGGTTTGGACCGGATCAAACCAGACCAGATGGGCTCAAACCGGATTTGACCGGCTTAAATCGGACTCAAACCGGTTTTTAATGGATCAAACCGGACCTGACCGATTCAAACCGGTTTTGACCATCTCGAACCAGACTCAAACCAGAACAGTCCAGCTCAAACCAGCTCAAACCAGACCAGACCGTCTCAAACCGGCTCAAACCAGACCAGACCGGCTCAAACCAGACCAGACCAGCTCAAACCGGATCAAACTCGACCAGACCGGCTCAAACCGGTTTTGACAGGCTCAAACCGACTCAAACCGGTTTTGACCGGATGAAACCGGACCAGACCGGCTCAAAACGGTTTTGACCTGCTCAAACCGGACCCAAAATGGACCAGATCGGCTCAAACTGGTTTTGACCGCCTCAAATCTAATCAAACCGGACCAGACCGGCTCAAAGTGGAGCGCACGGCAGCAGACTGTCTCAAACTGGTTTTGACCAGCTCAAACCAGACGAGACGGGCTCAAACCGGTTTTGACCGGCTCAAACCGACCAGACCGCCTCTACCCCGACTAGAACGTCTCAAAGGAGCTAAAACCTGACCAGACCGGCTCAAATCGGTTTTGAACGGTTCTAACCAAACTGGATCGACTCAAACCACTTTTGACTGGCTGAAACCGGACTCAAACCGGACCAGACCGGCTCAAACCTATTTTGACCGTATTAGACCAGCTCAAACCGCTTTTGACCGTCTGAAACCGAACCAGACCGGCTCAAACCTGTTTTGACCCTATTAGACTGGCTCAAATCTGTTTTGATTGGCTCAAACCGAACCAGACCGGCTCAAACCGGTTTAGACCGTCTCAAACCCGATTCAAACCGGTTTTGACCGGCTCACACCCGACTCAAACCGGTTTTGACCGGATCAAACTGGACCAGACCGGCTCAAACCGGTTTTGACCGGATCAAACAGGAATCAAACCGGACCAGACCGGCTCAAACCGGTTTTGATCGGCTAAACCGACCAGACCGGTTCAAACCGGATCAAACCAGACCAGAACGGCTCGAACCGGTGTTGACCGGGTCAAAGCGTACCAGACAGGCTCAAACCGGTTTTGACTGGCTCAAATCGAATTAAACCAGACCTGACCGGCTCAAACCCGATGAAACCGGACCACACCGGCTCAAAACGGATCAATCCGGACGAGACCGGCTAGACAGGCTAAAACTGGTTTTGACCGCTCAAACCGGACTCAAACGGGTTTTGACCACATCAAACCGGATCAAACCAGACCAGACCAGATGAAACCGGTTTTGACTGGCTCAAACCAGACTCAAACCGGACCAGACCGGCTCAAACCGGTTTTGACAGGCTCAAACCAGACCAGACCGGCTCAAACCGCATGAAACTCGACCAGACCGGCTCAAACCGGTTTTGACAGGCTCAAACCGACTCAAACCGGTTTTGACCGGATGAAACCGGACCAGACCGGCTCAAAACGGTTTTGACCTGCTCAAACCGGACCCAAAATGGACCAGATCGGCTCAAACTGGTTTTGACCGCTCAAATCTAATCAAACCGGACCAGACCGGCTCAAACTGGAGCACACGGCAGCAGACTGTCTCAAACTGGTTTTGACCGGCTCAAACCGGACGAGACGGGCTCAAACCGGTTTTGACCGGCTCAAACCCGCCCAGACCGCCTCTACCCCGACTAGAACGTCTCAAAGGAGCTAAAACCTGACCAGACCGGCTCATGTGTTAAGCCCCAACCTTCAAGGTGATGATGGTGGAAGGTAGGGCCTTTGGGAGGTGATGAGGTTATGAGGGTGGAGACTCACAAATGGGATTCGTGCCCTTATAAAGAGACACATGGCCAGGTGCAGTGACTCACACCTATAATCCCAGCACTTTGGGAGGCCAAGGCAGGCACATCATTTGAAGTCAAGAATTTGAGATCAGCTTGGGCAACATGGTGAAACTCCATCTCTACCAAAACTGCAAAATTAGCCAGCATGAGGACACACACCTGTGGTCCCAGCTACTTGGAAGCTGAGGTGGGAGGATTGCTTGGGCCCAGGAGGCAGAAATTATAGTGAGCTGAGATTGAGTCACGGCATTCAGGCTGGACAACAGAATGAGATCCTGTCTAAAAATAAAAAATAAAA
>JAKFHT010001593.1:0-26323 GCA_023783455.1 Erythrocebus patas
AGTTGCTATAGGATTCTGTACTAGTCACTTAACCTCCCGCTCTATTTCCTCATTTCTAATATGGGGATAATGACACCTTCTATTCCACAAGGTTGTGAAAATAAAATAACTTTCTTGAAAGTGCTCTGTCAACTGAGATGCTTGACATAGAAACATTATTTCAAACAGAACCATCAGATAGCTTCATCTCAAAAGAGCCCCAGATGGGCAATGGAATCCCTGTATCTCTGAGCTTCGATCAAGTAGGACTCCAGATCTGCCAACTGTGGTTGGTGACTTTGGGAATGTTGGGGGACAAAGAATGCATAAATACCCTGAAGTGACTGTTGAGGAAATGATCTTTGCCATAATCAGTGTGTAATCTATATCATCATGGAGACATCTAAATCCTTTATATAACATGCTTCTCAAAGCAGTTTCATCTATACTATTTCATGTGGCACTCAATACTCATTTGAGGTACTGAGCACTGATGGAAAGTGCCCAGCATTGTGTCCACCACATGGAAGACACTTAACACATTTGAGATTAAATTAAAATTGTTCCACTTGCTTTGTTACAACTTTCCTCTTCCTGCAAGGGGTCCATCTGAATTTGCAAAATCCTTCCCATCTTCCCTTTGAGGCCCATCCATTACAAAGGACACCTTAGTCCAGAACCGGGCCCTAAACCTCCAGATCAGCCTTTCTGAATCCACACAGTACCATGCACCTGATACTGTCTTGTACTCCAGTCATTTATGTACTTGTCTTAACCTCTTTCCTTCCTTCTCCACCTTCCCACTAAATTCAAAAACTCTTTGAAGACAGAAGAAAGAAGAAAGAAAGATTGATTTATTTGTATTTCACCAATCTAATAGTTGCTTTATGTCAGTCTCATTTTATAAAGTTTTTAATTATGGAAATTTTCATATATACTTTCATATATATATATATAAAGTATAATTAAACACCAATATACCCCTCACCCAGCTTAACAATTAGCGACACAGGACAATAATCGCATTGATACCTCCACTCCTTCTGCCTTCTTAGTTTGAATAATTTAATAGCAAATCCCAGACAGCATATGATTTCATCCATAAATACTTCAATATGAATGACACTTTCTGCATTTCTGTGTCCCCCTACAATTGGAAGATGACTTGCATCTATGTTCCCTGCTACTGAGAGCACCTCAGATTATTTCTGAGTGTGCCTATTATGTGCTACATCTTGTGCTTGGTTTCAGAGGTTCTGTCTGAGATGCGGAGCCACACTAGTACCAAGCCGCAATACTCCCAACCGAGAATTGCTACGGTTCCAGGGAGTGAGCTCAGGGTGCACGAGGGAGCCCAGTAGCAGGACCTGAATTGCACTAAGTGAATTGAGCGGAATAGGTTTTCTCATCTCATGGTGACCCTGAGTTCAAAGTTGCCACGAGACTGGGGGTCTCCAACAGGAGGCGCTGCAAAGAGAGGGGGTGGCGCGGGGCTCCCTGTGTTCAGTTTCTCCTGAGGGAGCCTGGGAAGGCAGCCATCCCGGGCGGCGGGTGAAAACCCAGTAACAACACCGTTTAATAGGCGATCAGGACGCCGAGTGCCAGGGCCCAATAGGTGCCCCAGGATTCAGGTTCGGGGCAGAGGTACAGGGGTGCAGGGCAGGTCTGGCACCTGCTCCCCAGGACTTCTGGACGCTGCCCGTTGACCTGGCTGCCGCCGGTTCCTGTCCCAGCTGCGGCTCTTCCTGATAGAATATCTCGGAGCAAGGCACTGGACAGAACGAGGAAACACCTGTTTCCAACAAGAAACGAGGTAGGGGGGAAGCCCCCACCAGGCTTCCAATGGCCTCTCATTGAGCTTGCTCTCGAGAGCCTTGTAAAAGCGTGCCCAGAAAGCCAGCGGAGATCATTTTTCAAAAAGATCGCTTTCTATTTCTTACTTCCCCCCTCCTTTTCCTAAGCCTAAGCTGTAACGTCTTTTTCTTGAAAAAAATAAAAATTCACCTTTCCTCTGAGTGGTTTCCCGCTCCTCTCAGACCCAGTAAGGCCCTCGCCTTGGAATCAACAAGGACCACCACCCCCAACCCCAAATTTTGCAACTGCATTGGCTTCCAGGTTTTTCACTTCCTTGGTACCCCGCCAACCTATACAGGTAGGAATTAGGACTTGGGGGCTGTGGAACAAAGAAACCAGGGAGTCCCTGTCCCAGGTCAGATGCCCCTTCCGCAGCCTCCGACCAACTGGGGAACAAGAGGAGATCAGAAGCATGTGAACCCCCCAACTCCGGTCTCATGGCACTTTCCAAAGGCTAGCATAGCAGCCCGAGGACGCGTGGGAGGTGGGGACAGCCCCCGGGCAGCACACAGACAGACCCCCACGGAACAGGCCTTGAGTGGCCGTGCGCGCCAGCGGCCTCCACGCACTGGGTTCTGTTATTTCATCAGCAGTTTCAGAAGAACCTGCCAAAAGCAGTTATGCCTCACTGCAATGTGTAGCTTTTTCCTGCCATTTTTTCATAATAAAAGAGGGAGTGAAGCTCGCTCGCTCTCTCCCTCCACCCCCCTCTCCCAAAAAGAGCCAAATGGATGCAAGAAAAAAAAAAAAAAACCCACACACCAATCTCCGAGGGGATGCCAATGAGGTGTGGCTTGTATTTAAATATCCAATATGTCAATGTAAGGGGAGTGGGTATGTATATAAAGTGCCGTTTGCATCTGATAGCTGGACGAAGCCAGCTATGAGAGGCCGGGGGAGATGGATGCGGAGGGGAAGAGGCACTTTGACTGAGAGCAAGGTCAGGAGCGCGCTGCCCTACGCTCCCCGCCGCTGAGAAGTTCCTTGGACGCGAACAGACGTCGACTGCAGCTCGGCAGAGCGCAGAGCAAGCGAGCTAGCGAGGGAGCACCGCCGAACCGCCCGCGCCCGCTGCGGGGAGAGGCAGTTCGCGCCCCGTGGCCCCGGCTCGGCCCGCGCGCGCCCAGCACAACCCGCGCCGCAATCTGCCCAGCCATGGCAGAGGTGGGGGGCGTCTTCGCCTCCTTGGACTGGGATCTACACGGCTTCTCCTCGTCTCTGGGGAACGTGCCCTTAGCTGACTCCCCAGGTTTCCTGAACGAGCGCCTGGGCCAAATCGAGGGGAAGCTGCAGCGTGGCTCACCCACAGACTTCGCCCACCTGAAGGGGATCCTGCGGCGCCGCCAGCTCTACTGCCGCACTGGCTTCCACCTGGAGATCTTCCCCAACGGCACGGTGCACGGCACCCGCCACGACCACAGCCGCTTCGGTGAGGACGCGGTCGGGGGAACGGGAGGCGGGCGGACGGCGC
Organism: Erythrocebus patas; assembly: GCA_023783455.1. Lineage (NCBI taxonomy): Eukaryota > Metazoa > Chordata > Mammalia > Primates > Cercopithecidae > Erythrocebus > Erythrocebus patas. The sequence continues at coordinate 3,305 of JAKFHT010001593.1, forward strand.
ACTGGGGAGCCCACAGCTCCGGGCTCCGGCGTAGGGCCCGCGGACCGCCCCCCGGGCTTGGTGTCATCCGGGCCAGTCGAGGCGAGACACGACGACGCGGGCGTGGGCCTCTCGACATCAGGGGGCCCTGCACCCTCGGACACTCTCAGGACGGGGCAGGGGCGCCTTGCGATGAGGCCTCTCCTTTCGCCGCTCCACCGGATCTCCCCGGGGAGCAAGGGGGTAGTTCTGGGAGCTGGACTCTAAGCCTTGAATGAAAGCAGGTGGAGCTGAGACAGGGGTGGGAGCTCTCGCCTAGGAGGCCGGGACCGTGCCTGCAGCGCGGGCCGAGCCTCGAAGGCAGCAGGGCTGTGGCAGCTGATTTCCTGGAACAGGATCCTGCATGGGCCAAGGGCATGTGAGGCGGTCGGCCGGCACACAAATCGCTTTTGGTCCGTGGGTACCCGGCAGCTGTGGTGTCTGCCTGCCTCGGGGTCGCTCTGTCCAGGGTCGGAGCCAATCCAGGCAGCCTGGCATGAATTGGGAATCTAGGAAAACCTCGCGGTGTCCACCGTGTAAGGGCACAAGTCCTGGGGCAGCTTTTGCCGGAAACTACCCCTGGACTCCTTGCCTCAGTGAGGAAACCGTCCTGGGCCCACTCCCAGTCCCAGAAACAGTTGTCTCTTGGGCCCAAAGCAGGAAACGTTCGACCTTCATCCAGGATTGTCTCTGCCTGCCTGCCACTATACAGACTGTTCAACACAGCTGCCTGTCTCACATATAGAACTAATTACACAATTAATATAAGCCTTGATCTGTGACGAAGATCATTAAGTTTCTAAGCAAATGTGTTCACTCCTCAGTAATTTGCCATTTTTATTTTCAATTTCCAATTATCTACTAAGATATCATGGGGGGTTCTGTGACAGCTACCTTTGCCCCTCCATGTCCTCCAATGTCCTCAGCTTCCTCCCAAGGACCCTGTAATCCAAGAAGGACATCTTTTCCCCTAAGCCAGTAAGATGTTCTGCCCACACTCAAACATGACACCCTTCCCTTCTTTTTCCCGCCCTCCTTCTTGCCAACATCTGCCCCAACCCCCTAAATCTCTCCATCCTCCTATTCTCCATGCCTTGCTAGAGCTGCATCTGGAGTGCACAGCAAAAAGGGGAACATAGGGGCCAGTTGCTGGGTAAGGCCAAGCCTGGCAAACAACTTAGGGGCAGGATTGGTCTTCCTTGCTGGGAACAGGCAGAAACCCTAATGAGGTCTATGGCATCTTGGAAAAATGCACTCAAACATAGCTAGAGTACTGTGGGTTGGGAGGGGTAATGGAGGGGTGCAGGTGTCTGTATAAACTTGCAGCAGGTCCTCAAAAGGGTGATAAGGTGGAGTGGGAGGAGAGGGAGTGTTAACTTGGCTCCTTTCCCTTTCATTGCTTGTGATTTTGCAGTCCCCTTTTGTTCCTCTTCATAAGGAATGGGACTCCCACCCTGGCCTCAGAGGCGTCCTGAAATGGCATAAAGATACCGGGGTAACTCATTGCTGATATACAACCCAAAAAAAAGGTCATGAAATGATGGAGAAATGTGGGGTGGGGGCAGCGAAGGTGGAGAAATTATGAGCACACCTCCCAGCAGCTCCAAATATTTTTCTGATTTTGTGCCTAAGCTGAGCCCAGTAACCTACAAGGTCAACATAAATCAGTAATAGGCTCTTGGGATAAGCGGTCTTTAATTACCTCCCTAAAGACACATCTTGATTTCTTTTCATCTCCCAGGTCTGCTAAGGGTGTTAAGTTTAAGGAGAAACCAAAGGAAATAAAATTGGCAGGAGAAAGGGACATTTTCACTGCTGCTTAACTGACTGCTTCATTTTTGGTTTTGCCTTTAAAAAAGAAAACAACACTGCCCAAGAGCACCTCTGCATCACCTTTTCCCTTTCCTCCTTCCCCGACTTCCTGTCACTTTCCTGCACTTCCTGTAAAGAAAATGATAACTAGTCAAAGCTGTCTCTTTGTAACCTTCCCTGCCAACTTTAAAACACATATTCTTTCTCCGTTTAGCTTTTGGCACAGAAAGAGGTGGCGTTCGAGTTTGCTAACTCTCTCCTCCCTCCACATTTGAGTTAATCAGCCAGGGTATTCAATAAATTGAAACTTTAACATTCCATAAGTGCTTTAGCAGTCAACATTCCAGCAGGGTAAAGTAGGCCAGACTTAAGATATAAAATATTATAGATTTCTGCTAGCGGGGAGGAGGTAGTCTCCAAAAGCCATGTGAAGTAAATAGCTATTTGTTGTAATTGGAGAGCAGGGCCCCCAAGGATTACCCTGGAATCCATGTGTTCAGAACAAGTCAGGCTAAGCCCAAGAGCAGTCCCGACTCCAAATAATAACCTGTTGGCACAGCATATGCTCTCCGCTCTCCATCTGCAATCAGTAGCCAGGAGTATTTCAATCACCGCCTGGCTGGTAGCATTTATATGAAGTTCACAAGGATCCTGACATTCCGAGGGGCACCTGTGGACTGGCAGAGCAGAGCTCCGGAGCCAAACTGAAGGAGAGTCCTCCCACCAGGTGGGATGGAGTGGGCTCATGCAGCTGCTTTGGTTCTTGAGTGATCTGGTTCTCGTTTGGCAAGATGCCAAAGCAGCACTGTCTTGGCCCCAAAGGATGGCTGAAGGATTCAGGCAAGTTATGCAACTAGATTAAATGACACGTTAGACAGTCATCTAGCTAGGTTCTGAAGCAGCGGGGCCCAGAACAGATCAGTTTTGACTGAGGGCCTGGGGAGAGAGGTATAAGAAGAGAAGAGTCTGGAAATTGTCAAGAAAAGGGCAGAGCCTGATGTGGGTAGGTCAAGATGAGGCAGAGTAGAGAGAGGTCCTGAGCCTTGAAGGGGTAAGAGTACTGAGGACAAACTTTGTCTACTTAATACTTCACCTCAACACTTTGCTGTTAACACCCCTGTCCAGCTGTAGCTGGGAAAATATGAAAATGGCTTATTTTCTCTCCCGCTTCATGCTGGCTGGGATTCAGGATAAGGTTTAGGAATATCTCTTCCATCATCATGTGCCACTGGGTTCCCACAGTTTGAAACCAGCTAATAGGAAAGTTGGCGAGGGAAAATGATGCCCAAAGACAGCTGGACAGGGATAGTTCCAGCTGTTGGAGACCCCTGTTACTGGACACAACCCAAGTGACTTCCTGTATGATCTGTCCTTTGGCATCAGTGTTAACAGAGAGTTGGAGAAAAACTGTGGTGACTCAAATGGCCACACCTCTTGGGTTTCATGATTTGTTCTCACACTATGTCTTGGGCAGTGAGATCACAAGCTGCGCTCTGCTACTTAATGAGCTCAGGGTTGTCAGAGACATGAGATACTTACAGAATGAGGGAACTCAGTCTTGATGCTCAGGAGTAACCTGCCTGAGCAAAGCAAAGAACTGAAGGCTCCCACATGTTAGTGTCCCTCAGAGTTTAAGACCCAGAACTGAATCATGACCTGGTTTCTGGTTTCCTTTCCATACTGGGCAGTCTCCTTTGAACATGCTCTGTTTTTCCATTTTCTTCTCTAAGCACAGTAGAACTAAACACACTACTCTCAGTGTAGTCTAACCATGGCATTGCGAAGTGGGACAATCCCCCCTCCCTTTTGCTAGTTACTAGACCTGTATCAGTGAGGCCTTAGATCGCCCTAGCTTTTTTTTCTGTTTTTTCCACTAGCTTTCTAATTTTTAATTTTACATGACCACTTGTACATTAGCTTTTTAATAATCCACTTATCACCCATCACACGGAGTTTGCCTTGTTCAGTTGTCTCCTTGCCATTGTCGTGTTTTACTAAAGCCACATTTCCCCATTGCAGAGATGGACAGACTTGCACATAATTAAAATGCACAGGAACACAAAATAACAGTACACATTTTCAAGAAAATATACATGGTTGCCTGAAGTGGAGGGGCAAAGGGGAGCAGGGTATAAAGAGAAAAAGAAAGAAAGAAATAGATCATTATAAAACCCTTGCACAGTCCAACTATGTTAATAGGACATGAACTAAGTAGTACAGTTAACTCAACTGTCTGCACTTGAGGCTCACCCTCCCCCAACCAAATCCCAAACACAAAATACTTTGGGAAATTTGGGGGACCAAAGTGCAGGACTTCACATTGATTCTAATTAAGCATAGTTTATGGAGCCAGTCTGTTTTTCTGTCCTCTTGAAATCTCTTTGGATATTGATTATGTCATCCCTCTCAACTGCATGTCTTCTAGAACTAGGATAAGCAGTCCTCATATGTTCTCTTACAAGTCATTTATTGAAATATCAAACAGAGCAGAACCAAATGCAAAACCTTGTTCAGTGCAGCTGAAGATTTGGTTGCATTAAATCAGTGCCTGATTAACCCCTACTTGGCACTGGGTATTTTCTCTTCCCCTCCTACCATCTTGTCTCAATCTCATTTCCCGAGACTCCTTTCTTTGTACTGTAAAATTTAATAACAACCAGACTGAGAATAAAACCTGGAGGATTTCAGTGTGAGAGGCCAAAGGCCAAACCCTGAGTGTTCTATAGAATTGCCGCAGAAGAACCTTACATCCTTCCAGTAGATCTGGGTGGGTTGTGGAAGCACATGGCCCCAAAGCTGCCATACCTGAATGGCAGTCCACCAGCTTGAGTCACTGGGGTTCCTCAGGAGACTTCCCAGTAGAGTTTTTAACCTGATTTTAAAATTAGCCACTTAAAATTCTTGATCTTGGAAAATCAGCTCTACTCCCTATATAGATTATATAGAATATTACCCTTAAGAATTGCATTTTTGGGCCAGGCATAGTGGTGCACGTCTGTAATCCCAACACTTTGGGAGGCCGAGGTGTGCATATTGCTTAAGCCCAGGAGTTTGAGACCAGCCTTAGCAACATGGTGAAACCCCGTCTCTAGAAAAAATAAAAAATTAGCTGGGTGTGGTGATGGGTGCATGTAGTCCCAGCTACTAGGGAGGCTGAGGTGGGAGGACCACCTGAGCCTGGGGAGGCTGAGGCTGCAGTGAGCCATGATCACACCACTGCACTCCAAACTGGGTGCCAAAGCGAGATCCTGTCTCAAAACAAACAAACAAACAAGCAAACAAAAACACAATTGCAATTTTGGATAAGACAGCCAGATATGAGCTCATTTCATACGCTGGATGACTTAAACAAGTTTTTGGTCTGTATGTTGAGAAATGTGATTAGAGACAGGAATATCAAAGAGGAATCTAGTTGGCCATTATGTCTGTATCAAGATAATAGACGTCCTATCTCGGGACAAAATTGTAGTCTTCATTATCACCAGGATTTCAGTTCTGGGTCCTTTTTCCCAGTTAGGACTGCTGCTGGGTAAATGAAAGCATTTTCAAATCTTCACCTCTAATATTGTCAGCTAGGACATTTCTGAATTTCTTCTCTTTGGCCTTAAAGTTGCAACATCTCAAATCAGTATGAGTCCAACACCACCTGCCAACTCTTTGCTGTGGATAAACTTAAAATTCTCAAAAGAGAATGATAGGCTTGTCAGCTTGGGGCTGTACTAGCTGAGAACGCTTTTTAGGAGAAAGCTCTCATGTGGCCAAGTTTTGCCTCCTGCCATAAGCAGGGGGAACAAACAGTGAGTGGCCTGTGTGGCCTTTGTTAGAGTCAGCTACAGGCAGTTGACAGCCTCATGTGGCTTTAAGGACATGGGACTGACAGGGCACAAAACAAGTTCAGCCTAGAGGACAGCAAGGTAATGCTGTGTGCTCTAAGGAAGAGGGAGGTTACTGGGAAAGATACAGAAACCTGTCCTCATTCTTGCATTCAGAAAACTGACTTCTCACTTCTTGAATTTGACAGCGATAGCACCTTGAAATTATGGAGCTTTTGTAGCCAAAGCCTTCTTACAGTCTCTTCCTTGTAATATGCCTAAGAGTGTTGAGTAGAAGCAAAGATGATGTTTCCCATTTTACATATGGAAAAACTGAGGCCCAAAGAGACAAAGTACCTTCTCTGAGGTTCCATTCTTGCTGCAAAAGATGGTTTCATCGGCAGTTGATCAAAGGCACACAGGGCTGGCCTCCAGCTGGGGACAAATGACTGGTAGCTCATGTCACCTGAACAGCTTTCTCTTAGTTTGATGCCGGTAACGGGAATAGTGTTCACTTTTTGCCCTAGGTATCCTGGAGTTTATTAGCCTGGCTGTGGGGCTGATCAGCATCCGTGGAGTGGACTCTGGTCTGTACCTAGGAATGAACGAGCGAGGAGAACTCTATGGGTCGGTAAGTTTAAGGTTTTTTGTTGTTGTTGTTGTTGTTGTTATTGTTGTTGTTTCTGTTTTGTATTTTGTCAGAAGTTATTACAACCACTGTTTGGACAATGTAAAGCAAAAGTGTAAAAAATATTTATCTGGGGGCCGGGCGCGGTGGCTCACGCCTGTAATCCCAGCACTTTGGGAGGCCGAGACGAGTGGATCACAAGGTCAGGAGATCGAGACCATCCTGGCTAACACGGTGAAACCCCGTCTCTACTAAAAATACAAAAAAATTAGCCAGGCATGGTGGCAGGTGCCTGTAGTCCCGGCTACTTGGGAGGCTGAGGCAGGAGAATGGCATGAACCTGGGAGGCGTAGCTTGCAGTGAGCTGAGATAGCACCACTGCACTCCAGCCTGGGCGACAGAGCAAGACTCCATCTCAAAAAAAAAAAAAAAAAAATTATCTAGCACTTGAAAGTATTTTTTTAGCTGTAAAGGAGTAGTGTCTTTTAGTTACTTCTTGGCTGCTCAGGGTCTTGCTACATAACACCTTCACTCATTTGGCCCCCACCAAAACAAGCTTTTTTTTTTTTTTTTTTTTTTGCTTTGAGATGGAGTCTCACTCTGTTGCCCAACCTGGAGTGCAGTGGCACAATCTCAGCTCACTGCAACCTCTGCCTTCCTGGTTCAAGTGATTCTCTTGCCTCAGCCTCCTGAGTAGCTGGGACTACAGGCATGCACCACCATGCCAGCCTAATTTTTTGTATTTTTAGTAGAGACTGGGTTTCATCATGTTGGCCAGGCTGGTCTCGAACTCCTGACTTCAGGTAATCCACCCGCCTTGGACTCCCAAAGGACTAGGATTACAGGCATGAGCCGCTGCACCCAGCCCCAAAACATAAGCTTTTCTCTGATACATTTGCTTTTGCCTTTTTCATTAGAAGGTCAGCTAGTCTGATGATAACAGTAATCTGTGCTGGTTTGGCAGTAGACGGTCAGGGTTTGGGGCATTAACCCTCCAGAGGAGTACATCTGAATTTGAACGTGTACCCAGAGGAGTAGCAGACTAGCAGGCACAAAAATAGGCAGTGGAAGAGCTGGCTTTCAAATTGAGGATTCTGAGGTTAACAACACAGTCCCTGATTTCCAGATTGCTTCAGTTGAGTCCCAAAGGCCAAATGAAACAAACAAATGAAGAATGAGGGTTCCAGGGTCTGGTGACAGCCTTAAGCCCTCAGCTAGGACTAGGCTAGCAGCAGTGCATTTTCTCTATTCTGGAAGCTAGCCTAGCACTGAGGAATGGTGAGTGATTTGCTGACCTTAACTCTTCCGGGGGATCCCAACTCCTGGCTCTGGCTTTTGAGTCACATAGCACACTTTCTGGCTGCCTGCACCCCATGAAATCAGAACACATTTTTCCGTGACACCTAAGAGATAGGCCTGTCCCCAGCACTCAGTATCGGCAACCCCAACAAGTAGTATGGCGGTCAGATCAAGTGTGAGAAGGGACAGAGGCAAGAGACCCAGGAACTGCCAGCCTGAAGTAGCCAGACTGGAAGAGCTTTTCAAGGAGATCTTTTCTGAGCTTTCAAACTGACAGGCCTGAGACCCTTCATTAGGAGAGATCACAGCTCACCTCCCATGGAGCTTTATATAGATCTGAGGCCTTTGCCTGTCAGTTGACATGGTTGACTGTAATCTCAATGAATTTGAACATCATTAGCTCTAAGTAGGGAGAAAGCTCAGTGGGTGCCAGCAGGGTACTGGGAGGCCATAGCAGCAATTCTTAGGCTCAAAGAGCCAGGTGATGCCATCTCCTCCAATCTCCTCCCTCCAGGAAAGATTTCAACTAAAACATTTTTGTGTAGCTCATGAAAGAGAATGAAGGAGATACAGACAAGAGTGTTTTGTGCTATTTGGAAGAAAGATACCTCCAGTAATACAGAGAGATAGGACTGGAATTTTCTAACATCAATGTGTTATTGCTATTTCAGGGTTTCTCTACTAGCAAGCTGGGATAGGAGAAATAGTCATATAATGGGTTCTGCTTTATTTTCTCACCCTCACAGAAGAAACTCACACGTGAATGTGTTTTCCGGGAACAGTTTGAAGAAAACTGGTACAACACCTATGCCTCAACCTTGTACAAACATTCGGACTCGGAGAGACAGTATTACGTAGCCCTGAATAAAGACGGCTCACCCCGGGAGGGATACAGGACTAAACGACACCAGAAATTCACTCACTTTTTACCCAGGCCTGTAGATCCTTCTAAGTTGCCCTCCATGTCCAGAGACCTCTTTCACTATAGGTAATGAACCTCTGGTGTGCCCTCTGTGACCCATGTACTCTGGGGCCACGGTTGTCTCTGCAAGCACTATATTCATAGCTTTTCAATCCTTCCTTCCTATCATTTTAGATAACAGAAAAGCACTTACTGTTGAACTCAACCCAGCTGTTCCCTTGTTGTTCAAAGTGTATATCAAGGTTGGGTTATTTTGGGGAGGGACGGGGGGGCTGGGCTCGAGGGAATCTTGTATATACTTTTTTCTTTACTCATGTTCCTTCTCCTGAGGTAGCATAACAAAGAATGGGAGCCCCTGCTAAGGGCCAGGGGTGTCTTACCCCACAATTTACTCAAATACCTTGACAATGGGTATAAATGAAAGGCCAGGGAATCTGCCACGGATGCTACCTACAGAGCTTTGGAAAAGTCTCATTAAGAAAATCCTTGGGGCTACAGCCTTGCTGCAAGCCTTCCCTGCATTGGCTCTGCAGATTTCTCATCTGTCCTGACATGCAGTTTTCCTGTCATTGGAAGTGGGAGATGGGGTAGGTTGTAAGAAAATGATATTAAAATGTAAGCATGGATACTGTGCATAAGGACAAACTATTTATAAAATGTATATGCTATTTATTTTATATATTTATTTATTTCAAAATAATTTTATTTTTAATGAGAGATGCGATGGCTGGATTTTCATCAGAAAGAATAAGGTCCTACTGAAACAGGATAAAATGAGTTATTAAAGGCTTTTACTGGCAATAAAATTTGTCTTTATATTGTAAGATTCTGTCTAATTCTATTGATTTGTACATTTCGTAGTATTAGACGGTTGGCCAGCTTCTTTCTCTCCAACTCATTAGAATTTTCTGATGTTGGCATCACACTGCCTATGCTAGATGACTCCATCAGCCAATATGTTAGCATTATCTAGAGGCCATATGTGAAGTCCTAGTGGTCCTTTCCAGTTCTATGACTTTAAACTTACAGGTGAATCAAAGCTTCAGGAAGGCCTAGACCAACAGCTATTACTCCCATTTGTGCTTAGGACTATGCATAGAGAAACTCTCCTTTGGTACTTGGTTAGGGTCCAAAGCCCTAAGGTCAAAACACTAACTGGGAGCTTCTTACTTCAGATATGAAGACGAAGGGATTCAAAATAAATACATATTGGCTGGTGCAGTGGCTCACACCTGTAATCCCAGCACTTTGGGAGGCCACGGCGGGTGGATCACTTGAGGCCAGGAGTTCGAGAACAGCCTGGACAACACGGTGAAACTCCATCTCTAGTAAAAATACAAAAATTAGCCAGGCATGGCGGCAGGTGCCTGTAACCCCAGCTACTCGGGAGGCTGAGGCAGGAGAATCACTCGAATCCAGGAGGTGGAGGTTGCAGTGAGCCGAGATCACACCTTTGCACTCTAGCCTGGGTGACAGAGCAAGATTCTATCTCCAAAAAATAAAAAAATAAAATAAATAAATAAACACAAATCAACAGAGAGACTGATTTTGTTTTTTTTTTTAACCAGTCAACTTCCATTCTGGAGATTTCCCCCTTCTCTTTACCCCCACCCTCACCTCCTGCCAGTGCTTCTCCTAGGGAATTTGGGAGGCTGTAAACACATTCATCTACAGCAGTAGTGCTTAGAGTACTGTATATGGTCTCTTGACCAGCAGCATCACCTGGAAACTTGTTAGAGATGCAGATTATCAGAAATTCTGAGGGCACGGTCTGGCAGTCTACATGTTAACAAGCCTTGCAGGGGGATTCTTGTGCATACTGAAGTTTGGGAATTACTGCCCTAAAGGAATATTTTTTTAAAAATTATTTTTGCATCTGAATGGTTTATAAATAAAGTTTTAGGGTAACTTCCGTCCAGAAAACAAAAGTAGAGTGGCTCTAGTTGAAGTGGGGATGGCATTTCTTGGAGCTGCCTCTTCCCCAGAGCAGCCCCTGAGGTATCTTGGTTAAAAATCCCTAGCCTTGCTACTCTGCCTATGGAGTAGCCATTCTTTATTCCTTTACCTTTCTAATAAACTTGCTTTCACTTAAAAAAAAAATCCCAGGCCGGGTGCGGTGGCTCAAGCCTGTAATCCCAGTACTCTGGGAGGCCGAGACGGGCGGATCACGAGGTCAGGAGATCAAGACCATCCTGGCTAACACGGTGAACCCCGTCTTTACTAAAAAAATACAAAAAACTAGCCGGGCGAGGTGGCGGGCGCCTGTAGTCCCAGCTACTCGGGAGGCTGAGGCAGGAGAATGGCGTGAACCTGGGAGGCGGAGCTTGCAGTGAGCTGAGATCTGGCCACTGCACTCCAGCCTGGGCGACAGAGCAAGACTCCGTCTCAAAAAAAAAAAAAAAGTCCCTAGACTCTTTACTGATATTTACCAAGGTAGGAGAATAGAGCTATTTGCATTTTATAGTTGTCAGGAGACAGCAACCAAAAGTATAAAAGTTTCATTGACATTGAGTACACAGGCACTATGAAGGCCTAATAGGAGAGGTTTTTGGGTTTGAGCTAGTTCTCCCTAGTGCTCCTGAATCATACCCTGTAGGCATCCACTATTTTTCTAATTGTATGGGTGAAACAAATAGCTTAGGTATCAGTTCACTTAAAAAACAAAATCCAAAGGTCTATGAAAGCTCACCCAAATCTGAGTACCCAACACAGAAGCTGCACATAAGATTGTATAACAAAAAATACTACATTGTGTGGCTTCGGTGATCATAGACTGGAATGCTTATCAGTGGAACTACTAACGTGGAGATCTGAGTGGGCTAGTGTGATTAGGGTGAGTTTCATGAAAGGGGCAATGCCTGCTGTGAAGAACAAACAGGACTTGGTGAGGAAAAGAGGCTGGCTGATCATGATGTTCATGTTGGGCCATAGGGAAGAGACACCACCCTTAGTGGTCTCTGGCAGAGGAGTAAAAATCAGCTATGTGACATTTTTTAAATCACATATTTTTCTTTTTCCTTTTTTTTTTTTTTGAGATACAATTGCACTCTGCCGCCCAGGCTGGAGTGCAGTGGCACGATCTCAGCTCACTGCAACCTCCACTTCCTGGGTTCACGCAATTTCCTGCCTCAGCCACCCAAGTAACTGGGATTACAGGCTCCTGCCACCACGTCTGGCTAATTTTTTGTATTTTTAGTAGAGATGGGGTTTCACCATGTTGGCCAGACTGGTCTCGAACTACCGACCTCAAGTGATCCACCCGCCTTGGCCTCCCAAAGTGCAACAATTACAGGCATGAGCCACCATGCCTAGCCTAAATCACATTTTTAATAGGAAGTATGTTTTCATTTTAAAACAAATTGCACTTATCTATGTAGAGAAGTTCAGCTACCTAGAACTTTTGAAACACAGCCACAACTTCTGAGGACTTGCAAGATACATGAGCTCTGCTCTAACTGCCAGGGTTACTCTAGCAGGGCACTTGGTGTGAGCCTGGCAAGACCACAAGCACCACGCTGCAGGGCAGAATTTGCAAGAAAAATGACACTGTAATAAAGAGGGAAAAGACTTCAAATCCTAGAGTCAGGCCTTATTTTTTCCTCTATGTGGAAGTAGAGAGGAGACGACTTGGAAAATGGTGTAGCGTCCCACGACACAGGATGAGTTCACTCTTCGTGTTGAACTTTGAGGGATAACAATGAATGGAGCATGTGGACAGAAAATGGCAATGGGCAACTGTTCCCATTTTCAAAAAGAGAGGAAAGATAAACTCTGGAAGTGGGAAATGTGAGATGGATGACCTAGTACCACTAGATCGACCAACAGCTGATTTATACCGTATCTCCAAAGAGCTAGGCTAATGGATTTCATGCCGACCTAACGGGAATTAGAGAATAGTAAGCTCTGGAGCTCTGGTTTGAGATAAAAACATGTGCAATGACCATTTCTTATTCATGTTTGCATCCCTTCCCAGAAATAGATGCCTTCTTTAGCGAATATCTATCTATCTATCTACCTATCTATCTATCTAATCTATCATCTATCTCTCTCTCTATGATATAAACGCTGTGCTAGACAGAGCAAATGTGTTATAGAACAGAATCATCTGAAATGTTAAGTTCTTAGTACACTTAAATAGACACAGTGACAGACTAGAATATGTGTCAGGAAATATAGGTCCCTGTTACTAGAAGTGTTTCAGCAGATGCTAGACAACCACTTGACAAGGATATTGTATCATTTAGAGGGGACAGGGTGAATACTAGATAAAGATGGCAGAATGTAGCATTAGTTTACTAACCATATATTCTGTGGGATCCCCAGAATTTTCCTGAGCACCAATAGTATTCCAAGAAAGAATATATCAGACCTAAAAGTGCTATCCAACTACTGTCCCAGGCCAAGAAAGACACTGTAGACCAAAGGTTCTGAACTTGGGAGTCACAGGGTTATTAAAGGTACCTGGAAAGCCTGAACTCCCTGGACCCAAATTCCCCAGAATAGTATGCAAAATTTTATGTAGATGTACATTTGGTATTTCATTGATCCTGAAAAGGTCCCACAAAATGTTAGGAACTACTACCTTAGGAGTTTCTAAGCATTTGGCATAAGATTTGGTGGCCCCTCTGATCCTATGTGAAAACCTTGACAGAATCATTGGGTGTTTTTCTTTCAAATATGTAGATTTTATGCATGAAACCTTTGACTTCTGTTCTCTAAGAGACAGCTTCAAGTTTGGCAATGAAGGGGTGGGAGTGAAGGGAGGGGCAAGCTGGCATGACTGCACTGCTCAGTGGTTCTGAACAAAGTTCAACCCCAAGCCAGTCTGAAGAGTAGTCCCTAGCAGCAAGACTCTCCTTCCACTCCCTACACACTCTTTTCATTCCCACTGCCACTGCCAAATGTTGTTCATGCTCAAAAAATAAGCAGTGACTGAGCCTACCAGGCCCAGGCACGAGGAGCTTGTCAGAGCCATCAGGGCAGGTGCCCTCCCAAAAGAAATATAATCAAAGGCTTGGAATAATAAATAGAATTTATCTTATGTTACCTTCAAGTCACTGCAGTGCTCAGCCACTGAAGTCCTAGCTGTGTAGTTAGAAAGACATCATGTCCAGGGCTTTAGCAGGGCCACAGGTCACTTGGGCTCTGTCCAATTTGCCTGGAGTGCAGCACCGGCCTTCCTCCTCCTGAAGAGGCTGGCCGTTGGGGACTGCATTCCTTCTCTGTGGAGTAGCTGGAGCTACACTGCCTTTTCTGCACTTCTCAAACTGCACTTCACCAGCTGGTATATGTCAAGGAAGAACCAGGAAATAGGGAGAAGGGCACCAGAGAGGAGAGATCCTCTCTCTTGGAAAGATGCATTCACCATCAGCCATCTAACTCCGTAGCTCAACAGGAGGATCAGAGCATAATTCAGTTTGCCATTTCTGGGGCTCCCTTGTATGCAACAGAAAATGGAAGAACCACCAGGCCCAGTGGCTCACACCTGTAATCCCAGCACTTCAGGGGTCGGAGGTGGGAGGATTGCTTGAGCCCAGGAGTTTGAGAGTGACCAGCCCTGTCAATATAGCAAGACCTCATCTACAAAAAACTTAAAAACAATTAGCTGGACACGGTGGTGCATGCTTGTAGTCCCAGTTACTTGGGAGGCTGAGGTGCAGGGATTGCTTGAGCTCAGGAGGTCGAGGCTACAGTGAGCCATAATTGCACCACTGCGCTCCAGCCTAGGAGACAGAGCGAGACACTGGCTCTAAAGACAAACAAAAAAAAAAACCTCAGGATTTTTTATTTAATAATTCATTTAAAATAACAATAAAGCTGTTACACATGAACATAAATAACATTTTTATGAAAAATAACTATATTCTCGGGGGCCGGGCGCGGTGGCTCAAGCCTGTAATCCCAGCACTTTGGGAGGCCGAGACGGGTGGATCACGAGGTCAGGAGATCGAGACCATCCTGGCTAACACAGTGAAACCCCGTCTCTACTAAAAAATACAAAAACAAAAACTAGCCGGGCGAGGTGGCGGGCGCCTGTAGTCCCAGCTACTCTGGAGGCTGAGGCAGGAGAATGGCGTGAACCTGGGAGGCGGAGCTTGCAGTGAGCTGAGCTCCGGCCACTGCACTCCAGCCTGGGCGACAGAGCGAGGCTCCGTCTCAAAAAAAAAAAAAAGAAAAGAAAAAAAAAGAAAAAGAACTATATTCTCAAAAACTCAGTTAGAAGCATGATACTGTTATATATTTTTCCAAACCTCTTTGATGTCTGTCTTGATAGAAGACAGCTGGATTCTCATATCTGCTTCTGCATTCAATCTGTTGTTATACGTTATTTTGCCTGAAGTATCAGGAGAAAATCTGGCCTCTAATAAATATGAAATTGCAAAAGAGAAGACTTCACGGACCCCTAGGAGTCCTTGGGCCACACTTTGAGAATCACTGATCTACAGATTTAACAAGCCCTCAAGTGATTCTTATAAGAATAGGTAACAAACGCTGCATTTGGTCATGTGAGACATAACAAATCTCCTTTGTCTCTAGTTTTCAGCTCCAGTCTGTTCTGGATCAGGCACTGTTTGGTCTAGCTCTGTAGATACACTCCTCTCATGTTTTACTAAGAAGACCCAAGCCGTCCAATAGCGGCTTCCTAGCAATCATTTTGCGGGGGTTCTTTAGTTTTGCTTTTCTCTTTTAAAGAACACATTTTTTGAATATTTTATTGTGGTAAAATATATATAACAAAATTTGCCATTTTACCATTTTTAAGTGTACAACTCAAGGATATTAATTGTATTTACAGTGTTGTGCAGTCATCACCACCATATTTCCAAAACTTTTTCATCACTCCAAACAAAACCTCTGAAACCATTAAGCAATATCTCCTTATCAGCCCTTCCTCCTAGTCCCTGGTGAGCTCTAATCTACTTTCTGTCTCTGTGGATTTTCCTATTCGGAACATTTCATGTAAATAGAATCACACAATATACAGTCTTTTGTGACTGACTTCTTTCACGTAGCATGATGTTTTGAAGGTTCATCTACATTGTAGCATGTAGCGATACTGCATTCCTTTTTATGGCTGAATAGTATTCCATTGCATTAATATACTACATTTCATTTCATTTATCAGTTGCTAGACATTTGGGTTGTTTCTACTTTTCAGCTGTCATGAATAATGCTATGAACATTAATGTACAAGTTTATATAAATACATGTTTTCATATCTCCTAGGTATATAGCTAGCAGTGGAATTGCTGGGTTATACACTACCTCTATGGTCAACCAGATGAGGATCTGCTAACAGTTTTTCAAAAAGGCTGCACCATTTTGCGTTCCCACCAATAATATGTGGTACTGCAGCCTTGACCTCTCGGGCTCTGGTGATCGTCTCACCTCAGCCTCCCCAGTAGCTGGGACTACAGGCACACACCATCCTGCTAGCAATTTTTTTGTATTTTTTGTAGAGACAGGATCTCATCGTGTGACCCAGGCTGGTCTTGAACTCCTGGGCCCAAGTGATCCTCCTGTCTCGGCCTCCCAAAGTGCTGGGATTACAGATGTGAGCCACTGCACCCAGCCTCTCTTGGCTTTTGAAATATACAATAGGCCGAGTGCAGTGGCTTATGCTTTTAATCCAAGCACTTTGGGAGGCTGAGGTAGGCGGATCATTTGAGGTCAGGAGTTTGAGACCAGCCTGGCCAACATGGTGAAACCCCATCTCCACTAAAAATACAAAAAATTAGCCAGGCATGGTGGTACATGCCTGTAATCCCATGTACTCGGGAGACTGAGGCAGGAGAATTACTTGAACCTGGGAGGTGGAGGTTGCAGCGAGCCAAGATCACACCACTGCACCACTCCAGCCTGGGTAACACAGCGAGACTCTGTCTCAAAAAAAAAAAAAAAGAAAGAAAGAAATATACAATATATTATTATTGCCTATAGCCACCCTACTGTGCAATAAATCTCAAAATTTATTCCTCCTGTCTAACTGAAACTTTGTATCCTTTGACCAATAATTCCCTATTCCCTCCTTCAGACCCCTTCTCCACCCCTTAGCCTCTGGTAAACACTATTCCATTCTCTACTTCTATGAGTTAACTCTTTTCATTTCCACATGTGAGATCATGCTGTATTTGTCTTTCTGTGTCTGCTTATTTCATGTGGCATAATATCTTCTACTGTTACAAATGTTGGAATTTCCTTCTTTTGTATGGCTGAATAGTATTCCATTATGTAGATATACCACATTTTCTTTATTCATTCATCTGCTGATGGACACTTACGTTGATACATCTTGTCTATTGTGAAATATGCTGCAATGAAGATGAGAGTGCATATATCCCTTTAATATACTGATTTCAATTCCTTTGGATATATATCCAGAAGTGGGATTGCCAGATCAATGACATTTCTATTTTTAATTTTTTGAGGAACCTCTATATTGTCTTCCATTATGAAGTATTCATTTGCATTCCCACCAACACTGTGCAGGGGCTCCCTTTTCTTCACATCCTCACAAATACTCATTATCTTTCCTCTTTTTGATAAAATTTGTTATGGCCATAATAAAAAAAATAATGGGTGTTAGTGTGGATATGGTGAAAAGAGAACACTATTACACTGCTAGTGGGAATGTAAACTAGTACAACCACTGTGGAAAATAGTTTGGAGATTCCTTAAAGAACTGAAAATAGATCTACCATTTGATCCAGCAATCCCACTCCTGGGTATTTACCCAGAGAAAAATAAGTCATCTATATGAAAAAGATACTTGCACATGCATGTTTACAGCCGCACAATTTGCAATTGCAAAAATACGGAACCAGCCCAAATGCCCATCAATCAACGAGTGGATAAAGAAAATGTGATATATATACACACCATGGAACACTACTCAGCCATAAAAATGAATGAAATAATGGCATTTGAAGCAACTTGAATGGAATTGGAGACCATTATTCTAAGTGAAGTAACTCAGTAATGGAAAACCAATCATCATATGTTCTCACTCATAAGTGGGAGCTAAGCTATGATGACACAAAGGCATAAGAATGATACCATGGACTTTGGGGACTTGGGGGAAACAGTGGGAGGGGGATGAGGGTTAAAAGACTACACACTGGGTACAGTGTACACTGCTCTGGTAATGGATGCAGCAAAATCTCAGAAATCACCACTAAAGAACTTACTAATGTAACTAAACACTACCTGTTCCCCAAAAAGCTATTGAAAATAAAAATAAAAACCATTCTAACAGGTATGAGATGATAGCTCATTGTGATTTTAATTTGCATTTCCCTATGATTAGTGATACTAAACATTTTTTCATGACCCAGTTGGCTATTTGTATGTCTTCCTTTAAGAAATACCTGTTCAGGGCCGGGTGCGGTGGCTCATGCCTGTAATCTCAGCACTTTGGGATGCCGAGGCGGGTGGATCACAAGGTCAGGAGATCGAGACCATCCTGGCTAACACAGTGAAACCCTGTCTCTACTAAAAATACAAAAAATTAGCCAAGCCTGGTGGCGGGCGCCTGTAGTCCCAGCTACTTGGGAGGCTGAGTCAGGAGACTGGTGTGAACCCTGGAGGTGGAGCTTGAAGTAAGCCGAGATAGCGTCACTGCAGTCCATCCAGCCTGGGCAACAGAGTGAGACTCCATCTCAAAAAAAAAAAAAAGAAAGAAAGAAAAAGAAAAGAAAAGAAAAGAAATACCTGTTCAGAGGCCGGGCACGGTGGCTCACGCCTGTAATCCTGTAATCTCAGCACTTTGGGAGGCTGAGGTGGCGGATCATGAGTTCAGGAGATAGAGACCATCCTGGCTAACACGGTGAAACCCCGTCTCTACTAAATATACAAAAAATTAGCCAGGAATGGTGGCAGGTGCCTGTAGTCCCAGCTACTCGGGAGACTGAGGCAGAAGAATGGCATGAACCCATGGTAGGTGGAGCTTACGGTGAGCCAAGATCACGTCACCGCCCTCCAGACTGGGTGACAGAGCGAAACTCTGTCTCAAAAAAAAAAAAAGAAATACCTGTTCAGGTCCTTTGCCCATTTTTATAAGTTTAAAAAATAATTTCACCTTTTATTTTAGATCCTGGGGGTGTATGTGCAGGTCTGTCACCTAGGAACACTACAGGATGCTAAGGTTTGGAGTATGGATGATCCTATCACCCACTTTACCCACCTTTTAATCAGGTTGTTTGTTTTCTTGCTGTTGAGTTTCCTATATATTTTGTATATTAACCCTTTATCAGATTCTTCCTCTCCATGGTTGTCTGTTAATTGTTTCCTTTGTTGTGCAAAAACCTTTAAGTTTGATGTAATTCCCTTTGCCTATTTTTTCTCTTGTTGCCTGTATTTTCAGGATCATATCAAAAAAAAAAACCATTGCTCAGACCAGTGTTGTTGAGTGTTTCCCCTATGTTTTCTTCTAGTAGTTTTGTAGTTTCAGGTCTTATATTTAAGTCTTCAAATAATTTTGAGTTGGTCTTTGTACATGGTGTGAAATAAGGATCAAATTTCATTCTTCCACATGTGGCTATTCAATTTTCCCAACATCATTTACTTCTAATTTCCTCATTGTGTGTCCTTGGCACCTTTGTTGAAAAGCAATTGACTGTAAATTCATGAGTTTATTTCTGGGCTTTCTATCCTGTTCCATTGGTTGATGTGTCTTTTTTATGCCAGTACCATGCTGTTGTAATCACCATCATCTTGTAATATAGTTTGAAACCAGGGAGTGTTATACCTCCAACTTTGTTCATTTTGCTCAAGATAGTTTTGGCTTTTGGGGCTATTTTGTGGTTCCATATGAATTTAAGAATTTTTTTTTCTATTTCTGTGAAAAATAATACTGGAATTTTGACGGTGGTTGCATTGAATCTGTCTTTTGCTTTGGGTAGTATGGCCACTTTAAGAATATTAATTCTTCTGATCCATGAACATGGGATACATTTTTATTTATTCACATTTTTCTTCTATTTATTTCACTAGTGTTTTACACTGTTTAGTATGCATTTCTATTACCTCCTTGGTTAAATTTACTACTAAGCATTTTTACTATTGTTGCTGCTATTGTAAATGGGATTGCTTTCTTAATTTTTGTATCCTGCAACTTTACTAAATTTAGTTATCAGTTCTAACAGTTTTTGGGTGGAGCCTTTAAGGTTTTCTACATATAAGATCATGTAGGCCAGGCATGGTAGCTCATGTTTGTAATCCTAACATTTTGGGAAACCAAGGTGGGAGTTTCACACGAACCTCAGAGTTCAAGATCAACCTGGGCAACATAGGAAGACTCTGTCTTTACAAAAAAAATAAAATAAAAATAGAACCAGAGCAAGATGGCAGAATAGAAGGCTCCACTGATGATCCCCCACCCACAAGGACACCTATTTAACAACTATCTACACAGAAAAGACACCTTTATAATAACCAAAAATTAGGTGAACATTCATAGTACCTGCTTTTAACTTCATATTGCTGAAAGAGGCACAGAAGAGGTATTAAAAAAGAAAAAGTCCTGAATCACCGCTGGCAATGGCAGCATGGTACAGAGTGTCCCTTGGTGCTGGGGGAGGGAGAACACAGCAATTGTGAAGCATTTAACTAAATGCTGTTCTGTTAGAGCAGAAAGGAAAACTAAACCAAACTCAGCCGATGACCACCCATGAAGGGAGTATTTAAATCTGCCCTAGCCAGAGGGGAATTGCTGATCCCAGCAGTCAGAACGTGAGTTCCTGCAGATCTTGCCACCAAGGGCTGCAATGTTCTATATCTCCAAGTAAACTTGAAAGGCAGTCTAGGCCATAAGGACTGCAACTGTTAGGCGAGTCCTAGTGCTGAACTAGGCCCAGAAACAGTGGACTTTTGGGGGTTCAGGGCATGCGACACACTGAGATACCAGCTGGAACAGCCAAGGGAGTGCTGGCATCACCCCTGCCCTAACCACAGGCTGCACAGCTCATGGCTCCAAAAGAGACCTCTTCCTTCTGCTTAAAGAGAGGAGAGGGAAGAATGGGAAGGACTTTGTCTTGAAGCTTGGATACCAGCTCAGCCACAGCAGGCTAGGGCACTGGCCAGTGTTGTGAGGCCCCTCTTCCAGGCCCTAGCTCCAAGATAACATTTCTAGACACACCCTGACCAGAAAGGAACCTGCTGACTTGAAAGAAAGTTCTCAGTCCTGTCAGCATTCATCACCAGTTAACTGAAGAGCCCTTGAGCTCTGAATAACCAGAAGTGATACCCAGGTACTACACTGAGGGCCTTCAGTGAGCCTCTGAAATTTGCTGGATTCAGGTGAGACTCAGCACATTACCAGCTGTGGTGGCTACTAGGCAAAACCCCTTCTGCTTGAGAAAAGCAGAAGAAAAAGTAAAGGGTACTTTGTCTTGCAACTTAGGTACCAACTGCACAGTGGGGTAGAGCACCAAGTGGGCTCTTGGGGTCCCAATTCCAGGACTTGACTCTTGGACGGCATTTCTGGACCTGCCCTGGGCAGAGGGAGCCCACTGCCATGAAGGGTGAGTCCCAGGCAAGGCAGCACTCACCACAAGCTGACTTAGAGCCCTTGGGCAAGGAACATCTGCAGTAGTCTGGCAGTACTCCCATGTGGCCTGTGGTGGCAGTGGCTATGGGTGAGGCTCCTCTGCCTTTGGAAAGGGAGGAAGAAGGAAGGACTGCATCTTGTGGTTTGAGTGCCAGCTCAGCCACACACAATAGAACACCAGGTAGACTTCTAAAGTTTGTGACTGTAGTCCCTGACTCCTGACAGCACTCTGGACCTACCCAGGGCCTGGGGACCTCTGCCACCTGAAGGAAGGACACAGGCCTGGCTGGCTTTGCCACCTGCTGATGACTGTAGAGCCCCAGGGCCTAGAGAGAACATAGGCAGTAGCTAGGGAGTAGTTACAGCAGGCTTTGGGTGAGGTCCAGTGCTGTGCTGGCTTTAGGTCTAACCCAGCACAGTCATAGTAGTGGTGGCCACAGGGGTGCTTGTGTCATTCCACCCCCAGCTTTACGTGGCTCAGAAAAAAAAGAGAGAAACTCTGATTGTTTGGGAGATAGTAAGGAAAGAGAACAAGAGTCTCTGCCTGGTAATCCAGAGAGGTCTCCTGGATCTTGTCCAAGACCATCGAGGTAGTACCTCTATGAGTCTGCAAGAACCACAGTGTTACTGGGCTTGGGGTGCCCCCTAAAGCAGATATGGCTGAGGTTACAGTACTCAAGTCCTTTCAAATATCTAAAAAGCCCTCCCAAGAAGGATGGCTACAAATAAGCCCAGACAGTGAAGACTACAATAAATATCTAAGTCTTCAATGCCCAGACACTGAAGAACATCTACTAGCATTAACACCATCCAGGAAAACATGACCTCACCAAATGAACTAAATAAGACACCAGGGACAAATCCTGGAGAAACAGAGATATATGACCTTTCAGACAGAGAATTCAAAATAGCTGTGTTGAGGAAACTCAAAGAAATTCAAGATAACACAGAGAAGGAATTCAGAATTCTATCAGATAAATTTAACAAAGAGATTGAAATAATTAAAAGAATCAAGCAGAAATTTTGGAGCTGAAAAATGCAATTGGCATACTAAAAAATGCATCAGAGTCCTTTAATAGCAGAAGTAATCAAGCAGAAGAGAGAATTAGTGAGCCTGAAGACAGTTTATTTGAAATACACAGTCAGAGGAGACAAAAGAAAAAAAAAAGAATAAAAACAATGAAGCACACCTACAGGATCTAGAAAATAGCCTCAAAAGGGCAAATCTAAGAGTTATTGGCCTTAAAGAGGAGGTAGAGAAAGAGATAGGGTAGAAAGTTTATTCAAAGGGATAATAAGAGTTAGCGAAAGGCTTCTTGAAGTGAAAGATGTAAGTCTGTGAGATGAATTCACAGAACACAGAGCAGTTTCTCAGAAAGCTTCTTTCCAGTTTTGAGCGGAAGACATTTCCTTTTCACCATAGCCCTCTAAGGGCTTTAAATATCCTTTGCCAATTCCAGAAGAACAGCCTTAGCGAAAGGCTTCTTGAAGGAAAGATGTAACTCTGTGAGATGAATTAACAGAACACAGAGCAGTTTCTCAGAAAGCTTCTTTCCAGTTTTGAGCGGAAGATATTTCTTTTTCACCATAGCCCTCTATGGGCTTCCAAATATCCTTTGCCAATTCCAGAAGAACAGCCTTAGCGAAAGGCTTCTTGAAGGAAAGATGTAACTCTGTGAGATGAATTAACAGAACACAGAGTAGTTTCTCAAGCTTCTTTCCAGTTTTGAGCGGAAGATATTTCTTTTTTCGCCATAGCCGTCTATGGGCTTCCAAATATCACTTTGCCAAACCACAAGAACAGCCTTAGCGAAAGGCTTCTTGAAGGGAAAGATGTAACTCTGTGAGATGAATTAACAGGACACGGAGCAGTTTCTCAGAAAGCTTCTTTCCAGTTTTTAACTGAAGATATTTCCTTTTTCACCACAGCGCTGTGGGCTTCCAAATATCACTTTCCATATTCAACGAGAACAGTCTAAGC
>JAKFHT010001594.1:0-26319 GCA_023783455.1 Erythrocebus patas
CTTTGTGTTCTGTTAATTCATCTCACAGAGTTACAGCTTTCCCTCAAGAAGTCTTTCGCTAAGACTGTTCTTGTGGAATTTTCAAAGTGATATTTGGAAGCCCATAGAGGGCTATGGTGAAAAGGAAATATCTTCGTTAAAACTGAAAGAAGCTTTCTGAAAAACTGCTTTGTGTTCTGTTAATTCATCTCTCAGAGTTACAGCTTTCCCTCAAGAAGCCTTTCGCTAAGACTGTTCTTGTGGAATTTGCAAAGTGATATTTGGAAGCCCATAGAGGGCTATGGTGAAAAGAAATATCTTCAGTTAAAAACTGGAAAGAAACTTTCTGAGAAACTGCTTTGTGTTCTGTTAATTCATCTCACAGTGTTACAGATTTCCCCTCAAGAATCCTTTTGCTAAGACTGTTCTTGTGGAATTTGCACAGTGATATTTGGAAGCCCATAGAGGGCTATGGTGAAAAAGGAAATATCTGCCGTTAAAAACTGGAAAGAGTCTTTCTGAGAAACTGCTCTGTGTTCTGTTAATTCATCTCACAGTTACAGCTTTCCCTCAAGAAGCCTTTCACTAAGACTGTTCTTGTGAATTTGCAAAGTGATATTTGGAAGCCCATGCAGGGCTATGGTGAAAAAGGAAATATCTTCAGTTAAAAACTGGAAACAAGATTTTTGAGAAACTGCATTGTTTTCTGGTAATTCATCTCACAGAGTTACAGCATTCCCCTCAAGAAGTCTTTCACTAAGACTGTTCTTGTGGAATTTGCAAAGTGATATTTGGAAGCCCATAGAGGGCTATGGTTAAAAAGGAAATATCATCAGCTAAAAACTTGAAAGAAACTTTCTGAGAAACGGCTTTGTGATCTCTAAATTCATCTCACAGAATTACAGTTTTCCCCTCAAGAAGCCTTTCGCTAAGACTGTTCTTGTTTAATTTGCAAAGTGATATTCGGAAGCCTATAGAGAGCTATTGTGAAAAACGAATTATCTTCATTTAAAAAGTGGAAAGAAGTTTTCTGAGAAACTGATTTGTGTTCTGTAATTCATCTCACAGAGTTACACCTTTCCCCTCAAGAAGCCCTTCGCTAAGACTGTTTTTGTGTATATTGCAAAGTTATATTTGGAAACCCATAGAGGGCTATGGTGAAAAGGAAATCTCTTCTGTTAAAAACTGGAAAGAAACTTTCTGAGAAACGGCTTTGTGTTCTGTTAATTCATCTCACAGAGTTAAAGCTTTCCCCTCAAGTAGCCTTTCGCTAAGTATGTTCTTGTGGAATTTTCAAAGTGATATTTGGAAGCCTATAGAGGGCTATGGTGAAAAAGGTAATGTCTTCAGGTAAAAACTGGAAAGAAGATCTCTGAGAAACTGTTTTGTGTTCTGTTAATTCATCTCAAAGAGTTACAGATTTCCCTCAAGAAGCCTTCGCTAAGACTGTTCTTGTGGAATTTGCCAAGTGATATTTGGAAGCCCATAGAGGGCTAAGGTAAAAAAGGAAATATCTTCCGTTAAAAACTGGAAAGAAGATTTCTGAGAAACTGCTTTGGGTTCTGTTAATTCATCTCACAGAGTTACAGCTTTCCCCTCAAGAAGCCTTTCGCTAAGACTGTTCTTGTGGAATTTGCAAAGTGAATTTGGAAGCCCCTAGAGGGCTATGATGAAAAAGGAAATATCCTAAGATAAACACTGAAAAGAAGCTTTCTGAAAAACTGATTTGTGTTCTGTTAATTCATCTCACAGAGTTACAGCTTTCCCCTCAAGAAGCCTTTCGCTAAGACTGTTCTTGTGGAATTTGCAAAGTGATATTTGGAAGCCCCTGGAGGGCTATGGTGAAAAAGGAAATAGCCTAAGATAAAAACTGGAAAGAAGTTTTCTGAGAAACTGATTTGTGTTCTGTTAATTCAACTCACAGAATTACAGCTTTCCCCTTAAGAAGCCTTTCGCTAATGTTGTTGTTGTGGAATTTGCAAAGTGATATTTGGAACCCCTAGAGGGCTATGGTGAAAAAGGAAATATCTTCCGTTAAAAATTGGAAAGAAGGTTTCTGAGAAACTGCTTTGTGTTCTGTTAATTCATCTCAAAGAGTTACATCTTTTCCCTCAAGAAGCCTTTCGCTTAGACTGTTCTTGTGGAATTTGCAAAGTGATATTTGGAAGCCCTTAGAGGGCTATGGTGTAAAAGGAAATATCTTCTGATAAAAACAGAAAGAAGCTTTCTGAGAAACTGCTTTGTGTTCTGTTAATTCATCTCACAGAGTTTCAGCTTTCCCCTCAAGAAGCCTTTCGCTAAGACTGTTCTTATGAAATTTGCAAAGTGATATTTGAAAGCCCATAGAGGGCTATGGTGTAAAAGGAAATATCTTCTGTTAAAAACTGGAAAGAATCTTTCTGAGAAACTGCTTTGTGTTCTGTTAATTCATATCACAGACTTGCAGCTTTCCTCTCAATAAGCCTTTCGCTAAGACTGTTCTTGTGGAATTTGCCAAGTGATATTTGGAAGCCCATAGAGGGCTAAGGTAAAAAAGGAAATATCTTTCGTTAAAAACTGGAAAGAAGATTTCTGAGAAACTGCTTTGTGTTCTGTTAATTCATCTCACAGAGTTAGAGCTTTCCCCTCAAGAAGCCTTTCGCTAAGACTGTTCTTGTGGAATTTGCAAAATGAATTTGGAAGCCCCTAGAGGGCTATGATGAAAAAGGAAATATCCTAAGATAGAAACTGAAAAGAAGCTTTCTGAGAAACTGCTTTGTGTTCTGTTAATTCATCTCACAGAGTTTCAGCTTTCCCCTCATGAAGCCTTCACTAAGACTGTTCCTGTGGAATTTGCAAAGTGATATTTGGAAGCCCCTGGAGGGCTATGGTGAAAAAGGAAATAGCCTAAGATAAAAACTGGAAAGAAGTTTTCTGAGAAACTGCTTTGTGTTCTGTTAATTCATCTCAAAGAGTTACATCTTTTCCCTCAATAAGCCTTTCGCTTAGACTGTTCTTGTGGAATTTGCAAAGTGATATTTGGAACCCCTAGAGGGCTATGGTGAAAAAGGAAATATCTTCCGTTAAAAATTGGAAAGAAGGTTTCTGAGAAACTGCTTTGTGTTCTGTTAATTCATCTCACAGAGTTACAGCTTTCCCCTCAAGAAGCCTTTCGCTAAGACTGTTCTTGTGGAATATGCAAAGTGATATTTGGAAGCCCATAGGGGACTACGGTTAAAACGGAAATATCTTCCGTTAAAAACTGGAAAGAATTTTTCTGAAAAACTGCTTTGTGTTCTGTTAATTCATCTCACAGAGTTACAGCTTTCCCCTCAAGAAGCCTTTCGCTAAGACTGTTCTTGTGGAATTTGCAAAGTGATATTTGGAAGCCCATAGAGGGCTATGGTGAAAAAGGAAATATCTTCCGTTAAAAACTGGAAAGAAGCTTTCTGAGAAACTGCTTTGTGTTCTGTTAATTCATCTCACAGAGTTACAGCTTTCCCCTCAAGAAGCCTTTCGCTAAGACTGTTCTTGTGAATTTGCAAAGTGATATTTGAAGCCCATAGAGGCTATGGTGAAAAAGGAAACATCCTAAGATAAAAAATGAAAAGAAGCTTTTTGAGAAACTGCGTTGTGTTCTGTGAATACATCTCACAGAGTTACAGCTTTCCGCTCAAGAAGCCTTTGGCTAAGAGTGTTCTTGTGGAATTTGCAAAGTGATATTTGGAAGCCCAGAGGGCTATGGTTAAAAGGAAATATCTTCGTTAAAAACTGGAAAGAAGCTTTCTGAGAAACTGCTTTGTGTTCTGTTAATTCATCTCACAGAGTTACAGCTTTCCCTCAAGAAGCCTTTCGCTAAGACTGTTCTTGTGGAATTTACAAAGTGAGATTTGGAAGCCCATAGGGCTATGGTGAAAAAGGAAATATCTTAAGATAAAAACTGAAAGAAGCTTTTGAGAAACTGCTTTGTGTTCTGTTAATTCAGCTCACAGAGTTACAGCTTTCCCTCAAGAAGCCTTTCACTAAGACTCTTCTTGTGGAATTTAAAAGTGTTATTTGCAAGCCCATAGAGCGCTGTGGTGAAAAAGGAAATATCTTCATTTAAAACCTGGAAAGAATCTTTCTGAGAAACTGCTTTGTGTTCTGTTAATTCATCTCACAGAGTTACAGCTTTCCCTCAAGAAGCCTTCGCTAAGACTGTTCTTGTGGAATTTGCAAAGTGATATTTGGAAGCCCATAGAGGGCTATGGTGAAAAAGGAAATATCTTCCGTTAAAAACTGGAAAGAAGGTCTCTGAGAAACTGCTTTGTGTTCTGTTAATTCATCTCACTGAGTTCAGCTTTCCCTCAAGAAGCCTTTTGCTAAGACTGTTCTTGTGGAATTTGCAAAGTGATATTTGGAAGCCCATAGAGGGCTATGGTAAAAAGGAAATATCTTCATTTAAAACCTGGAAAGAATCTTTCTGAGAAACTGCTTTGTGTTCTGTTAATTCATCTCAAAGAGTTACAGCTTTCCTCAAGAAGCCTTTCGCTAAGGCTGTTCTTGTGGAATTTGCAAAGTGATATTTGGAAGCCCATAGAGGGCTATGGTGAAAAAGGAAATATCTTCCGTTAAAAACTGGAAAGAAGCTTTCTGAGAAACTGCTTTGTGTTCTGTTAATTCATCTCACAGAGTTACAGCTTTCCTTCAAGAAGCCTTTCGCTAAGACTGTTCTTGTGGAATTTGCAAAGTGATATTTGGAAGCCCATAGAGGGCTATGGTGAAAAAGGAAATATCTTCCGTTAAAAACTGGAAAGAAGCTTTCTGAGAAACTGCTTTGTGTTCTGTTAATTCATCTCACAGAGTTACAGCTTTCCCTTTAAGAAGCCTTTCGCTAAGGCTGTTCTTGTGGAATTTGCAAAGTGATATTTGGAAGCCCATAGTGGGCTATGGTGAAAAAGAAAATATCTTTCGTAAAAAACTGGAAAGAAGCTTCCTGAGAAACTGCTTTGTGGTCTGTTAATTCATCTCACAGAGTTACAGCTTTCCCATCAAGAAGCCTTTCGCTAAGACTGTTCTTGTGGAATTTGCAAAGTGATATTTGGAAGCCCATAGAGGGCTATGGTGAAAAATTAAATATCTTCAGTTAAAAACTGGAAAGAAGCTTTTTGAGAAACTGCTTTGTATTCTGTTAGTTCATCTCACAGAGTTAGAGCTCTCGCCACAAGAAGCCTTTCGCTAAGACAGTTTTTGTGGAAATTGGAAAGTGATACTTAGTATCCCTTTGGGGGCTACGGTGAAAAAGGAAATATCCTACGACAAAAACTGAAAAGAAGCTTTATGAAAAACTACTTTGTGCTCTGTTAATTCATCTCACAGAGTTACAGCTTTATCCTCAAGAAGCCTTTCGCGAAGACTGTTCTTGTGGATTTTGCAAAGTGATATTTGGAAGCCCATAGATGTCTATGGTGAAAAAGGAAATGTCCTAAGATGAAAACTGGAAAGAAACTTTCTGAGACACTGCTTTGTGTTCTATTATTTCATTTCACAGAATTACAGGTTTCCCCTCAAGAAGTCTTTTGTTAAGCCTGTTCTTGTGAAATTTGCAAAGTGATATTTGGAAGAATATAGAGGGCTAACGTGAAAAAGGAAATATCTTCCGTTAAAAACTGGAAGGAAGCTTTCTGAGAAACTGCTTTGTGTTCTGTTAATTCACCTCACAGAGTTACAGCTTTCCCATCAAGAAGCCTTTCGCTAAGACTGTTCTTGTGGAATTTGCAAAGTGATATTTGGAAGCCCATAGAGGGCTATGGTGAAAAAGGAAATATCTTCAGTTAAAAACTGGAAAGAAGCTTTCTGAGAAACTGCTTTGTGTTCTGTTAATTCATCTCACAGAGTTACAGCTTTTCACTCAAGAAGCCTTTCGCTAAGACTGTTCTTGAGGAATTAGCAAAGTGATATTTGGAAGTCCATAGAGGGCTATGGTGAAAAAGGAAATATGTTCAGTTAAAAACTGGAAAGAAGCATTCTGAGAAAGTGCTTTGTGTTCTCTTAATTGATCTCACAGAGTTACAGCTTTCCGCTCAAGAAGCCTTTCGCTAAGACTGTTCATGTGGAATTTGGAATGTGATATGTAGAACCCCTAGAGGGCTATGGTGAAAAAGAAAATATCTTCCGTTAAAAACTGGAAAGAAGCATTCTGAGAAACTGCTTTGTGTTCTGTTAATTCATCTCAAAGAGTTACAGCTTTCCCCTCAAGAAGTCTTTCGCTGAGACTGTTCATGTGGAATTTGGAAAGTGATATTTAGAAGCCAATAGAGGCTATGGTGAAAAGGAAATATCTCTCGTTAAAAAGTGGATAGAACCTTTCTGAGATACTGCTTTGTGTTCTGCTAATTCATCTCACAGAATCACAGGATTCCAATCATGAAGTCTTTGGCTAAGACTGTTATTGTGGAATTTGCAAAGTGATATTTGGAAGCCCGTAGAGGGCTATGGTTAAAAAGGAAATATCTTCCGTTAAAATCTTGAAAGAAGCTTTCTGAGAAACTGCTTTGTGTTCTGTTAATTCATCTCAGAGAGTTACAGCTTTCTCCTCAAAAAGTCTTTCGTAAGACAGTTCTTGTGGAATTTTCAAAGTGATATTTGGAAGCCCATACAGGGCTATTGTGAAAAAGGAAATATCTTTCGTTAAAAACTGAAAAGAAGCTTTCTGAGAAACTGCTTTGTGTTCTGTTAATTCATCTCACAGAGTTACAGCTTTCCCTCAAGAAGCCTTTCGTTAAGACTGTTCTTGTGGAATTTGCAAAGTGATATTTGGAAGCCCATAGAGGGCTATGGTGAAAAGGAAATATCTTCAGTTAAAACTGAAAGAAGCTTTCTTAGAAACTGCTTTGTGTTCTGTTAATTCATCTCACAGTGTTACAGATTTCCCCTCAAGAATCCTTTTGCTAAGACTGTTCTTGTGGAATTTGCACAGTGATATTTGGAAGCCCATAGAGGGCTATGGTGAAAAAGGAAATATCTGCCGTTAAAAACTGGAAAGAGTCTTTCTGAGAAACTGCTCTGTGTTCTGTTCATTCATCTTACACAGTTACATCTTTCCCCTCAAGAAGCCTTTCCCTAAGAGAGTTCTTTTGCAATTTGCAATGTGATATTTGGAAGCCCATGCAGGGCTATGGTGAAAAAGGAAATATCTTCAGTTAAAAACTTGAAAGAAACTTTTTGAGAAACTGCATTGTTTTCTGGTAATTCATCTCACAGAGTTACAGCATTCCCCTCAAGAAGTCTTTCACTAAGACTGTTCTTGTGGAATTTGCAAAGTGATATTTGGAAGCCCATAGAGGGCTATGGTTAAAAAGGAAATATCATCAGCTAAAAACTTGAAAGAAACTTTCTGAGAAACGGCTTTGTGTTCTCTAAATTCATCTCACAGAATTACAGTTTTCCCCTCAAGAAGCCTTTCGCTAAGACTGTTCTTGTGGAATTTGCAAAGTGATATTTGGAAGCCCATAGAGGGCTATGGTGAAAAGGAAATATCTTCATTTAAAAAGTGGAAAGAAGTTTTCTGAGAAACTGATTTGTGTTCTGTAATTCATCTCACAGAGTTACAGCTTTCCCTCAAGAAGCCTTCGCTAAGACTGTTCTTGTGGAATTTGCAAAGTGATATTTGGAAGCCCATAGAGGGCTATGGTGAAAAGGAAATCTCTTCATTTAAAAAGTGGAAAGAAGTTTTCTGAGAAACTGCTTTGTGTTCTGTTAATTCATCTCACAGAGTTACAGCTTTCCCTCAAGAAGCCTTCGCTAAGACTGTTCTTGTGGAATTTGCAAAGTGATATTTGGAAACCCATAGAGGGCTATGGTGAAAAGGAAATCTCTTCAGTTAAAAACTGGAAAGAAGCTTTCCGAGAAACGGCTTTGTGTTCTGTTAATTCATCTCACAGAGTTACAGCTTTCCCCTCAAGAAGCCTTTCGCTAAGACTTTTCTTGAGGAATTTGCAAAGTGATATTTGGAAGCCTATAGAGGGCTATGGTGAAAAAGGTAATGTCTTCAGGTAAAAACTGGAAAGAAGATCTCTGAGAAACTGTTTTGTGTTCTGTTAATTCATCTCAAAGAGTTACAGATTTCCCCTGGAGAAACCTTTCGCTAAGACTGTTCTTGTGGAATTTGCCAAGTGATATTTGGAAGCCCATAGAGGGCTAAGGTAAAAAAGGAAATATCTTCCGTTAAAAACTGGAAAGAAGATTTCTGAGAAACTGCTTTGGGTTCTGTTAATTCATCTCACAGAGTTACAGCTTTCCCCTCAAGAAGCCTTTCGCTAAGACTGTTCTTGTGGAATTTGCAAAGTGAAATTTGGAAGCCCTAGAGGGCTATGATGAAAAAGGAAATATCCTAAGATAAACACTGAAAAGAAGCTTTCTGAAAAACTGATTTGTGTTCTGTTAATTCATCTCACAGAGTTACAGCATTCTCCTGAAGAAGTCGTTCACTAAGACTGTTCTTGTGGAATTTGCAAAGTGATATTTGGAAGCCCCTGGAGGGCTATGGTGTAAAAGGAAATAGCCTAAGATAAAAGCTGAAAAGAAGTTTTCTAAGAAACTGATTTGTGTTCTGTTAATTCAACTCACAGAATTACAGCTTTCCCCTCAAGAAGCCTTTCGCTAATGTTGTTGTTGTGGAATTTGCAAAGTGATATTTGGAACCCCTAGAGGGCTATGGTGAAAAAGGAAATATCTTCCGTTAAAAATTGGAAAGAAGGTTTCTGAGAAACTGCTTTGTGTTCTGTTAATTCATCTCACAGAGTTACAGCTTTCCCCTCAAGAAGCCTTTCGCTTAGACTGTTCTTGTGGAATTTGCAAAGTGATATTTGGAAGCCCTTAGAGGGCTGAGGTGAAAATGGAAATATCCTATGATAAAAACAGAAAAGAAGCTTTCTGAGAAACTGCTTTGTGTTCTGTTAGTTCATCTCACAGAGTTTCAGCTTTCCCCTCATGAAGTCGTTCACTAAGACTGTTCTTATGAAATTTGCAAAGTGATATTTGAAAGCCCATAGAGGGCTATGGTGTAAAAGGAAATATCTTCTGTTAAAAACTGGAAAGAATCTTTCTGAGAAACTGCTTTGTGTTCTGTTAATTCATCTCACAGAGTTACAGCTTTCCCCTCAAGAAGCCTTTCGCTAAGACTGTTCTTGTGGAATTTGCCAAGTGATATTTGGAAGCCCATAGAGGGCTAAGGTAAAAAAGGAAATATCTTTCGTTAAAAACTGGAAAGAAGATTTCTGAGAAACTGCTTTGTGTTCTGTTAATTCATCTCACAGAGTTAGAGCTTTCCCCTCAAGAAGCCTTTCGCTAAGACTGTTCTTGTGGAATTTGCAAAATGAATTTGGAAGCCCCTAGAGGGCTATGATGAAAAAGGAAATATCCTAAGATAGACACTGAAAAGAAGCTTTCTGAAAAACTGATTTGTGTTCTGTTAATTCATCTCACAGAGTTACAGCATTCTCCTGAAGAAGTCGTTCACTAAGACTGTTCCTGTGGAATTTGCAAAGTGATATTTGGAAGCCCCTGGAGGGCTATGGTGAAAAAGGAAATAGCCTAAGATAAAAACTGGAAAGAAGTTTTCTGAGAAACTGATTTGTGTTCTGTTAATTCAACTCACAGAATTACAGCTTTCCCCTTAAGAAGCCTTTCGCTAATGTTGTTGTTGTGGAATTTGCAAAGTGATATTTGGAACCCCTAGAGGGCTATGGTGAAAAAGGAAATATCTTCCGTTAAAAATTGGAAAGAAGGTTTCTGAGAAACTGCTTTGTGTTCTGTTAATTCATCTCACAGAGTTACAGCTTTCCCCTCAAGAAGCCTTTCGCTAAGACTGTTCTTGTGGAATATGCAAAGTGATATTTGGAAGCCCATAGGGGACTACGGTTAAAACGGAAATATCTTCCGTTAAAAACTGGAAAGAATTTTTCTGAAAAACTGCTTTGTGTTCTGTTAATTCATCTCACAGAGTTACAGCTTTCCCCTCAAGAAGCCTTTCGCTAAGACTGTTCTTGTGGAATTTGCAAAGTGATATTTGGAAGCCCATATAGGGCTATGGTGAAAAAGGAAATATCTTCCGTTAAGAACTGGAAAGAGGCTTTCTGAGAAACTGCTTTGTGTTCTGTTAATTCATCTCACAGAGTTACAGCTTTCCCCTCCAGAAGCCTTTCGCTAAGACTGTTCTTGTCGAATTTGCAAAGTGATATTTGAAGCCCCTTGACGTCTATGGTGAAAAAGGAAATATCCTAAGATAAAAATTGAAAAGAAGCTTTCTGAGAAACTGCTTTGTGCTCTGTTAATTCACTTCGCAGAGTTACAGCTTTCCCCTCAAGAGGCATTTTGCTAAGGCTGTTTTTGTGGAATTTGCAAAGTGACAATTGGAAGCACTTAGAGGGCTATGGTTAAAAAGGAAATAACTTCCGTTAAAAACTGGAAAGAGGCTTTCTGAGAAACTGCTTTGTGTTCTGTTAATTCATCTCACAGAGTTACAGCTTTCCCCTCAAGAAGCCTTTCGCTAAGAGTGTTCTTGTGGAATTTAAAAAGTGTTATTTGCAAGCCCATAGAGCGCTGTGGTGAAAAAGGAAGTATCTTAAGATAAAAACTGAAAAGAAGCTTTCTGAGAAACTGCTTTGTGTTCTGTTAATTCAGCTCACAGAGTTACAGCTTTCCCCTCAAGAAGCCTTTCACTAAGACTCTTCTTGTGGAATTTACAAAGTGAGATTTGGAAGCCCATAGAGGTCTATGGTGAAAAAGAAAATATCTTCATTTAAAACCTGGAAAGAATCTTTCTGAGAAACTGCTTTGTGTTCTGTTAATTCATTTCACAGAGCTACAGCTTTCCCCTCAAGAAGACTTTCGATAAGACTGTTCTTGTGGAATTTGCAAAGAGATATTTGGAAGCCCACAGAGGGCTATGGTGAAAAAGGAAATCTCTTCCGTTAAAAACTGGAAAGAAGGTCTCTGAGAAACTGTTTCGTGTTCTGTGAATTCATCTCACTGAGTTCCAGCTTTCCCCTCAAGAAGCCTTTTGCTAAGACTGTTCTTGTGGAATTTGCAAAGTGATATTTGGAAGCCCATAGAGGGCTATGGTAAAAAAGGAAGCCTCTTCATTAAAAACCGGAAAGAAGCTTTCTGAGTAACGTCTTTGTGTTCTCTTAATTCATCTCAAAGAGTTACAGCTTTCCCCTCAAGAAGCCTTTCGCTAAGGCTGTTCTTGTGGAATTTGGAAAGTGATACTTGGAAGCCCATCGAGGGCTACGCAGAAAAAGGAAATATCTTCCGTTAAAAACTGGAAAGAAGCTTTCTGAGAAACTGCTTTGTGTTCTGTTAATTCACCTGACAGAGTTACTGCTTTCCCTTCAAGAAGCCTTTCGCTAAGGCTGTTCTTGTGGAATTGGCAAAGTGATATTTGGAAGCCCATAGAGAGCTATGGTAAAAAAGGAAATATCTTCCGTTAAAAACTGGAAAGAAGCTTTCTGAGAAACTGCTTTGTGTTCTGTTAATTCATCTCACAGAGTTACAGCTTTCCCTTAAGAAGCCTTTCGCTAAGGCTGTTCTTGTGGAATTTGCAAAGTGATATTTGGAAGCCCATAGTGGGCTATGGTGAAAAAGAAAATATCTTTCGTAAAAAACTGGAAAGAAGCTTCCTGAGAAACTGCTTTGTGGTCTGTTAATTCATCTCACAGAGTTACAGCTTTCCCATCAAGAAGCCTTTCGCTAAGACTGTTCTTGTGGAATTTGCAAAGTGATATTTGGAAGCCCATAGAGGGCTATGGTGAAAAATTAAATATCTTCAGTTAAAAACTGGAAAGAAGCTTTTTGAGAAACTGCTTTGTGTTCTGTTAATTCATCTCACAGAGTTACAGCTTTCCTCAAGAAGCCTTTCGCTAAGACTGTTCTTGTGGAATTTGCAAAGTGATATTTGGAAGCCCTAGAGGGCTATGGTGAAAAGGAAATATCTTCGTTAAAAACTGGAAAGAAGCTTTCTGAGAAACTGCTTTGTGCTCTGTTAATTCATCTCACAGAGTTACAGCTTTCCTCAAGAAGCCTTCGCTAAGACTGTTCTTGTGGATTTTGCAAAGTGATATTTGGAAGCCCATAGATGTCTATGGTGAAAAGGAAATATCCTAAGATAAAAACTGGAAAGAAACTTTCTGAGAAACTGCTTTGTGTTCTGTTAATTCATTTCACAGAATTACAGCTTTCCCTCAAGAAGCCTTTTGCTAAGACTGTTCTTGTGAATTTGCAAAGTGTTATTTGGAAGAATATAGAGGGCTAACGTGAAAAAGGAAATATCTTCCGTTAAAAACTGGAAAGAAGCTTTCTGAGAAACTTCTTTGTGTTCTGTTAATTCATCTCACAGAGTTACAGCTTTCCCCTCACGAAGCCTTTCGCTAAGACTGTTCTTGTGGAATTTACAATGTTATATTTGGAAGCCCATAGAGGGCTATGGTGAAAAGGAAATATCTTCAGTTAAAACTGAAAGAAGCTTTCTGAGAAACTGCTTTGTGTTCTGTTAATTCATCTCACAGAGTTACAGCTTTCCCTCAAGAAGCCTTTCGCTAAGACTGTTCTTGAGGAATTAGCAAAGTGATATTTGGAAGCCCATAGGGCTATGGTGAAAAAGGAAATATGTTCAGTTAAAAACTGGAAAGAAGCATTCTGAGAAAGTGCTTTGTGTTCTCTTAATTGATCTCACAGAGTTACAGCTTTCCGCTCAAGAAGCCTTTCGCTAAGACTGTTCATGTGGAATTTGGAATGTGATATGTAGAACCCCTAGAGGGCTATGGTGAAAAAGAAAATATCTTCCGTTAAAAACTGGAAAGAAGCATTCTGAGAAACTGCTTTGTGTTCTGTTAATTCATCTCAAAGAGTTACAGCTTTCCCCTCAAGAAGTCTTTCGCTGAGACTGTTCATGTGGAATTTGGAAAGTGATATTTAGAAGCCAATAGAGGGCTACGGTGAAAAAGGAAATATCTCTCGTTAAAAAGTGGATAGAACCTTTCTGAGATACTGCTTTGTGTTCTGCTAATTCATCTCCCAGAATTACAGCTTTCCCATCAAGAAGCCTTTCGCTAAGACTGTTCTTGTGGAATTTGCAAAGTGATATTTGGAAGCCCATGCAGGGCTATGGTGAAAAGGAAATATCTTCCGTTAAAATCTTGAAAGAAGCTTTCTGAGAAACTGCTTTGTGTTCTGTTAATTCATCTCAGAGTTACAGCTTTCCCTCAAGAAGTCTTTCGCTAAGACTGTTCTTGTGGAATTTTCAAAGTGATATTTGGAAGCCCATAGAGGGCTATGGTTAAAAGGAAATATCTTCGTTAAAAACTGGAAAGAAGCTTCTGAGAAACTGCTTTGTGTTCTGTTAATTCATCTCAAAGAGTTACAGCTTTCTCAAGAAGCCTTCGCTAAGACTGTTCTTGTTTAATTTGCAAAGTGATATTTGGAAGCCCAGAGGGCTATGGTTAAAAGGAAATATCTTCCGTTAAAAACTGGAAAGAAGCTTGAGAAACTGCTTTGTGTTCTGTTAATTCATCTCACAGTTACAGCTTTCTCAAGAAGCCTTTTGCTAAGACTGTTCATGTGGAATTTGGAAAGTGATATTTGAAGCCCATAGAGGGCTATGGTGAAAAACGAAATATCTTCAGTTAAAAACCGTAAAGAAAATTTCTTAGAAACTGCTTTGTGTTCTGTTAATTCATCTCACAGTGTTACAGATTTCCCCTCAAGAATCCTTTTGCTAAGACTGTTCTTGTGGAATTTGCACAGTGATATTTGGAAGCCCATAGAGGGCTATGGTGAAAAAGGAAATATCTGCCGTTAAAAACTGGAAAGAGTCTTTTTGAGAAACTGCTCTGTGTTCTGTTCATTCATCTCACAGAGTTACAGCTTTCCCTCAAGAAGCCTTTCACTAAGACTGTTCTTGTGGAATTTGCAAAGTGATATTTGGAAGCCCATAGGGCTATGGTGAAAAGGAAATATCTTCAGTTAAAAACTGGAAAGAAGCTTTCTGAGAAACTGCTTTGTGTTCTGCTAATTCATCTCACAGAGTTACAGCTTTCCCTCAAGAAGTCTTTCACTAAGACTGTTCTTGTGGAATTTGCAAAGTGATATTTGGAAGCC
This sequence comes from Erythrocebus patas, assembly GCA_023783455.1. Taxonomy (NCBI): domain Eukaryota; kingdom Metazoa; phylum Chordata; class Mammalia; order Primates; family Cercopithecidae; genus Erythrocebus; species Erythrocebus patas. Next base: position 14,095 of record JAKFHT010001594.1, read on the forward strand.
CATAGAGGGCTATGGTTAAAAGGAAATATCTTCAGTTAAAAACTGGAAAGAAACTTTCTGAGAAACGGCTTTGTGATCTCTAAATTCATCTCACAGAATTACAGCTTTCCCTCAAGAAGCCTTTCGCTAAGACTGTTCTTGTTTAATTTGCAAAGTGATATTTGGAAGCCCACAGAGGGCTATTGTGAAAAACGAATTATCTTCATTTAAAAACTGGAAAGAAGTTTTCTGAGAAACTGCTTTGTGTTCTGTAATTCATCTCACAGAGTTACAGCTTTCCCTTCAAGAAGCCCTTCGTTAAGACTGTTTTTGTGGATTTTGCAAAGTGATATTTGGAAGCCCATAGAGGGCTATGGTGAAAAAGGAAATCTCTTCCTTTAAAAACTGGAAAGAAGCTTTCTGAGAAACGGTTTGTGTTCTGTTAATTCATCTCACAGAGTTAAAGCTTTCCCTCAAGTAGCCTTTCGCTAAGTATGTTCTTGTGGAATTTTCAAAGTGATATTTGGAAGCCTATAGAGGGCTATGGTGATAAAGGTAATGTCTTCAGTTAAAAACTGGAAAGAAGATCTCTGATAAACTGTTTTATGTTCTGTTAATTCATCTCAAAGAGTTACAGCTTTCCTCTGGAGAAACCTTTCGCTAAGACTGTTCTTGTGGAATTTGCAAAGTGATATCTGGAAGCCCATAGAGGGCTATGGTGAAAATGGAAATATCTTCCGTTAAAAACTGGAAAGAAGATTTCTGAGAAACTGCTTTGTGTTCTGTTAATTCATCTCACAGAGTTACAGCTTTCCCCTCAAGAAGCCTTTCGCTAAGACTGTTCTTGTGGAATTTGCAAAGTGATATTTGGAAGCCCTAGAGGGCTATGATGAAAAAGGAAATATCCTAAGATAAACACTGAAAAGAAGCTTTCTGAAAAACTGCTTTGTGTTCTGTTAATTCATCTCACAGAGTTACAGCATTCTCCTGAAGAAGTCGTTCACTAAGACTGTTCTTGTGGAATTTGCAAAGTGATATTTGGAAGCCCATAGAGGGCTATGGTGAAAAAGGAAATATCCTCAGATAAAAATCAGAAAGAAGCTTTCTCTGAAACTGCTTTGTGTTCTGTTAATTCAACTCACAGAATTACAGCTTTCCCCTCAAGAAGCCTTTCGCTAATGTTGTTGTTGTGGAATTTGCAAAGTGATATTTGGAACCCCTAGAGGGCTATGGTGAAAAAGGAAATATCTTCCGTTAAAAATTGGAAAGAAGGTTTCTGAGAAACTGCTTTGTGTTCTGTTAATTCATCTCACAGAGTTACAGCTTTCCCCTCAAGAAGCCTTTCGCTAAGACTGTTCTTGTGGAATTTGCAAAGTGATATTTGGAAGCCCTTAGAGGGCTGTGGTGAAAAAGAAATTTCCTAAGATAAGAACTGAAAAGAAGCTTTCTGAGAAACTGCTTTGTGTTCTGTTAATTCATCTCACAGAGTTACAGCTTTCCCTCAAGAAGCCTTTCACTAAGACTGTTCTTGTGGAATTTGCAAAGTGATATTTGAAAGCCCATAGAGGGCTATGGTGTAAAAGGAAATATCTTCTGTTAAAAACTGGAAAGAATCTTTCTGAGAAACTGCTTTGTGTTCTGTTAATTCATCTCACAGAATTACAGCTTTCCCTCAAGAAGCCTTTCGCTAAGACTGTTCTTGTGGAATTTGCCAAGTGATATTTGGAAGCCCATAGAGGGCTAAGGTAAAAAAGGAAATATCTTTCGTTAAAAACTGGAAAGAAGATTTCTGAGAAACTGCTTTGTGTTCTGTTAATTCATCTCACAGAATTACAGCTTTCCTCAAGAAGCCTTTCGCTAAGACTGTTCTTGTGGAATTTGCAAAGTGATATTTGGAAGCCCTAGAGGGCTATGATGAAAAGGAAATATCCTAAGATAAACACTGAAAGAAGCTTTCTGAGAAACTGCTTTGTGTTCTGTTAATTCATCTCACAGAGTTACAGCATTCTCCTGAAGAAGTCGTTCACTAAGACTGTTCTTGTGGAATTTGCAAAGTGATATTTGGAAGCCCCTAGAGGGCTATGGTGAAAAAGGAAATAGCCTAAGATAAAAACTGGAAAGAAGTTTTCTGAGAAACTGATTTGTGTTCTGTTAATTCAACTCACAGAATTACAGCTTTCCCCTTAAGAAGCCTTTCGCTAATGTTGTTGTTGTGGAATTTGCAAAGTGATATTTGGAACCCCTAGAGGGCTATGGTGAAAAAGGAAATATCTTCCGTTAAAAATTGGAAAGAAGGTTTCTGAGAAACTGCTTTGTGTTCTGTTAATTCATCTCACAGAGTTACAGCTTTCCCCTCAAGAAGCCTTTCGCTAAGACTGTTCTTGTGGAATTTGCAAAGTGATATTTGGAAGCCCATAGAGGGCTATGGTGAAAAGGAAATATCTACCGTTAAAAACTGGAAAGAAGATTTCTGAGAAACTGCTTTGTGTTCTGTTAATTCATCTCACAGAGTTACAGCTTCCTCAAGAAGCCTTTCACTAAGACTGTTCTTGTGGAATTTGCAAAGTGATATTTGGAAGCCCATAGAGGGCTATGGTTAAAAGGAAATATCTTCAGTTAAAAACTGGAAAGAAACTTTCTGAGAAACTGCTTTGTGTTCTGTTAATTCATCTCACAGAATTACAGCTTTCCCTCAAGAAGCCTTTCGCTAAGACTGTTCTTGTGAATTTGCAAAGTGATATTTGGAAGCCCATAGAGGGCTATGGTGAAAAAGAAATATCTTCCGTTAAAAACTGGAAAGAAGTTTTCTGAGAAACTGATTTGTGTTCTGTTAATTCATCTCACAGAGTTACAGCTTTCCCTCAAGAAGCCTTTCGCTAAGACTGTTCTTGTGAATTTGCAAAGTGATATTTGGAAGCCCATAGAGGGCTATGGTGAAAAGGAAATCTCTTCCGTTAAAAACTGGAAAGAAACTTTCTGAGAAACTGCTTTGTGTTCTGTTAATTCATCTCACAGAGTTACAGCTTTCCTCAAGAAGCCTTTCGCTAAGACTGTTCTTGTGGAATTTACAAAGTGATATTTGGAAGCCCATAGAGGGCTATGGTGAAAAGGAAATATCTTCAGTTAAAAACTGGAAAGAAGATTTCTGAGAAACTGATTTGTGTTCTGTTAATTCATCTCACAGAGTTACAGCTTTCTCAAGAAGCCTTTCACTAAGACTGTTCTTGTGGAATTTGCAAAGTGATATTTGGAAGCCCATAGAGGGCTATGGTGAAAAAGGAAATATCCTAAGATAAAAACTGAAAGAAGCTTTCTGAGAAACTGCTTTGTGTTCTGTTAATTCATCTCACAGAGTTACAGCTTTCCCTCAAGAAGCCTTCACTAAGACTGTTCTTGTGGAATTTGGAAAGTGATATTTGGAAGCCCATAGAGGGCTATGGTGAAAAGGAAATATCTTCCGTTAAAAACTGGAAAGAAGCTTTCTGAGAAACTGCTTTGTGTTCTGTTAATTCATCTCACAGAGTTACAGCTTTCCCTCAAGAAGCCTTTCGCTAAGGCTGTTCTTGTGGAATTTGCAAAGTGATATTTGGAAGCCCATAGAGGGCTATGGTGAAAAAGGAAATATCCTAAGATAAAAACTGAAAGAAGCTTTCTGAGAAACTGATTTGTGTTCTGTTAATTCATCTCACAGAGTTACAGCTTTCCCTCAAGAAGCCTTTCGCTAAGACTGTTCTTGTGGAATTTGCAAAGTGATATTTGGAAGCCCATAGAGGGCTATGGTGAAAAAGGAAATATCCTAAGATAAAAACTGAAAGAAGCTTTCTGAGAAACTGCTTTGTGTTCTGTTAATTCATCTCACAGAGTTACAGCTTTCCTCAAGAAGCCTTTCGCTAAGACTGTTCTTGTGGAATTTGCAAAGTGATATTTGGAAGCCCATAGAGGCTATGGTGAAAAAGGAAATATCTTCAGTTAAAAACTGGAAAGAAGCTTTCTGAGAAACTGCTTTGTGTTCTGTTAATTCATCTCACAGAGTTACAGCTTTCCCTCAAGAAGCCTTTCACTAAGACTGTTCTTGTGGAATTTGCAAAGTGATATTTGGAAGCCCATAGGGCTATGGTGAAAAAGGAAATATCTTCAGTTAAAAACTGGAAAGAAGCTTTCTGAGAAACTGCTTTGTGTTCTGTTAATTCATCTCACAGAGTTACAGCTTTCTCCTCAAGAAGCCTTTCGCTAAGGCTGTTCTTGTGGAATTCGCAAAGTGATATTTGGAAGCCCATAGAGGGCTATGGTGAAAAAGGAAATACCCTAGATGAAAACTGAAAAGAAGCTTTCTGCGAAACTGCATTGTGTTCTATTAATTCATCTCACAGTTACAGCTTTCCCCTCAAGAAGCCTTTCGCTAAGACTGTTCTTGTCGAATTTGCAAAGTGATATTTGGAAGCCCATGGAGGGCTGTGGTGAAAAAGAAAATATCCTAATATAAAAACTGGAAAGAAACTTTCTGAGAAACTGCTTTGTGTTCTGTTAATTCATCTCACAGAGTTACAGCTTTCCCCTCAAGAAGCCTTTCGCTAAGACTGTTCTTGTCGAATTTGCAAAGTGATATTTGGAAGCCCAAAGAGGGCTGTGGTGAAAAAGTAAGTATACTAAGATAAAAACTGAAAAGCTTTCTGAGAAACTGTTTTGTGTTCTGTTAATTCATCTCAGAGAGTTACAGTTTTCCCGTCAAGAAGCCTTTCGCTAAGACTGTTCTTGTGGAATTTGCAAAGTGATATTTGGAAGCCCATAGAGGCTATGGTGAAAAAGGAAATATCTTCCGTTAAAAACTGGAAAGAATCTTTCTGAGAAACTGCTTTGTGTTCTGTTAATTCATCTCACAGAGTTACAGCTTTCCTCAAGAAGCCTTTCGCTAAGACTGTTCTTGTGGAATTTGCAAAGTGATATTTGGAAGCCCATAGAGGCTATGGTGAAAAAGGAAATATCCTAAGATAAAAACTGAAAGAAGCTTTCTGAGAAACTGCTTTGTGTTCTGTTAATTCATCTCAAAGAGTTACAGCTTTCCTCAAGAAGCCTTTTGCTAAGACTGTTCTTGTGGAATTTGCAAAGTGATATTTGGAAGCCCATAGAGGCTATGGTGAAAAAGGAAATATCTTCAGTTAAAAACTGGAAAGAAGCTTTTGAGAAACTGCTTTGTGTTCTGTTAATTCATCTCACAGAGTTACAGCTTTCCTCAAGAAGCCTTTCGCTAAGACTGTTCTTGTGGAATTTGCAAAGTGATATTTGGAAGCCCATAGAGGGCTATGGTGAAAAAGGAAATATCTTCAGTTAAAAACTGGAAAGAAGCTTTCTGAGAAACTGCTTGTGTTCTGTTAATTCATCTCACAGAGTTACAGCTTTCCCTCAAGAAGCCTTTCGCTAAGACTGTTCTTGTGGAATTTGCAAAGTGATATTTGGAAGCCCATAGAGGCTATGGTGAAAAGGAAATATCTTCCGTTAAAAACTGGAAAGAAGCTTTCTGAGAAACTGCTTTGTGTTCTGTTAATTCATCTCAGAGTTACAGCTTTCCCTCAAGAAGCCTTTCGCTAAGACTGTTCTTGTGGAATTTGCAAAGTGATATTTGGAAGCCCATAGAGGCTATGGTGAAAAGGAAATATCTTCAGTTAAAAACTGGAAAGAAGCTTTCTGAGAAACTGCTTTGTGTTCTGTTAATTCATCTCACAGAGTTACAGCTTTCCTCAAGAAGCCTTTCGCTAAGACTGTTCTTGTGGAATTTGCAAAGTGATATTTGGAAGCCCATAGAGGGCTATGGTGAAAAGGAAATATCTTCGTTAAAAACTGGAAAGAAGCTTTCTGAGAAACTGCTTTGTGTTCTGTTAATTCATCTCACAGAGTTACAGCTTTCCTCAAGAAGCCTTTCGCTAAGACTGTTCTTGTGGAATTTGCAAAGTGATATTTGGAAGCCCATAGAGGGCTATGGTGAAAAGGAAATATCCTCCATTAAAAACTGTAAAGAAGCTTTCTGAGAAACTGCTTCGTGTTCTGTTAATTCATCTCAGAGAGTTACAGCTTTCTCCTCGAGAAGCCTTTCGCTAAGACTGTTCTTGTGGAATTTGTAAAATGATATTTGGAAGCCCATAGTGGGCTACGGTGAAAAAAAAAATCTTCAGTTAAAAACTGGAAAGAAGCTTTCTGAGAAACTGCTTTGTGTGCTGTTAATTCATCTCACAGAGTTCCAGCTTTCCCCTGAAGAAGCCTTTCGCTAAGACTGTTCTTGTCGAATTTGCAAACTGCTATTTGGAAGCCCATAGAGGGCTATGGTGAAAAAGGAAATATCTTCCGTTAAAAACTGGAAAGAAACTTTCTGAAAAACTGCTTTGTGTTCTGTTAATTCATCTCACAGAGTTACAGCTTTCCCTCAAGAAGCCTTTCGCTAAGGCTGTTCTTGTGGAATTTGCAAAGTGATATTTGGAAGCCCATAGAGGGCTATGGTGAAAAAGGAAATCTCTTCATTAAAAACTGGAAAGAAGCTTTCTGAGAAACGGCTTTGTGTTCTGTTAATTCATCTCACAGAGTTACAGCTTTCTCCTCAAGAAGCCTTTCACTAAGACTGTTCTTGTGGAATTTGCAAAGTGATATTTGGAAGCCCATAGAGGCTATGGTGAAAAGGAAATATCTTCAGTTAAAAACTGGAAAAGAAGGTTTCTGAGAAACTGCTTTGTGTTCTGTTAATTCATCTCACAGAGTTACAGCTTTCCCTCAAGAAGCCTTTCGCTAAGACTGTTCTTGTGGAATTTGCAAAGTGATATTTGGAAGCCCATAGAGGGCTATGGTGAAAAGGAAATATCTTCAGTTAAAAACTGGAAAGAAGCTTTCTGAGAAACTGCTTTGTGTTCTGTTAATTCATCTCACAGAGTTACAGCTTTCCCTCAAGAAGCCTTTCACTAAGACTGTTCTTGTGGAATTTGCAAAGTGATATTTGGAAGCCCATAGAGGGCTATGGTGAAAAGGAAATATCTTCCGTTAAAAACTGGAAAGAAGCTTTCTGAGAAACGGCTTTGTGTTCTGTTAATTCATCTCACAGAGTTACAGCTTTCCCCTCAAGAAGCCTTTCGCTAAGACTGTTCTTGTGGAATTTGCAAAGTGATATTTGGAAGCCCATAGAGGGCTATGGTGAAAAGGAAATATCTTCAGTTAAAAACTGGAAAGAAGCTTTCTGAGAAACTGCTTTGTGTTCTGTTAATTCATCTCACAGAGTTACAGCTTTCCCTCAAGAAGCCTTTCGCTAAGACTGTTCTTGTGGAATATGCAAAGTGATATTTGGAAGCCCAGAGGGCTATGGTGAAAAGGAAATATCTTCAGTTAAAAACTGGAAAGAAGTTTTCTGAGAAACTGCTTTGTGTTCTGTTAATTCATCTCACAGAGTTACAGCTTCCTCAAGAAGCCTTTCGCTAAGACTGTTCTTGTGGAATTTGGAAAGTGATATTTGGAAGCCCATAGAGGGCTATGGTGAAAAGGAAATATCTTCAGTTAAAAACTGGAAAGAAGCTTTCTGAGAAACTGCTTTGTGTTCTGTTAATTCATCTCACAGAGTTACAGCTTTCCCTCAAGAAGCCTTTCGCTAAGACTGTTCTTGTGGAATTTGCAAAGTGATATTTGGAAGCCCATAGAGGGCTATGGCGAAAAAGGAAATATCTTCATTAAAAACTGGAAAGAAGCTTTCTGAGAAACTGCTTTGTGTTCTGTTAATTCATCTCACAGAGTTACAGCTTTCCCTCAAGAAGCCTTTCGCTAAGACTGTTCTTGTGGAATTTGCAAAGTGATATTTGGAAGCCCATAGAGGGCTATGGTGAAAAGGAAATATCTTCCGTTAAAAACTGGAAAGAAGCTTTCTGAGAAACTGCTTTGTGTTCTGTTAATTCATCTCACAGAGTTACAGCTTTCCCCTGAAGAAGCCTTTCGCTAAGACTGTTCTTGTGGAATTTGCAAAGTGATATTTGGAAGCCCATAGAGGGCTATAGTGAAAAAGGAAATATCTTAAGTTAAAAACAGGAAAGAAGGTTTCTGAGAAACTGTTTTGTGACCTGTTAATTCATCTCAAAGAGTTACAGATTTCCCCTCAAGAAGCCTTTCGCTAAGACTGTTCTTGTGAATTTGCAAAGTGATATTTGGAAGCCCATAGAGGGCTATGGAGAAAAAGGAAATATCTTCAGTTAAGAACTGGAAAGAAGCTTTCTGAGAAACGGCCTTGTGTTCTCTTAATTCATCTCACAGTGTTACAGCATTCCCCTCAATAAGTCTTTCGCTAAGACTGTTCTTGTGAAATTTGCAAAGTGATACTTGGAAGCCCATAGAGGGCTATGGTGAAAAAGGAAATATCTTCAGTTAAAAACTGGAAAGAAGCTTTCTGAGAAACGGCTTTGTGTTCTGTTAATTCATCTCACAGAGTTACAGCTTTCCCCTCAAGAAGCCTTTCGCTAAGACTGTTCTTGTGGAATTTGCAAAGCGATATTTGGAAGCCCATAGATGGCTACGGTGAAAAAGGAAATATCTTCAGTTAAAAACTGGAAAGAAGCTTTTTGAGAAACTGCTTTGTGTTCTGTTAATTCATCTCACAGAATTACAGCTTTCCCCTGAAGAAGCCTTTTGCTAACACTATTCTTGTGGAATTTGCAATGTGATATTTGGAAGCCCATGGAAGGCTATGGTGAAAAAGGAAATATCCTAAGATAAAACTGAAAGAAGCTTTCTGAGAAACTGTTTTGTGTTCTGTTAATTCATCTTACAGAGTTACAGCTTTGCCCTCAAAAAGCCTTTCGCTAAGACTGCTCTTGTGGAATTTGCAAAGTGATATTTGGAAGCTCATAGTGCGCTATGGTGATAAAGGAAATATCTTCACTTAAAAATGGGAAAGAAGGTTTATGAGAAACTAATTTGTGTTCTGTTAATTCATCTCACAGAGTTACAGCTTTCCCCTCTAGAAGCCTGTCTCTAAGACTGTTGTTGTGGAATTTGCAAAGTGATATTTGGAAGCCCATATAGGGCTGTGGTGAAAAGGCAAATGTCCTCAGTTAAAAACTGGAAAGAAGCTTTCTGAGAAACGGCTTCGTGTTCTGTTAATTCATCTCACAGAGTTACAGCTTTCCCTCAAGAGTCCTTCGGCTAAGACTGTTCTTGTGGAATTTGCAGAGTGATATTTGGAAGCCCATAGAGGGCTATGGTGAAAAGGAAATATCTTCAGTTAAAAACTGGAAAGAAGCTTTCTGAGAAACTGCTTTGTGTTCTGTTAATTCATCTCACAGAGTTACAGCTTTCCCTCAAGAAGCCTTCGCTAAGACTGTTCTTGTGGAATTTGCAAAGTGATATTTGGAAGCCCATAGAGGGCTATGGTGAAAAGGAAATATCTTCCGTTAAAAACTGGAAAGAAGCTTTTGAGAAACTGCTTTGTGTTCTGTTAATTCATCTCACAGAGTTACAGCTTTCCCTCAAGAAGCCTTTCGCTAAGGCTGTTCTTGTGGAATTTTCAAAGTGATATTTGGAAGCCCATAGAGGGCTATGGTGAAAAGGAAATATCTTCATTAAAAACTGGAAAGAAGCTTTCTGAGAAACGGCTTTGTGTTCTGTTAATTCATCTCACAGAGTTACAGCTTTCCCTCAAGAAGCCTTTTGCTAAGACTGTTCTTGTGGAATTTGCAAAGTGATATTTGGAAGCCCATAGAGGGCTATGGTGAAAAGGAAATATCTTCAGTTAAAAACTGGAAAGAAGCTTTTGAGAAACTGCTTTGTGTTCTGTTAATTCATCTCACAGAGTTACAGCTTTCCCTCAAGAAGCCTTTCGCTAAGACTGTTCTTGTGGAATTTGCAAAGTGATATTTGGAAGCCCATAGAGGGCTATGGTGAAAAAGAAATATCTTCAGTTAAAAACTGAAAGAAGCTTTCTGAGAAACTGCTTTGTGTTCTGTTAATTCATCTCACAGAGTTACAGCTTTCCTCAAGAAGCCTTTCGCTAAGACTGTTCTTGTGGAATTTGCAAAGTGATATTTGGAAGCCCATAGAGGGCTATGGTGAAAAGGAAATATCTTCCGTTAAAAACTGGAAAGAAGCTTTCTGAGAAACTGATTTGTGTTCTGTTAATTCATCTCACAGAGTTACAGCTTTCCCTCAAGAAACCTTTCGCTAAGACTGTTCTTGTGGAATTTGCAAAGTGATATTTGGAAGCCCATAGAGGGCTATGGTTAAAAAGGAAATATCCTAAGATAAAACTGAAAGAAGCTTTCTGAGAAACTGCTTTGTGTTCTGTTAATTCATCTCACAGAGTTACAGCTTTCCTCAAGAAGCCTTTCGCTAAGACTGTTCTTGTGGAATTTGCAAAGTGATATTTGGAAGCCCATAGAGGGCTATGGTGAAAAGGAAATATCTTCAGTTAAAAACTGGAAAGAAGCTTGAGAAACTGCTTTGTGTTCTGTTAATTCATCTCACAGAGTTACAGCTTTCTCAAGAAGCCTTTTGCTAAGACTGTTCTTGTGAATTTGCAAAGTGATATTTGAAGCCCATAGAGCTATGGTGAAAAAAAATATCTTCAGTTAAAAACTGGAAAGAAGCTTCTGAGAAACTGATTTGTGTTCTGTTAATTCATCTCAAAGAGTTACAGCTTTCCTTCAAGAAGCCTTTCGCTAAGGCTGTTCTTGTGGAATTTGCAAGTGATATTTGGAAGCCCTAGAGGGCTATGGTGAAAAGGAAATATCTTAAGATAAAACTGGAAAGAAGATTTCTGAGAAACTGCTTTGTGTTCTGTTAATTCATCTCACAGTTACAGCTTTCTCAAGAAGCCTTTCACTAAGACTGTTCTTGTGAATTTGCAAAGTGATATTTGAAGCCCATAGAGCTATGGTGAAAAAAAATATCTTCCGTTAAAAACTGGAAAGAATCTTTCTGAGAAACTGATTTGTGTTCTGTTAATTCATCTCACAGAGTTACAGCTTTCCTTCAAGAAGCCTTTCGCTAAGGCTGTTCTTGTGGAATTTGCAAGTGATATTTGGAAGCCCAGAGGGCTATGGTGAAAAGGAAATATCTTCAGTTAAAAACTGGAAAAGAAGTTTTCTGAGAAACTGCTTTGTGTTCTGTTAATTCATCTCACAGTTACAGCTTTCTCAAGAAGCCTTTCACTAAGACTGTTCTTGTGGAATTTGCAAGTGATATTTGGAAGCCCTAGAGGGCTATGGTGAAAAAAAATATCTTCCGTTAAAAACTGGAAAGAATCTTTCTGAGAAACTGCTTTGTGTTCTGTTAATTCATCTCACAGAGTTACAGCTTTCCTTCAAGAAGCCTTTCGCTAAGGCTGTTCTTGTGGAATTTGCAAAGTGATATTTGGAAGCCCTAGAGGGCTATGGTGAAAAGGAAATATCTTCAGTTAAAAACTGAAAGAAGCTTTCTGAGAAACTGCTTTGTGTTCTGTTAATTCATCTCACAGTTACAGCTTTCTCAAGAAGCCTTCGCTAAGACTGTTCTTGTGAATTTGCAAAGTGATATTTGAAGCCCATAGAGCTATGGTGAAAAGGAAATATCTTCCGTTAAAAACTGGAAAGAATCTTTCTGAGAAACTGATTTGTGTTCTGTTAATTCATCTCAAAGAGTTACAGCTTTCCTTCAAGAAGCCTTTCGCTAAGGCTGTTCTTGTGGAATTTGCAAAGTGATATTTGAAGCCCATAGAGCTATGGTGAAAAGGAAATATCCTAAGATAAAACTGAAAGAAGCTTTCTGAGAAACTGCTTTGTGTTCTGTTAATTCATCTCAAAGAGTTACAGCTTTCCTTCAAGAAGCCTTTCACTAAGACTGTTCTTGTGAATTTGCAAAGTGATATTTGGAAGCCCTAGAGGGCTATGGTGAAAAAAAATATCTTCCGTTAAAAACTGGAAAGAATCTTTCTGAGAAACTGCTTTGTGTTCTGTTAATTCATCTCACAGAGTTACAGCTTTCCTTCAAGAAGCCTTTTGCTAAGACTGTTCTTGTGAATTTGCAAAGTGATATTTGAAGCCCATAGAGCTATGGTGAAAAAAAATATCTTCAGTTAAAAACTGAAAGAAGCTTTCTGAGAAACTGCTTTGTGTTCTGTTAATTCATCTCACAGTTACAGCTTTCTCAAGAAGCCTTCGCTAAGACTGTTCTTGTGAATTTGCAAAGTGATATTTGAAGCCCATAGAGGCTATGGTGAAAAAAAATATCTTCCGTTAAAAACTGGAAAGAATCTTT
>JAKFHT010001595.1:0-26317 GCA_023783455.1 Erythrocebus patas
TTGCCAATTCCTCAAAAACAGCCTTAGCGAAAGGATTCTTGAAGGAAAAGATGTAACTCTGTGAGATGAATTAACAGAACACAGAGCAGTCTCTCAGAAAACTTCTTTCCAGTTTTGAACGGAAGATATTTCCTTTTCAAGATAGCCCTCTAAGGACTTCCAAATATCCCCTTGCCAATTCCACAAGAACAGCCTTAACGAAAGGCTGCTTGAAGGGAAAGATGTAACTCTGTGAGATGAATTAACAGAACACAGAGCAGTTTCTCAGAAAGCTTCTTTCCAGTTTTGAACGGAAGATATTTCCTTTTTTACCTTAGGCCTCTATGGGCTTCCAAATATCACTTTGCCAATTCCACAAGAACAACGTTAGCTAAAGGCTTCTTGAAGGGAAAGATGTAAGTCTGGGAGATGAATTAACAGAACACAGGGCAGTTTCTCACAAAGCTTCTTTCCAGTTTTGAACGGAAGATATTTCCTTTTTCCCCGGAGACCTCTATGGGCTTCCAAATATCACTTTGCCAATTCCACAAGAACAGCCTTAGCGAAAGGCTTTTGAAGGGAAAGATGTAACTCTGTGAGATGAATTAACAGAACGCAGATCACTTTCTCAGAAAGCTTCTTTCCAGTTTTGAACGGAAGATATTTCCTTTTTCACCATAGCCCTCTATGGGCTTCCAAATATCCCTTTGCCTATTCCACAAGAACAGCCTTAGCGAAAGGCTTCTTGAAGAGAAAGATGTAACTGTGTGAGATGAATTAACAGAACACAGAGCAGTTTCTCAGAAAGCTTTTTTACAGTTTTGAACGGAATATATTTCCTTTTTCACCATAGCCCTCTATGGGCTTCCAAATATCCCTTTGCCAATTCCACAAGAACAACCTTAGCGAAAGTCTTCTTGAAGGGAATGATGTAACTCAGTGAGATGAATTAACAGAACACAGAGCAGTTTCTCAGAAGGCTTCTTTCCATTTTTGAACGGAAGATATTTCCTTTTTCACCATAGCCCTCTGTGGGCTTCCTAATATCCCTTTGCAATTCCACAAGAACAGCCTTAGCAAAAGGCTTCTTGAAGAGAAAGATGTAACTCTGTGAGATGAATTAACAGAACACAGAGCAGTTTCTCAGAAAGCTTCTTTCCGGTTTTGAACGGAAGATTTTTCCTTTTTCACCATAGCCCTCTATGGGCTTCCAAATATCCCTTTGCCAATTCCACAAGAACAGCCTTAGCGAAAGGCTTCTTGAAGGGAAAGATGTAACTCTGTGAGATGAATTAACAGAACACAGAGCAGTTTCTCAAGCTTCTTTCCAGTTTTGAACGGAAGATATTTCCTTTTTCACCATAGCCCTCTATGGGCTTCCAAATATCCCTTTGCCAATTCCACAAGAACAGCCTTAGCGAAAGGCTTCTTGAAGAGAAAGATGTAACTGTGTGAGATGAATTAACAGAACACAGAGCAGTTTCTCAGAAAGCTTCTTTCCAGTTTTGAACGGAAGATATTTCCTTTTTCACCATAGCCCTCTATGGGCTTCCAAATATCCCTTTGCCAATTCCACAAGAACAGCCTTAGCGAAAGGCTTCTTGAAGGGAAAGATGTAACTCTGTGAGATGAATTAACAGAACACAGAGCAGTTTCTCAGAAGGCTTCTTTCCATTTTTGAACGGAAGATATTTCCTTTTTCACCATAGCCCTCTAAGGACTTCCAAATATCCCTTTGCCAATTCCTCAAAACAGCCTTAGCGAAAGGATTCTTGAAGGAAAGATGTAACTCTGTGAGATGAATTAACAGAACACAGAGCAGTTTCAGAAAGCTTCTTTCCAGTTTTGAGCGGAAGATATTTCCTTTTCAAGATAGCCCTCTAAGGACTTCCAAATATCCTTGCCAATTCCACAAGAACAGCCTTAGCGAAAGGCTTCTTGAAGGGAAAGATGTAACTCTGTGAGATGAATTAACAGAACACAGAGCAGTTTCTCAGAAAGCTTCTTTCCAGTTTTGAGCGGAAGATATTTCCTTTTTTACCTTAGGCCTCTATGGGCTTCCAAATATCACTTTGCCAATTCCACAAGAACAACGTTAGATAAAGGCTTCTTGAAGGGAAAGATGTAAGTCTGTGAGATGAATTAACAGAACACAGAGCAGTTTCTCAAGCTTCTTTCCAGTTTTGAGCGGAAGATATTTCCTTTTTCACCATAGCCCTCTATGGGCTTCCAAATATCCTTTGCCAATTCCACAAGAACAGCCTTAGCGAAGGCTTCTTGAAGGAAAGATGTAACTCTGTGAGATGAATTAACAGAACACAGAGCAGTTTCTCAGAAAGCTTCTTTCCAGTTTTGAACGGAAGATATTTCCTTTTTCACCATAGCCCTCTATGGGCTTCCAAATATCCTTTGCCAATTCCACAAGAACAGCCTTAGCGAAAGGCTTCTTGAAGGAAAGATGTAACTCTGTGAGATGAATTAACAGAACACAGAGCAGTTTCTCAAGCTTCTTTCCAGTTTTGAGCGGAAGATATTTCCTTTTTCACCATAGCCCTCTATGGGCTTCCAAATATCCCTTTGCCAATTCCACAAGAACAGCCTTAGCGAAAGGCTTCTTGAAGGAAAGATGTAACTCTGTGAGATGAATTAACAGAACACAGAGCAGTTTCTCAAGCTTCTTTCCAGTTTTGAGCGGAAGATATTTCCTTTTTCACCATAGCCCTCTATGGGCTTCCAAATATCCTTTGCCAATTCCACAAGAACAGCCTTAGCGCCTCTATGGGCTTCCAAATATCACTTTGCCAATTCCACAAGAACAGCCTTAGCGAAAGGCTTCTTGAAGGGAAAGATGTAACTCTGTGAGATGAATTAACAGAACACAGAGCAGTTTCTCAAGCTTCTTTCCAGTTTTGAGCGGAAGATATTTCCTTTTTCACCATAGCCCTCTATGGGCTTCCAAATATCCTTTGCCAATTCCACAAGAACAGCCTTAGCGAAGGCTTCTTGAAGGGAAAGATGTAACTCTGTGAGATGAATTAACAGAACACAGAGCAGTTTCTCAAGCTTCTTTCCAGTTTTGAGCGGAAGATATTTCCTTTTTCACCATAGCCCTCTATGGGCTTCCAAATATCCTTTGCCAATTCCACAAGAACAGCCTTAGCGAAAGGCTTCTTGAAGGAAAGATGTAACTCTGTGAGATGAATTAACAGAACACAGAACAGTTTCTCAAGCTTCTTTCCAGTTTTGAAGCGGAAGATATTTCCTTTTTCACCATAGCCCTCTATGGGCACCAAATATCCTTTGCCAATTCCACAAGAACAGCCTTAGCGAAGGCTTCTTGAAGGGAAAGATGTAACTCTGTGAGATGAATTAACAGAACACAGAGCAGTTTCTCAGAAAGCTTTCCAGTTTTGAGCGGAAGATATTTCCTTTTCACCATAGCCCTCTATGGGCTTCCAAATATCCTTTGCCAATTCCACAAGAACAGCCTTAGCGAAAGGCTGTGAAGGGAAAGATGTAACTCTGTGAGATGAATTAACAGAACACAGAGCAGTTTCTCATAAAGCTTCTTTCCAGTTTTGAGCGGAAGATATTTCCTTTTCACCATAGCCCTCATGGGCTTCCAATATCCTTTGCCAATTCCACAAGAACAGCCTTAGCGAAAGGCTTCTTGAAGGAAAGATGTAACTCTGTGAGATGAATTAACAGAACACAGAGCAGTTTCTCAAGCTTCTTTCAGTTTTGAAGCGGAAGATATTTCCTTTTTCACCATAGCCCTCTATGGGCTTCCAAATATCCTTTGCCAATTCCACAAGAACAGCCTTAGCGAAAGGCTTCTTGAAGGGAAAGATGTAACTCTGTGAGATGAATTAACAGAACACAGAGCAGTTTCTCAAGCTTCTTTCCAGTTTTGAGCGGAAGATATTTCCTTTTCACCATAGCCCTCTATGGGCTTCCAAATATCCTTTGCCAATTCCACAAGAACAGCCTTAGCGAAAAGGCTTCTTGAAGGAAAGATGTAACTCTGTGAGATGAATTAACAGAACACAGAGCAGTTTCTCAGAAAGCTTCTTTCCAGTTTTGAGCGGAAGATATTTCCTTTTTCACCATAGCCCTCTATGGGCTTCCAAATATCCTTTGCCAATTCCACAAGAACAGCCTTAGCGAAAGGCTGCTTGAAGGAAAGATGTAACTCTGTGAGATGAATTAACAGAACACAGAGCAGTTTCTCAGAAAGCTTCTTTCCAGTTTTGAGGAAGATATTTCCTTTTCACCATAGCCCTCTATGGGCTTCCAAATATCCTTGCCAATTCCACAAGAACAGCCTTAGCGAAAGGCTTCTTGAAGGGAAAGATGTAACTCTGTGAGATGAATTAACAGAACACAGAGCAGTTTCTCAGAAAGCTTCTTTCCAGTTTTGAGCGGAAGATATTTCCTTTTCACCATAGCCCTCTATGGGCTTCCAAATATCACTTTGCCAATTCCACAAGAACAGCCTTAGCGAAAGGCTTCTTGAAG
The DNA here is from genome assembly GCA_023783455.1 of Erythrocebus patas. Classification (NCBI taxonomy): domain Eukaryota; kingdom Metazoa; phylum Chordata; class Mammalia; order Primates; family Cercopithecidae; genus Erythrocebus; species Erythrocebus patas. The sequence continues at coordinate 4,498 of JAKFHT010001595.1, forward strand.
GAAAGATGTAACTCTGTGAGATGAATTAACAGAACACAGAGCAGTTTCTCAGAAAGCTTCTTTCCAGTTTTGAAGGAAGATATTTCCTTTTTCACCATAGCCCTCTATGGGCTTCCAAATATCCTTTGCCAATTCCACAAGAACAGCCTTAGCGAAAGGCTTCTTGAAGGAAAGATGTAACTCTGTGAGATGAATTAACAGAACACAGAGCAGTTTCTCAGAAAGCTTCTTTCCAGTTTTTGAGCGGAAGATATTTCCTTTTTCACCTAGCCCTCTATGGGCTTCCAAATATCCTTTGCCAATTCCACAAGAACAGCCTTAGCGAAAGGCTTCTTGAAGGAAAGATGTAACTCTGTGAGATGAATTAACAGAACACAGAAGTTTCTCAAGCTTCTTTCCAGTTTTGAGCGGAAGATATTTCCTTTTTCACCATAGCCCTCTATGGGCTTCCAAATATCCTTTGCCAATTCCACAAGAACAGCCTTAGCGAAAACTTGAAGGAAAGATGTAACTCTGTGAGATGAATTAACAGAACACAGAGCAGTTTCTCAAGCTTCTTTCCAGTTTTGAGCGGAAGATATTTCCTTTTTCACCATAGCCCTCTAAGGGCTTCCAAATATCCACTTTGCCAATTCCTCAAGAACAGCCTTAGCGAAAGGCTTCTTGAAGGAAAGATGTAACTCTGTGAGATGAATTAACAGAACACAGAGCAGTTTCTCAGCTTCTTTCCAGTTTTGAGCGGAAGATATTTCCTTTTCACCATAGCCCTCTATGGGCTTCCAAATATCCTTTGCCAATTCCACAAGAACAGCCTTAGCGAAAGGCTTCTTGAAGGAAAGATGTAACTCTGTGAGATGAATTAACAGAACACAGAGCAGTTTCTCAGAAAGCTTCTTTCCAGTTTTGAGCGGAAGATATTTCCTTTTCACCATAGCCCTCTATGGGCTTCCAAATATCCTTTGCCAATTCCACAAGAACAGCCTTAGCGAAGGCTTCTTGAAGGAAAGATGTAACTCTGTGAGATGAATTAACAGAACACAGAGCAGTTTCTCAAGCTTCTTTCCAGTTTTGAGCGGAAGATATTTCCTTTTTCACCATAGCCCTCTATGGGCTTCCAAATATCCCTTTGCCAATTCCACAAGAACAGCCTTAGCGAAAGGCTTCTTGAAGGAAAGATGTAACTCTGTGAGATGAATTAACAGAACACAGAGCAGTTTCTCAGAAAGCTTCTTTCCAGTTTTGAGCGGAAGATATTTCCTTTTCACCATAGCCCTCTATGGGCTTCCAAATATCCTTTGCCAATTCCACAAGAACAGCCTTAGCGAAAGGCTTCTTGAAGGAAAGATGTAACTCTGTGAGATGAATTAACAGAACACAGAGCAGTTTCTCAAAGCTTCTTTCCAGTTTTGAGCGGAAGATATTTCCTTTTCACCATAGCCCTCTATGGGCTTCCAAATATCCTTGCCAATTCCACAAGAACAGCCTTAGCGAAAGGCTTCTTGAAGGAAAGATGTAACTCTGTGAGATGAATTAACAGAACACAGAGCAGTTTCTCAGAAAGCTTCTTTCCAGTTTTGAGCGGAAGATATTTCCTTTTTCACCATAGCCTCTATGGGCTTCCAAATATCCTTTGCCAATTCCACAAGAACAGCCTTAGCGAAAGGCTTCTTGAAGGGAAAGATGTAACTCTGTGAGATGAATTAACAGAACACAGAGCAGTTTCTCAGAAGCTTCTTTCCAGTTTTGAGCGGAAGATATTTCCTTTTTCACCATAGCCCTCTATGGGCTTCCAAATATCCTTGCCAATTCCACAAGAACAGCCTTAGCGAAAGGCTTCTTGAAGGAAAGATGTAACTCTGTGAGATGAATTAACAGAACACAGAGCAGTTTCTCAGAAAGCTTCTTTCCAGTTTTGAGGAAGATATTTCCTTTTTCACCATAGCCCTCTATGGGCTTCCAAATATCCTTTGCCAATTCCACAAGAACAGCCTTAGCGAAAGGCTTCTTGAAGGAAAGATGTAACTCTGTGAGATGAATTAACAGAACACAGAGCAGTTTCTCAAGCTTCTTTCCAGTTTTGAGCGGAAGATATTTCCTTTTTCACCATAGCCCTCTATGGGCTTCAAATATCCTTTGCCAATTCCACAAGAACAGCCTTAGCGAAGGCTTCTTGAAGGAAAGATGTAACTCTGTGAGATGAATTAACAGAACACAGAGCAGTTTCTCAGAAAGCTTCTTTCCAGTTTTGAGCGGAAGATATTTCCTTTTTCACCATAGCCCCTCTATGGGCTTCCAAATATCCTTTGCCAATTCCACAAGAACAGCCTTAGCGAAGGCTTCTTGAAGGAAAGATGTAACTCTGTGAGATGAATTAACAGAACACAGAGCAGTTTCTCAAGCTTCTTTCCAGTTTTGAGCGGAAGATATTTCCTTTTCACCATAGCCCTCTATGGGCTTCCAAATATCCCTTTGCCAATTCCACAAGAACAGCCTTAGCGAAAAGGCTTCTTGAAGGAAAGATGTAACTCTGTGAGATGAATTAACAGAACACAGAGCAGTTTCTCAGAAAGCTTCTTTCCAGTTTTGAACGGAAGATATTTCCTTTTTCACCATAGCCCTCTATGGGCTTCCAAATATCCTTTGCCAATTCCACAAGAACAGCCTTAGCGAAAGGCTGTGAAGGAAAGATGTAACTCTGTGAGATGAATTAACAGAACAGAGCAGTTTCTCAGAAAGCTTCTTTCCAGTTTTGAGCGGAAGATATTTCCTTTTTCACCATAGCCCTCTATGGGCTTCCAATATCCTTTGCCAATTCCACAAGAACAGCCTTAGCGAAAACTTCTTGAAGGAAAGATGTAACTCTGTGAGATGAATTAACAGAACACAGAGCAGTTTCTCAGAAAGCTTCTTTCCAGTTTTGAGCGGAAGATATTTCCTTTTTCACCATAGCCCTCTATGGGCTTCCAAATATCCCTTTGCCAATTCCACAAGAACAGCCTTAGCGAAAGGCTTCTTGAAGGAAAGATGTAACTCTGTGAGATGAATTAACAGAACACAGAGCAGTTTCTCAGAAAGCTTCTTTCCAGTTTTGAAGCGGAAGATATTTCCTTTTCACCATAGCCCTCTATGGGCTTCCAAATATCCTTTGCCAATTCCACAAGAACAGCCTTAGCGAAAGGCTTCTTGAAGGAAAGATGTAACTCTGTGAGATGAATTAACAGAACACAGAGTAGTTTCTCAAAGCTTCTTTCCAGTTTTGAGCGGAAGATATTTCCTTTTCACCATAGCCCTCTAAGGGCTTCCAAATATCCTTTGCCAATTCCACAAGAACAGCCTTAGCGAAAGGCTTCTTGAAGGAAAGATGTAACTCTGTGAGATGAATTAACAGAACACAGAGCAGTTTCTCAGAAAACTTCTTTCCAGTTTTGAGCGGAAGATATTTCCTTTTCACCATAGCCCTCTATGGGCTTCCAAATATCCTTGCCAATTCCACAAGAACAGCCTTAGCGAAAGGCTTCTTGAAGGAAAGATGTAACTCTGTGAGATGAATTAACAGAACACAGAGCAGTTTCTCAGAAAGCTTCTTTCCAGTTTTGAGCGGAAGATATTTCCTTTTCACCTTAGCCCTCTATGGGCTTCCAAATATCCTTTGCCAATTCCACAAGAACAGCCTTAGCGAAAGGCTTCTTGAAGGGAAAGATGTAACTCTGTGAGATGAATTAACAGAACACAGAGCAGTTTCTCACAAAGCTTCTTTCCAGTTTTGAGCGGAAGATATTTCCTTTTCACCATAGCCTCTATGGGCTTCCAAATATCCTTTGCCAATTCCACAAGAACAGCCTTAGCGAAAGGCTTCTTGAAGGAAAAGATGTAACTCTGTGAGATGAATTAACAGAACACAGATCAGTTTCTCAGAAAGCTTCTTTCCAGTTTTGAAGCGGAAGATATTTCCTTTTTCACCATAGCCCTCTATGGGCTTCCAAATATCCTTTGCCAATTCCACAAGAACAGCCTTAGCGAAAGGCTTCTTGAAGGGAAGATGTAACTGTGAGATGAATTAACAGAACACAGAGCAGTTTCTCAGAAAGCTTCTTTCCAGTTTTGAACGGAAGATATTTCCTTTTTCACCATAGCCCTCTATGGGCTTCCAAATATCCTTTGCCAATTCCACAAGAACAGCCTTAGCGAAAGGTCTTCTTGAAGGAATGATGTAACTCAGTGAGATGAATTAACAGAACACAGAGCAGTTTCTCAGAAGGCTTCTTTCCAGTTTTGAGCGGAAGATATTTCCTTTTTCACCATAGCCCTCTGTGGGCTTCCTAATATCCTTTGCAATTCCACAAGAACAGCCTTAGCAAAAGGCTTCTTGAAGAGAAAGATGTAACTCTGTGAGATGAATTAACAGAACACAGAGCAGTTTCTCAGAAAGCTTCTTTCCAGTTTTGAGAACGGAAGATTTTTCCTTTTCACCATAGCCCTCTATGGGCTTCCAAATATCCTTTGCCAATTCCACAAGAACAGCCTTAGCGAAAGGCTTCTTGAAGGGAAAGATGTAACTCTGTGAGATGAATTAACAGAACACAGAGCAGTTTCTCAGAAAGCTTCTTTCCAGTTTTGAACGGAAGATATTTCCTTTTTCACCATAGCCCTCTATGGGCTTCCAAATATCCCTTTGCCAATTCCACAAGAACAGCCTTAGCGAAAGGCTTCTTGAAGAGAAAATGTAACTGTGTGAGATGAATTAACAGAACACAGAGGAGTTTCTCAGAAAGCTTCTTTACAGTTTTGAACGGAAAATATTTGCTTTTTCACCATAGCCCTCTATGGGCTTCCAAATATCCCTTTGCCAATTCCACAAGAACAGCCTTAGCGAAAGGCTTCTTGAATGGAATGATGTAACTCTGTGAGATGAATTAACAGAACACAGAGCAGTTTCTCAGAAAGCTACTTTCCAGTTTTGAACGGAAGATATTTCCTTTTCACCATAGCCCTCTATGGGCTTCCAAATATCCTTTGCCAATTCCACAAGAACAGCCTTAGCGAAAGGATTCTTGAAGGAAAAGATGTAACTCTGTGAGATGAATTAACAGAACACAGAGCAGTCTCTCAGAAAACTTCTTTCCAGTTTTGAACGGAAGATATTTCCTTTTCAAGATAGCCCTCTAAGGACTTCCAAATATCCCCTTGCCAATTCCACAAGAACAGCCTTAACGAAAGGCTGCTTGAAGGGAAAGATGTAACTCTGTGAGATGAATTAACAGAACACAGAGCAGTTTCTCAGAAAGCTTCTTTCCAGTTTTGAACGGAAGATATTTCCTTTTTTACCTTAGGCCTCTATGGGCTTCCAAATATCACTTTGCCAATTCCACAAGAACAACGTTAGATAAAGGCTTCTTGAAGGGAAAGATGTAAGTCTGTGAGATGAATTAACAGAACACAGATCACTTTCTCAGAAAGCTTCTTTCCAGTTTTGAACGGAAGATATTTCCTTTTTCACCATAGCCCTCTATGGGCTTCCAAATATCCTTTGCCAATTCCACAAGAACAGCCTTAGCGAAGGCTTCTTGAAGGAAAGATGTAACTCTGTGAGATGAATTAACAGAACACAGAGCAGTTTCTCAGAAAGCTTCTTTCCAGTTTTGAACGGAAGATATTTCCTTTTTCACCATAGCCCTCTATGGGCTTCCAAATATCCTTTGCCAATTCCACAAGAACAGCCTTAGCGAAAGGCTTCTTGAAGGGAAAGATGTAACTCTGTGAGATGAATTAACAGAACACAGAGCAGTTTCTCAAGCTTCTTTCCAGTTTTGAACGGAAGATATTTCCTTTTCACCATAGCCCTCTATGGGCTTCCAAATATCCCTTTGCCAATTCCACAAGAACAGCCTTAGCGAAGGCTTCTTGAAGGAAAGATGTAACTCTGTGAGATGAATTAACAGAACACAGAGCAGTTTCTCAGAAAGCTTCTTTCCAGTTTTGAGCGGAAGATATTTCCTTTTTCACCATAGCCCTCTATGGGCTTCCAAATATCCTTTGCCAATTCCACAAGAACAGCCTTAGCGAAAGGCTTCTTGAAGGAAAGATGTAACTCTGTGAGATGAATTAACAGAACACAGAGCAGTTTCTCAGAAAGCTTCTTTCCAGTTTTGAACGGAAGATATTTCCTTTTTCACCATAGCCCTCTATGGGCTTCCAAATATCCTTTGCCAATTCCACAAGAACAGCCTTAGCGAAGGCTTCTTGAAGGAAGATGTAACTCTGTGAGATGAATTAACAGAACACAGAGCAGTTTCTCATAAAGCTTCTTTCCAGTTTTGAGCGGAAGATATTTCCTTTTTCACCATAGCCCTATGGGCTTCCAAATATCCTTTGCCAATTCCACAAGAACAGCCTTAGCGAAAACTTCTTGAAGGGAAAGATGTAACTCTGTGAGATGAATTAACAGAACACAGAGCAGTTTCTCAGAAAGCTTCTTTCCAGTTTTGAACGGAAGATATTTCCTTTTCACCATAGCCCTCTATGGGCTTCCAAATATCCCTTTGCCAATTCCACAAGAACAGCCTTAGCGAAGGCTTCTTGAAGGGAAAGATGTAACTCTGTGAGATGAATTAACAGAACACAGAGCAGTTTCTCAGAAAGCTTCTTTCCAGTTTTGAGCGGAAGATATTTCCTTTTTCACCATAGCCCTCTATGGGCTTCCAAATATCCTTTGCCAATTCCACAAGAACAGCCTTAGCGAAAGGCTTCTTGAAGGAAAGATGTAACTCTGTGAGATGAATTAACAGAACACAGAGCAGTTTCTCAAGCTTCTTTCCAGTTTTGAGCGGAAGATATTTCCTTTTTCACCATAGCCCTCTATGGGCTTCCAAATATCCTTTGCCAATTCCACAAGAACAGCCTTAGCGAAAGGCTTCTTGAAGGAAAGATGTAACTCTGTGAGATGAATTAACAGAACACGAGCAGTTTCTCAGAAAGCTTCTTTCCAGTTTTGAGCGGAAGATATTTCCTTTTCACCATAGCCCTCTATGGGCTTCCAAATATCCCTTTGCCAATTCCACAAGAACAGCCTTAGCGAAAGGCTTCTTGAAGGAAAGATGTAACTCTGTGAGATGAATTAACAGAACACAGAGCAGTTTCTCAAGCTTCTTTCCAGTTTTGAACGGAAGATATTTCCTTTTCACCATAGCCCTCTATGGGCTTCCAAATATCCCTTTGCCAATTCCACAAGAACAGCCTTAGCGAAGGCTTCTTGAAGGGAAAGATGTAACTCTGTGAGATGAATTAACAGAACACAGAGCAGTTTCTCAAGCTTCTTTCCAGTTTTGAACGGAAGATATTTCCTTTTCACCATAGCCCTCTATGGGCTTCCAAATATCCTTTGCCAATTCCACAAGAACAGCCTTAGCGAAGGCTTCTTGAAGGAAAGATGTAACTCTGTGAGATGAATTAACAGAACACAGAGCAGTTTCTCAAGCTTCTTTCCAGTTTTGAACGGAAGATATTTCCTTTTTCACCATAGCCCTCTATGGGCTTCCAAATATCCTTTGCCAATTCCACAAGAACAGCCTTAGCGAAAGGCTTCTTGAAGGAAAGATGTAACTCTGTGAGATGAATTAACAGAACACAGAGCAGTTTCTCAAGCTTCTTTCCAGTTTTGAACGGAAGATATTTCCTTTTCACCATAGCCCTCTATGGGCTTCCAAATATCCCCTTTGCCAATTCCACAAGAACAGCCTTAGCGAAAGGCTTCTTGAAGGAAAGATGTAACTCTGTGAGATGAATTAACAGAACACAGAGCAGTTTCTCAGAAAGCTTCTTTCCAGTTTTGAACGGAAGATATTTCCTTTTTCACCATAGCCTCTATGGGCTTCCAAATATCCTTTGCCAATTCCACAAGAACAGCCTTAGCGAAAGGCTTCTTGAAGGGAAAGATGTAACTCTGTGAGATGAATTAACAGAACACAGAGCAGTTTCTCATAAAGCTTCTTTCCAGTTTTGAGCGGAAGATATTTCCTTTTTCACCATAGCCCTCTATGGGCTTCCAAATATCCTTTGCCAATTCCACAAGAACAGCCTTAGCGAAGGCTTCTTGAAGGAAAGATGTAACTCTGTGAGATGAATTAACAGAACACAGAGCAGTTTCTCAGAAAGCTTCTTTCCAGTTTTGAACGGAAGATATTTCCTTTTCACCATAGCCTCTATGGGCTTCCAAATATCCCTTTGCCAATTCCACAAGAACAGCCTTAGCGAAAGGCTTCTTGAAGGAAAGATGTAACTCTGTGAGATGAATTAACAGAACACAGAGCAGTTTCTCATAAAGCTTCTTTCCAGTTTTGAACGGAAGATATTTCCTTTTTCACCATAGCCCTCTATGGGCTTCCAAATATCCTTTGCCAATTCCACAAGAACAGCCTTAGCGAAGGCTTCTTGAAGGAAAGATGTAACTCTGTGAGATGAATTAACAGAACACAGAGCAGTTTCTCAAGCTTCTTTCCAGTTTTGAACGGAAGATATTTCCTTTTTCACCATAGCCCTCTATGGGCTTCCAAATATCCTTTTGCCAATTCCACAAGAACAGCCTTAGCGAAGGCTTCTTGAAGGAAAGATGTAACTCTGTGAGATGAATTAACAGAACACAGAGCAGTTTCTCAGAAAGCTTCTTTCCAGTTTTGAACGGAAGATATTTCCTTTTCACCGCAGCCCTCTATGGGCTTCCAAATATCCTTGCCAATTCCACAAGAACAGCCTTAGCGAAGGCTTCTTGAAGGAAAGATGTAACTCTGTGAGATGAATTAACAGAACACAGAGCAGTTTCTCAGAAAAGCTTCTTTCCAGTTTTGAACGGAAGATATTTCCTTTTCACCATAGCCCTCTATGGGCTTCCAAATATCCTTGCCAATTCCACAAGAACAGCCTTAGCGAAAAGGCTTCTTGAAGGAAAGATGTAACTCTGTGAGATGAATTAACAGAACACAGAGCAGTTTCTCAGAAAGCTTCTTTCCAGTTTTGAGCGGAAGATATTTCCTTTTTCACCATAGCCTCTATGGGCTTCCAAATATCCTTTGCCAATTCCACAAGAACAGCCTTAGCGAAGGCTTCTTGAAGGAAAGATGTAACTCTGTGAGATGAATTAACAGAACACAGAGCAGTTTCTCAAGCTTCTTTCCAGTTTTGAACGGAAGATATTTCCTTTTTCACCATAGCCCTCTATGGGCTTCCAAATATCCTTTGAGAATTCCACAAGAACAGCCTTAGCGAAAGGCTTCTTGAAGGAAAGATGTAACTCTGTGAGATGAATTAACAGAACACAGAGCAGTTTCTCAAGCTTCTTTCCAGTTTTGAGCGGAAGATATTTCCTTTTCACCATAGCCCTCTATGGGCTTCCAAATATCCCTTTGCCAATTCCACAAGAACAGCCTTAGCGAAAGGCTTCTTGAAGGAAAGATGTAACTCTGTGAGATGAATTAACAGAACACAGAGCAGTTTCTCAAGCTTCTTTCCAGTTTTGAGCGGAAGATATTTCCTTTTCACCATAGCCCTCTATGGGCTTCCAAATATCCTTTGCAATTCCACAAGAACAGCCTTAGCGAAAGGCTTCTTGAAGGGAAAGATGTAACTCTGTGAGATGAATTAACAGAACACAGAGCAGTTTCTCAGAAAGCTTCTTTCCAGTTTTGAACGGAAGATATTTCCTTTTCACCATAGCCCTCTATGGGCTTCCAAATATCCTTGCCAATTCCACAAGAACAGCCTTAGCGAAAGGCTTCTTGAAGGAAAGATGTAACTCTGTGAGATGAATTAACAGAACACAGAGCAGTTTCTCAGAAAGCTTCTTTCCAGTTTTGAACGGAAGATATTTCCTTTTCACCATAGCCTCTATGGGCTTCCAAATATCCTTTGCCAATTCCACAAGAACAGCCTTAGCGAAAGGCTTCTTGAAGGGAAAGATGTAACTCTGTGAGATGAATTAACAGAACACAGAGCAGTTTCTCAAGCTTCTTTCCAGTTTTGAACGGAAGATATTTCCTTTTCACCATAGCCCTCTATGGGCTTCCAAATATCCTTTGCCAATTCCACAAGAACAGCCTTAGCGAAGGCTTCTTGAAGGAAAGATGTAACTCTGTGAGATGAATTAACAGAACACAGAGCAGTTTCTCAGAAAGCTTCTTTCCAGTTTTGAGCGGAAGATATTTCCTTTTCACCATAGCCCTCTATGGGCTTCCAAATATCCTTTGCCAATTCCACAAGAACAGCCTTAGCGAAGGCTTCTTGAAGGAAAGATGTAACTCTGTGAGATGAATTAACAGAACACAGAGCAGTTTCTCAGAAAGCTTCTTTCCAGTTTTGAACGGAAGATATTTCCTTTTCACCATAGCCCTCTATGGGCTTCCAAATATCCTTTGCCAATTCCACAAGAACAGCCTTAGCGAAAGGCTTTGAAGGAAAGATGTAACTCTGTGAGATGAATTAACAGAACACAGAGCAGTTTCTCAGAAAACTTCTTTCCAGTTTTGAACGGAAGATATTTCCTTTTCACCATAGCCCTCTATGGGCTTCCAAATATTCCTTTGCCAATTCCACAAGAACAGCCTTAGCGAAAGGCTTCTTGAAGGGAAAGATGTAACTCTGTGAGATGAATTAACAGAACACAGAGCAGTTTCTCAGAAAGCTTCTTTCCAGTTTTGAACGGAAGATATTTCCTTTTCACCATAGCCCTCTATGGGCTTCCAAATATCCTTTGCCAATTCCACAAGAACAGCCTTAGCGAAAGGCTTCTTGAAGGGAAAGATGTAACTCTGTGAGATGAATTAACAGAACACAGAGCAGTTTCTCACAAAGCTTCTTTCCAGTTTTGAACGGAAGATATTTCCTTTTCACCATAGCCCTCTATGGGCTTCCAAATATCCTTTTGCCAATTCACAAGAACAGCCTTAGCGAAAGGCTTCTTGAAGGAAAGATGTAACTCTGTGAGATGAATTAACAGAACACAGAGCAGTTTCTCAGAAAGCTTCTTTCCAGTTTTGAGCGGAAGATATTTCCTTTTTCACCATAGCCCTCTATGGGCTTCCAAATATCCTTGCCAATTCCACAAGAACAGCCTTAGCGAAAGGCTTCTTGAAGGAAAGATGTAACTCTGTGAGATGAATTAACAGAACACAGAGCAGTTTCTCAGAAAGCTTCTTTCCAGTTTTGAGCGGAAGATATTTCCTTTTTCACCATAGCCCTCTATGGGCTTCCAAATATCCCTTTGCCAATTCCACAAGAACAGCCTTAGCGAAAGGCTTCTTGAAGGGAAAGATGTAACTCTGTGAGATGAATTAACAGAACACAGAGCAGTTTCTCAGAAAGCTTCTTTCCAGTTTTGAGCGGAAGATATTTCCTTTTTCACCATAGCCCTCTGTGGGCTTCCAAATATCCTTTGCCAATTCCACAAGAACAGCCTTAGCGAAAGGCTTCTTGAAGGAAAGATGTAACTCTGTGAGATGAATTAACAGAACACAGAGCAGTTTCTCAGAAAGCTTCTTTCCAGTTTTGAGCGGAAGATATTTCCTTTTTTCACCATAGCCCTCTATGGGCTTCCAAATATCCTTTGCCAATTCCACAAGAACAGCCTTAGCGAAAGGCTTCTTGAAGGGAAAGATGTAACTCTGTGAGATGAATTAACAGAACACAGAGCAGTTTCTCAAGCTTCTTTCCAGTTTTGAGCGGAAGATATTTCCTTTTTCACCATAGCCCTCTATGGGCTTCCAAATATCCTTTGCCAATTCCACAAGAACAGCCTTAGCGAAAGGCTTCTTGAAGGAAAGATGTAACTCTGTGAGATGAATTAACAGAACACAGAGCAGTTTCTCAGAAAGCTTCTTTCCAGTTTTGAGCGGAAGATATTTCCTTTTCACCATAGCCCTCTATGGCTTCCAAATATCCTTTGCCAATTCCACAAGAACAGCCTTAGCGAAAGGCTTCTTGAAGGAAAGATGTAACTCTGTGAGATGAATTAACAGAACACAGAGCAGTTTCTCAGAAAGCTTCTTTCCAGTTTTGAGCGGAAGATATTTCCTTTTCACCATAGCCCTCTAAGGGCTTCCAAATATCCTTTGCCAATTCCACAAGAACAGCCTTAGCGAAAGGCTTCTTGAAGGAAAGATGTAACTCTGTGAGATGAATTAACAGAACACAGAGCAGTTTCTCAGAAAGCTTCTTTCCAGTTTTGAACGGAAGATATTTCCTTTTCACCATAGCCCTCTATGGGCTTCCAAATATCACTTGCCAATTCCACAAGAACAGCCTTAGCGAAAGGCTTCTTGAAGGGAAAGATGTAACTCTGTGAGATGAATTAACAGAACACAGAGCAGTTTCTCAGAAAGCTTCTTTCCAGTTTTGAACGGAAGATATTTCCTTTTTCACCATAGCCCTCTATGGGCTTCCAAATATCCCTTGCCAATTCCACAAGAACAGCCTTAGCGAAAGGCTTCTTGAAGGAAAGATGTAACTCTGTGAGATGAATTAACAGAACACAGAGCAGTTTCTCAGAAAGCTTCTTTCCAGTTTTGAAGCGGAAGATATTTCCTTTTTCACCATAGCCCTCTATGGGCTTCCAAATATCCTTTGCCAATTCCACAAGAACAGCCTTAGCGAAAGGCTTCTTGAAGGAAAGATGTAACTCTGTGAGATGAATTAACAGAACACAGAGCAGTTTCTCAGAAAGCTTCTTTCCAGTTTTGAACGGAAGATATTTCCTTTTCACCATAGCCCTCTATGGGCTTCCAAATATCCTTTGCCAATTCCACAAGAACAGCCTTAGCGAAAAGGCTTCTTGAAGGAAAGATGTAACTCTGTGAGATGAATTAACAGAACACAGAGCAGTTTCTCAGAAAGCTTCTTTCCAGTTTTGAACGGAAGATATTTCCTTTTCACCATAGCCCTCTATGGGCTTCAAATATCCTTTGCCAATTCCACAAGAACAGCCTTAGCGAAAGGCTTCTTGAAGGGAAAGATGTAACTCTGTGAGATGAATTAACAGAACACAGAGCAGTTTCTCAAGCTTCTTTCCAGTTTTGAACGGAAGATATTTCCTTTTTCACCATAGCCCTCTATGGGCTTCCAAATATCCTTGCCAATTCCACAAGAACAGCCTTAGCGAAAACTCTTGAAGGGAAAGATGTAACTCTGTGAGATGAATTAACAGAACACAGAGCAGTTTCTCAAGCTTCTTTCCAGTTTTGAACGGAAGATATTTCCTTTTTCACCAGCCCTCTATGGGCTTCCAAATATCCTTTGCCAATTCCACAAGAACAGCCTTAGCGAAAGGCTTCTTGAAGGGAAAGATGTAACTCTGTGAGATGAATTAACAGAACACAGAGCAGTTTCTCAGAAAGCTTCTTTCCAGTTTTGAACGGAAGATATTTCCTTTTTCACCATAGCCTCTATGGGCTTCCAAATATCCTTGCCAATTCACAAGAACAGCCTTAGCGAAAGGCTTCTTGAAGGAAAGATGTAACTCTGTGAGATGAATTAACAGAACACAGAGCAGTTTCTCAAAGCTTCTTTTCCAGTTTTGACGGAAGATATTTCCTTTTCACCATAGCCCTCTATGGGCTTCAAATATCCTTTGCCAATTCCACAAGAACAGCCTTAGCGAAAGCTTCTTGAAGGAAAGATGTAACTCTGTGAGATGAATTAACAGAACACAGAGCAGTTTCTCAGAAGCTTCTTTCCAGTTTTGAGCGGAAGATATTTCCTTTTTCACCATAGCCCTCTATGGGCTTCCAAATATCACTTTGCCAATTCCACAAGAACAGCCTTAGCGAAGGCTTCTTGAAGGAAAGATGTAACTCTGTGAGATGAATTAACAGAACACAGAGCAGTTTCTCAGAAAGCTTCTTTCCAGTTTTGAGCGGAAGATATTTCCTTTTCACCATAGCCCTCTATGGGCTTCCAAATATCCTTTGCCAATTCCACAAGAACAGCCTTAGCGAAGGCTTCTTGAAGGGAAAGATGTAACTGTGAGATGAATTAACAGAACACAGAGCAGTTTCTCAAAGCTTCTTTCCAGTTTTGAGCGGAAGATATTTCCTTTTCACCATAGCCCTCTATGGGCTTCAAATATCCTCTGCCAATTCCACAAGAACAGCCTTAGCGAAAGGCTTCTTGAAGGAAAGATGTAACTCTGTGAGATGAATTAACAGAACACAGAGCAGTTTCTCAAGCTTCTTTCCAGTTTTGAGCGGAATATTTCCTTTTCACCTTAGCCCTCTATGGGCTTCCAAATATCCTTGCCAATTCCACAAGAACAGCCTTAGCGAAAGGCTTCTTGAAGGAAAGATGTAACTCTGTGAGATGAATTAACAGAACACAGAGCAGTTTCTCAGAAAGCTTCTTTCCAGTTTTGAACGGAAGATATTTCCTTTTTCACCATAGCCCTCTATGGGCTTCCAAATATCCTCCACAAGAACAGCCTTAGCGAAAAGGCTTCTTGAAGGAAAGATGTAACTCTGTGAGATGAATTAACAGAACACAGAGCAGTTTCTCAAGCTTCTTTCCAGTTTGAGCGAAGATATTTCCTTTTTCACCAGCCCTCTATGGGCTTCCAAATATCCTTTGCCAATTCCACAAGAACAGCCTTAGCGAAAGGCTTCTTGAAGGGAAAGATGTAACTCTGTGAGATGAATTAACAGAACACAGAGCAGTTTCTCAGAAAGCTTCTTTCCAGTTTTGAGCGGAAGATATTTCCTTTTTCACCATAGCCTCTATGGGCTTCCAAATATCCCTTGCCAATTCCACAAGAACAGCCTTAGCGAAAAGGCTTCTTGAAGGGAAAGATGTAACTCTGTGAGATGAATTAACAGAACACAGAGCAGTTTCTCAAGCTTCTTTCCAGTTTTGAGCGGAAGATATTTCCTTTTCACCATAGCCTCTATGGGCTTCCAAATATCGCTTTGCCAATTCCACAAGAACAGCCTTAGCGAAAGGCTTCTTGAAGGGAAAGATGTAACTCTGTGAGATGAATTAACAGAACACAGAGCAGTTTCTCAGAAAGCTTCTTTCCAGTTTTGAGCGGAAGATATTTCCTTTTCACCATAGCCCTCTATGGGCTTCCAAATATCCTCTGCCAATTCCACAAGAACAGCCTTAGCGAAAGGCTTCTTGAAGGAAAGATGTAACTCTGTGAGATGAATTAACAGAACACAGAGCAGTTTCTCATAAAGCTTCTTTCCAGTTTTGAGCGGAAGATATTTCCTTTTTCACCATAGCCCTCTATGGGCTTCCAAATATCCTTTGCCAATTCACAAGAACAGCCTTAGCGAAGGCTTCTTGAAGGGAAAGATGTAACTCTGTGAGATGAATTAACAGAACACAGAGCAGTTTCTCAAAGCTTCTTTCCAGTTTTGAGCGGAAGATATTTCCTTTTCACCATAGCCCTCTATGGGCTTCCAATATCCTTTGCCAATTCCACAAGAACAGCCTTAGCGAAGGCTTCTTGAAGGAAAGATGTAACTCTGTGAGATGAATTAACAGAACACAGAGCAGTTTCTCAAGCTTCTTTCAGTTTTGAGCGGAAGATATTTCCTTTTCACCATAGCCCTCTATGGGCTTGAAATATCCCTTTGCCAATTCCACAAGAACAGCCTTAGCGAAGGCTTCTTGAAGGAAAGATGTAACTCTGTGAGATGAATTAACAGAACACAGAGCAGTTTCTCAGAAAGCTTCTTTCCAGTTTTGAACGAAGATATTTCCTTTTCACCATAGCCCTCTATGGGCTTCCAAATATCCCTTTGCCAATTCCACAAGAACAGCCTTAGCGAAGGCTTCTTGAAGGAAAGATGTAACTCTGTGAGATGAATTAACAGAACACAGAGCAGTTTCTCAGAAAGCTTCTTTCCAGTTTTGAGCGGAAGATATTTCCTTTTTCACCATAGCCCTCTATGGGCTTCAAATATCCCTTGCCAATTCCACAAGAACAGCCTTAGGAAAGGCTTCTTGAAGGAAAGATGTAACTCTGTGAGATGAATTAACAGAACACAGAGCAGTTTCTCAGAAAGCTTCTTTCCAGTTTTGAGCGGAAGATATTTCCTTTTCACCATAGCCTCTATGGGCTTCCAAATATCCACTTTGCCCATTCCACAAGAACAGCCTTAGCGAAAGGCTTCTTGAAGGGAAAATGTAACTCTGTGAGATGAATTAACAGAACACAGAGCAGTTTCTCAAGCTTCTTTCCAGTTTTGAGCGGAAGATATTTCCTTTTTTCACAATAGCCCTCTATGGGCTTCCAAATATCCTTTGCCAATTCACAAGAACAGCCTTAGCGAAAGGCTTCTTGAAGGAAAGATGTAACTCTGTGAGATGAATTAACAGAACACAGAGCAGTTTCTCAAGCTTCTTTCCAGTTTTGAGCGGAAGATATTTCCTTTTCACCATAGCCCTCTATGGGCTTCCAAATATCCCTTTGCCAATTCCACAAGAACAGCCTTGTGAAAACTTCTTGAAGGAAAGATGTAACTCTGTGAGATAGTTAACAGAACACAGAGCAGTTTCTCAAAGCTTCTTTCCAGTTTTGAGCGGAAGATATTTCCTTTTCACCATAGCCTCTATGGGCTTCCAAATATCCTTTGCCAATTCCACAAGAACAACCTTAGCGAAAGGCTTGTTGAAGGAAATATGTAACTCTGTGAGATGAATTAACAGAACACAGGCAGTTTCTCAAGCTTCTTTCCAGTTTTAGCGGAAGTTATTTCCTTTTTCACCTTAGCCCTCTATGGGCTTCCAAATATCCTTTGCCAATTCCACAAGAACAGCCTTAGCGAAGAAAGGCTTCTTGAAGGAAAGATGTAACTCTGTGAGATGAATTACAGAACACAGAGCAGTTTCTCAGAAAGCTTCTTTCGGTTTTGAGCGGAAGATATTTCCTTTTCACCATAGCCCTCTTTTGGCTTCCAAATATCCCTTTGACAATTCCACAAGAATAGCCTTGGCGAAAGGCTTCTTGAAGAAAGATGTAACTCTGTGAGATGAATTAACAGAACACAGAGCAGTTTCTCAAGCTTCTTTCCAGTTTTGAGCGGAAGATATTTCCTTTTTCAACATAGCCCTCTAAGGACTTCCAAATATCCTTTGCCAATTCCACAAGAACAGCCTTAACGAAGGCTTCTTGAAGGAAAGATGTAACTCTGTGAGATGAATTAACAGAACACAGAGCAGTTTCTCATAAAGCTTCTTTCCAGTTTTGAGCGGAAGATATTTCCTTTTTCACCATAGCCTCTATGGGCTTCCAAATATCCCTTTGCCAATTCCACAAGAACAACCTTAGCGAAAGGCTTCTTGAAGGGAAAGATGTAACTCTGTGAGATGAATTAACAGAACACAGAGCAGTTTCTCAAGCTTCTTTCAGTTTTGAGCGGAAGATATTTCCTTTTTCCCGTAGCCCTCTATGGGCTTCCAAATATCCTTTGCCAATTCCACAAGAACAGCCTTAGGAAAGGCTTCTTGAAGGAAAGATGTAACTCTGTGAGATGAATTAACAGAACACAGAGCAGTTTCTCAAGCTTCCTTCCAGTTTTGAGCGGAAGATATTTCCTTTTTCACCATAGCCCTCTATGGGCTTCCAAATATCCTTTGCCAATTCCACAAGAACAGCCTTAGCGAAAACTGTGAAGGGAAAGATGTAACTCTGTGAGATGAATTAACAGAACACAGAGCAGTTTCTCAGAAAGCTTCTTTCCAGTTTTGAGCGGAAGATATTTCCTTTTTCACCATAGCCCTCTATGGGCACAAATATCCTTTGCCAATTCCACAAGAACAGCCTTAGCGAAAACTGTGAAGGGAAAGATGTAACTCTGTGAGATAGTTACAGAACACAGAGCAGTTTCTCAAGCTTCTTTCTGGTTTTGAGCGGAAGATATTTCCTTTTTCACCATAGCCCTCTTTTGGCTTCCAAATATCCTTTGAAAATTCCACAAGAATAGCCTTAGCGAAGGCTTCTTGAAGAAAGATGTAACTCTGGGAGATGAATTAACAGAACACAGAGCAGTTTCTCAGAAAGCTTCTTTCCAGTTTTGAGCGGAAGATATTTCCTTTTTCAACATAGCCCTCTAAGGACTTCTAATATCCTTGCCAATTCACAAGAACAGCCTTAACGAAAGGCTGCTTGAAAGGAAAGATGTAACTCTGTGAGATGAATTAACAGAACACAGAGCAGTTTCTCAAGCTTCTTTCCAGTTTTGAGCGGAAGATATTTCCTTTTTCCCCGTAGCCCTCTATGGGCTTCCAAATATCACTTTGCCAATTCCACAGAACAGCCTTAGCGAAAGGCTTCTTGAAGGGAAAGATGTAACTCTGTGAGATGAATTAACAGAACACAGAGCAGTTTCTCAAAGCTTCTTTCCGGTTTTGAGCGGAAGATATTTCCTTTTCACCATAGCCCTCTTTGGGCTTCAAATATCCTTGCCAATTCCACAAGAACAGCCTTAGTGAAAGGCTTCTTGAAGGGAAAGATGTAACTCTGTGAGATGAATTAACAGAACACAGAGCAGTTTCTCAGAAAGCTTCTTTCCAGTTTTGAACGGAAGATATTTCCGTTTTCAACATAGCCCTCTATGGGCTTCCAAATATCCCTTTGCCATATCCACAAGAACAGCCTTAGCGAAAGGCTTCTTGAAGGGAAAGATGTAACTCTGTGAGATGAACTAACAGAACACAGTGCAGTTTCTCAGAAAGCTTCTTTCCAGTTTTGAACGGAAGGTATTTCCTTTTTCCCGGTAGCCCTCCATGGGCTTCAAAATATCCCTTTGCCAATTCCACAAGAACAGCCTTAGCGAAAGGCTTCTTGAAGGGAAAGATGTAACTCTGTGAGATGAATTAACAGAACACAGAGCAGTTTCTCAGAAAGCTTCCTTCCAGTGTTGAACGGAAGATATTTCCTTTTTCACCAAGCCCTCTATGGGCTTCCAAATATCACTCTGCCAATTAAACAAGAACAACCTTAGCGAAAGGTTTCTTGAAGGGAAAGATGTAACTCTGTGAGATGAATTAACAGAACACAGAGCAGTTTCTCAGAAAGCTTCTTTCCAGTTTTTAACGGAAGATATTTCTCTTTTCACCGTAGCCCTCTATGGGCTTCCAAATATCACTCTGCCAATTCCACAAGAACAGCCTTAGCGAAAGGCTTCTTGAACGGAAAGATGTAACTCTGTGAGATGAATTAACAGAACACAGAGCAGTTTCACCATAGGCCTCTATGGGCTCCCAAATATCCCTTTTCCAACTCCACAAGAACCGCCTTAGCGAAAGGCTTCTTGAAGGGAAAGATGTAAATCTGTGAGATGAATTAACAGAACACAGAGCAGTTTCTCAGAAAGCTTCTTTCCAGTTTTAAACGGAAGATATTTCCTTTTTCACCATAGCCCTCTATGGGCTTCCAAATATCCCTTTGCCAATTCCACAAGAACAGCCTTAGCGAAAGGCTTCTTGAAGGGAAAGATGTAACTCTGTGAGATGAATTAACAGAACACAGAGCAGTTTCTCAGAAAGCTTCTTTCCAGTTTACAACGGAAGATATTTCCTTTTTCACCATAGCCCTCTATGGGCTTCCAAATATCCCTTTGCCAATTCCACAATAACAGCCTTAGCCAAAGGCTTCTTAAAGGGAAAGATGTAACTCTGTGAGATGAATTAACAGAACACAGAGCAGTTTCTCAGAAAGCTTCTTTCCGGTTTTGAACGGAAGATATTTCCTTTTTCCCCGTAGCCCTCTATGGGCCTCCAAATATCACTTTGCCAATTCCACGAGAACAGCCTTAGCGAAAGGCTTCTTGAAGGGAAAGATGTAACTCTGTGAGATGAATTAACAGAACACAGAGCAGTTTCTCAGAAATCTTCCTTCCAGTTTTGAACGGAAGCTATTTCCTTTTTCACCATAGCCCTCTATGGGCTTCCAAATATCCCTTTGCCAATTCCACAAGAACAGCCTTAGCGAAAGGCTTCTTGAAGGGAAAGATGTAACTCTGTGAGATGAATTAACAGAACACAGAGCAGTTTCTCAGAAAGCTTCTTTGCAGTTTACAACGGAAGATATTTCCTTTTTCACCATAGGCAGCTATGGACTTCCAAATATCACTTTGCCCATTCCACAAGAACAACCTTAGCAAAAGGCTTCTTGAAGGGAAAGATGTAACTCTGTGAGATGAATTAACAGAACACAGAGCAGTTTCTCAGAAAGCTTCTTTCCAGTTCTGAACGGAAGATATTTCCTTTTTCCCCGTAGCCCTCTATGGGCTTCCAAATATCACTTTGCCAATTCCACAAGAACAGCCTTAGCGAAAGGCTTCTTGAAGGAAAGATGTAACTCTGTGAGATGAATTAACAGAACACAGAGCAGTTTCTCAGAAAGCTTCTTCCAGTTTTGAACGGAAGATACTTCCTTTTCACAATAGCCCTCTATGGGCTTCCAAATATCCTTTGCCAATTCCACAAGAACAGCCTTAGCGAAAGGCTTCTTGAAGGAAAGATGTAACTCTGTGAGTTGAATTAACAAAACAGAAGGGTTTCAATGAAAGCTTCTTCCAGTTTTTAACGGAAGTTATTTCCTTTTTCACCTTAGCCTCTATGGGCTTCCAAATATCCTTGCCAATTCCACAAGAACAGCCTTAGCGAAGGCTCTTGAAGGGAAAGATGTAACTATGTGAGATGAATTAACAGAACACAGAGCAGTTTCTCAGAAACTTTCATTCCAGTTTTGAACGGAAGATATTTCCTTTTCACCATAGCCCTCTATGGGCTTCCAAATATCCTTTGCCAATTCCACTCTGGTCTGGTTTGAACGGTCTAAACCGGCTCAGGCGGTCAAAACCGGTTTGAGCCGGTCTAGGTTTGAGACGGTCAAAACCGGTTTGTGGCCCAGTTTTGGGTGGTCTGGGCGTTTTGGTCAGTTTAATCGATTTTAGCCAGTCTGGTCGGTCTGGTTTGATCCGGTTTCAGCTGGTCTGGGCGTAGTCGGTTTGATCGGTCAAAACCGGTTTGAGCAGTCAAAACCGGTTTGAGCCGGTCTGGTCTGGTTTGAGCGCTGTTCTGGTTTGAGCCGTTCAAAACCGGTCGAGCGGTCAAAACCGCTTTGAAGCGGTCTGGTCTGGTTTGCACCGGTCAAAACCGGTTTGTGGCCCAGTTTTAGGCGGTCTGGGCCGGTCTGGTCCTGTTTCATCCGATTTTAGACGGTCTGGGCCGGTCTGATTCGGTTTGTTCAGGTCTCATCCGGTCAAAACCGGTTTTAGCCGGTCAAAACCGGTTTCAGCCGGTCTGGTGTGGTTTGAGCATTTCAAAACCGGTTTGACCCGGTCAAAACAGGTTTGAGCCGGTCTGGTCTGGTTTGAGCCGGTCAGGTCTGGTTTGATCCGGTCTACTCAGGTCAAAACCGGTTTGAGTCGGTGAAAACCGGTTTTTAGCCGGTCTGGAGTGGTTTGAGCCGGTCAAAACCAGATTGAGTCATTCAAAACTGGTTTGAACCGGTCTGCTCTGGTTTGAGCCGGTCAAAACCGATTTGAGCCGGTCTGGCCCGGTTTTAAACAGTCTGGGCCGGTCTGGTCTGGTTTGATCCGGTTTCCGTCGGTCTGGACCTGTCTGGTCCTGTTTGATCCTGTGTGAGCCGGTCTGGTCCGGTTTGATCCGGTGTCATCTGGTAAAAACCGGTTTGAGCCGCTCTGGTCTGGTTTGAGCCTCTCTGGTCTGGTTTGAGCCATTATCAACCGGCTCAGGCTGGTCAAAACTGGTTGGAGCCGGTCTGGTCTGGTTTCAGCCAGTCAAAATCGCTTTGTGGCCTGCTTTCAGCGGTCTG
>JAKFHT010001596.1:0-26307 GCA_023783455.1 Erythrocebus patas
TCATTTACTCAGCTTATGTAGTGGAGAGAGCAAATTAAGATTTAGAGAAGTTCATCAAGACTTGTCTGTATTCAGTGGTACTTACTGGTTCTTATAGGAAGACTGAACATAAAAGCCTAGAAAAAGATAACTTACAGAATGGCTCCAGAACAAGCTTGAGGAATCAGAAAATAGTTTATGTAAATCTTTCCTATCTCATCATTGTTGTTTATCTAGAATTGGGCTATAAAAGAAAATAAATGGCAATGGACATCCATTTCCTTGTTTTCCTTTCTATTACTTCATTGCAAACAGGATGCTTTCATTTCCTAGGTATTTTCTGCCAGTATAATTGGAGCTGATGACAAAGGTGATAAACATAATAACAACTCACCTTCTTGGGACCATGAAGTGACTCCACTGGGTGCCATTATTGTTTGACTCACTCTTCTGTGAGAAATCAGTCTCAAGACACCAGTTAAATAAATA
Organism: Erythrocebus patas; assembly: GCA_023783455.1. Lineage (NCBI taxonomy): Eukaryota > Metazoa > Chordata > Mammalia > Primates > Cercopithecidae > Erythrocebus > Erythrocebus patas. The sequence continues at coordinate 469 of JAKFHT010001596.1, forward strand.
AACTGTATACCACAAAAGTCTACATTATGACTGTCATTGTCCCTTTTATAACACCCCTCTTTTTATAATGACTCCCTTTTATAATGCCCCTCCACTTCTATTCATTGTGGGAAGAGCCCACACATTCAGGTTGTTTTATCAGAAAAAAAAAGTTGGAATCTCTCCTTGGCTTATTTCTGGCTTAGACCTACTCAGAGACATAAGGATTACAACTGACTCAATTTCTTTATTTTATTTCAGGATTCAAAAGATAATAAGTTAAAATTAATTCATTTTTACAGGTAGGTCTCAGTGAATGAGCCATAATCAATATTCTACCCTAAACACAAACTTCACTTCTCTTCCAGTGAGACATATTTATTCAACATTCAGTGAATTACCCTGGTACAACTGCTTAGGCTTTTCTTTCTCTTGACATCCAAAAAGTTTCTCACAAAGAGAATTTTAAGAAATTTATTGCTCATTTTATTTGGTGTTGATTAGTCTAAATAATCTAATAAACAGGTAAAGGGAATCACATACAAAGAACTTCTGTTGAATAGTAAAATACATCTTATAATTTTACTAGGATAGCAGATTTCTATTGCTGCTTGTTTACTTTTTGTCCATAGTTTGCATTACCACAGTACTTATCAATTGATAAGAAATAATATGGGCTAGGTTTTTTTAAAGTGGCCACTGGATTAAAAAATTAACTTTTCAGTAATCAGCAAAATCTGATAGAATTTATTTTGCTCCTAAGAGAAATCTTCAAGAAAAAGAATTAAAAGAAAAGTTTACAGAATAAATGCCCTATCATAATAAAAGTTTGGAATAAATGTTCACAGTATTTTTCTTAACTGTTCTACTCCCCAGTGAAAGGGGCAAAAATCCTCTGTTAGATATTTTCTAATCCTTAAGTGACTTGTCATCTTTATGGAGTGAGAGGTCATTTGGCAAGTGGAAGAGAGTAAGCTTAGATAGTGATGGGTAATCTAATAGGGGGTGACAATTTGGGACCACCTGGACATTATTGCAAGTGTCTAGGCCTACTATTTATACTGGAATATGTCAGGTCTCCTGAGAGGAAGAATAAAGACTTTGAGACCGAGAATCAACTATAGAATACCAAGGTTAATACACACAACAAGAGAAGATAAATGGTGTTTCCCAATTTCTCAAGGAAGAGGGTAACTGATAAGTTTCCATGACTTAGGAGAAAGTCAAGGTACCCGAAGCTTATCTTGGACCACTGGTTCATAGTTAGCCAGGAAAAGTGTTATGAGTTTCCTGCTGAGTTATCCATCTGTCCATAAATTGAGCTCTTCAAGAAAAAGCATATAAAAATTGAAATATCCAAGTATATTTGAGAAGTCTAATAAATAATAACATATTCCAGTTCAAAATAAATCCTTCCTCATCTTTAAGGACAGCTCAGAATTGGTAAGAATGGTATAGGTTAATATTTGAACAAACTGGAATCAGTGATAACAGCCATTGTCATAGGAAATCTACAATCAACTCTGATCCTAGTTGTGAAACATTTAGAAAGTTTTAAGAAGAAAATACATTCAGGGTTAGGAGGAAAACTTGGATCTCTTAAAGGAAATAAGTGGAAGCTCAGATAAATCAGTGTTTTTTCTATCCAATGTTAAATGTACTAACTATAAAAGAGCAGTAGCTGAGCTAAAACACCCCACCATACAGGACAAGCAACTCTACTACCCTTCTTCCCTAGAACTGGACTAGCCTCCTAGAGTCTGAGATACCAAAAGACCCCAGTCCCCAGGGAGCTGAGTCATCACTGTGCTGCTCCATTCCTTCAAGGGCCCAAACAACAGTCACTCTTGGATTCTTGCCACTGCTGCTGCCGCTGCTGCTGCTATACTTGGCCTCATAGAATCTGCATTATTGCCAAGACCCACCATCCTGGGGTCCAGAGTCTAGGTTCTACATGGTGCCTCATCGCCAAGGACCCAAGCTGCCACTGAGCCCTAGGGGCTCAGGTTTCCAAATTATAGTTATACCTTGCACCCTGGGATTGAAACTTCAGAGTACCCTTCCTCCCTGGAGTCAGGCCAGGGCTGTGCCCTCCCCATCGGGGGTGGAATCACAGTACAACAGAACCCCCTGGATCCAAGCTGCCCGGGGGTGTCTCAAAGCCACAGATCCTGGTGCTGTGAGCAACCAACCAACCCTGCAACAGAGGGTGAACCTGCATTCCAAGGCCCAAGTGCCACAATAGGTTTGTGAGACTCTGAACCTAGGACCCTCAGCCCCACATTGTCCAAGCACCTGTATCTGCTGGAATCCTGCTGTTTGGAAGCTGTAAGATGTAATGAGAAGAGGAATCTCTTCAATTATGTCTCTCCATTGTGAGGAAAGTGAGAATAGAAGGATCTCAGGAGCTCTCATGACAGAAAACATTAATAACCTACACTGCCACCATGACTACTACAAACTTCTGGAGCCTAAGACACTGAGGACCTCCAGTTATTGATGATAATGAAAACAGCTGAAGAAGCTGCTTGGAAACTATATCACTGCAGCTATGTGGAAACAGAATAACCATACCCTTTCCAACCAGCACACTAAGACCCCACTGCAGGCAAAAATCTTTCTCTATGAAATCCACTCAAATGTTGAAAGAGGTGATTGTTCCACCAGATACACAGACATCAATGCAGGGACACACACAAAAAAATACGAAAAAGTAAGGAAATATGACATCACCAAAAGACATTAATAACTCTAGTAACTGACATGAATGAAAGGGAAATCAACAAATTGCTGGAAAAGGAATTCATAATAATGAAAAGGAAACTCAATTAGAAACAAAAATATAGATAGATAAATCAAAAAATAAGAAAATGAATTAATATATGAACAAGAAATTCAACAAAAATAAGTAATGTTGCAGCTGAAGAATTCAATAATTAAATAAAAAATACAATAGAGAGCTGCAACAGGAGACTTGGACTTGATTGAGCAGAAGAAAGAATCACTAAACTTGAAGATAGGCATTTGAAATTAACCAGTTTGAAAAAATATATGTAAGAATAAAAAAGAGTAAAGAAAGTTTACAAAACTTATGGGACACCATAAGCCTGCAAATTTTATCATGAGAATTCCAAAAGAAGAGATAGAAAATAGTTTGAAAAAAAATAATTTGCTGAAATAATAGCTGAAAACTTACCAAGTGTAGGGAAAGATATAGACACCCAAACCTTGGGAGATTGAAAGCCCCCAAATAAATTCAACCCTAAAAGTCCTCCCCAAGGCATTTTATAGTCAAAATGTCATAAGTGAAAGACAAAGAGGGAATTCTAAAAACAAGAGAATAGCCCCAAGTTACAATAAGGGAATTCCCATAAAACAAATGCAGTTTTTGCAGCAGAAACCTTACAGGTGGGAAGAAAATGAAGACATATTCAAAATATTGAAAGAAGAAAATTGTGATCCACGAATATTATACACAGCCAAGCTGTCTTTCAGAAAGAGGGAGAAATAAAATATTTCCCAGACAACAATTATGAAAGTATGAAAAAGCAGGGTGTTACAGCACCCTCAAAAGATTGCACTAACTTTCTAACAATTGATCCTAATCAAAATAAAAATTTTGACATGCCAGAAACAAAATTCAAACTATTGATTTTAAAGAAGGTAATGGAGATTTGAAAGAAACCTGAAAACTAACACAAAGAAATCAGAAAATCAATTTGGGATATAAACAAGAAATTGACCAAGTAGGTAGGTAGGTAGGTAGGTAGGTAGGTAGGTAGGTAGATAGATAGATAGATAGATAGATAGATATCTTAATAAAAAAACAGAACCTCTGGAAATACAAAAAGTATTGAAGGAACTTAAAAATACAGTTGAAATTTTCAACAACAGACCAAGCAGAAGATGAAATCTCAGAACTTGAATATAGGTCTTTTTCATTAATTTGGTTAAACAAAAATAAAGAAAAATATTTAAAAAGAATAAACATACCTGGCACATTGGTTCATGCCTGTAATTTCAGGGGGGATCACTTGAGGTCAAGAGTTTGGGACCAGCTTAAGAAATATAGTGAGACCCAATCTCTGCAAAAAAGTTTAAAAGTTTAAAAAATTAGCTAGGCATAGTGGAGTGGCATGTGTCTGCAGTCCCAGCTGCTTGAGAGGCTAAGGAAAGAAGATTACTTGAGCCCAGAAGTTTGAGTGCAGTGAGCTATGATGGTACTACTGCACTCCAGGTTGGACAGCAAAGCAAGACCTGTCTCAAAAAAAAAAAAAAAAAAAAAAAAAAGTGAAGCTTTTCAGAGGACAAACTGATAAACTTTATGAATCATTCTTATTACCAAGGGACAAAAAAAGAGCAAATGATTTGTAAACCTATTTAAGAAAATAATTAAGACTTCCCTAGTATAGAAAGAGATTTAAACATTCAGATACAGGAGGAGAAGTGAACACCAGAAAAATACATTGTAAGATGAACTTTGCCAAGACATACAGTCATCAGACTATCTAAAGTCAACCTGGAGAAAAAATATCCTAAAATCAACAAGAGAAGAGTTTCTAGTCACTTGCAAAAGAAATGCCATCAGACTAACAGCAGACTTCTCAGTCTACTGTTACATGCCGTTATATATTGGGATTCTATTTTAACAGTGTTTGAAGAAAAAAAGCTGTCAACCATGAATTTTATATTCTGTTGGAATAAGCTTCATAAATAAAGAAGAAATAGTCTTTTCCAGAAGAGTAAATGCTAAGGCAATTCATCACCACTAAACCAACACTACAAGAAATGCTCAGAGTTAAAAATATGGAAACAAAAGGTTAATACTTGCCATCATTAAAACACACAAAAGGAAAAAACTCACAGGACTTATAAGACAGTTACACAAATGAGGAAGAGAGAAATCAGATAACAACATGACAGAACTCTACCAAACCAAAATTACAGACTTTAGACAAAACAAAGAATCCACAAAGCAACAAGATAACAATTAATAATTATGACCAGAATAAAATTTCACATCTCAATTAACCTTGAATGTAAATACATTAAATTCTCTGCTTGAAAAATATAGATTAGTAAAATAGATTTTAAAAACCATGAACCAACTACATATTGCTTAAAATAAAGTCATTTTACTGGTATGGACATTTATAGACTAAAGATAAAGAAATGAAAAAACATATGGAAACAGGAATGAAAAGCAAACAGACTTATAAAAGACAGAGGTCTTTATATAATAATAAAAAGACAATTTTTTAAAAAATTGATTTCGAAAGTTTTAATAAGAAATAATAATCCTAAATACATACGTGTCTAACATTGAAGAACACAGATTTATAAAACAAATATAAACAGAACTTAAAAAAAAGAGAGAGAGAGAAATAGAAAGCAGTATAACAACAGTGGAGGAGAAGGGGTGGCTGGTAAAATGGCTGAATAGAAACAGCTCCGGTCTGCAGTTTCCAGCGAGATCAATACAGAAGGCGGGTGATTTCTGTGTTTCTAACTGAGGTACTCATCTCACTGGGACTGGAGACAGTGGGTGCAGCCCAGGAGGTGAGCAAAAGCAGGGTGGGTGTCTCCTCACCTGGGAACAAAGTAGTTGGGGAACTCCTCTCCCCAGCCAAGGGAAGCCATGAGGGACTGCCATGAGATGGTGCATTCCAGCTCAGATACTACTCCTTTCCCATGGTCTTTGCAACCCACAGACCAGCAGATTCCCTCGGGTGCTTACATCAACAGGCCCCTGGGTTTCAAGCACAAAACTGGGTGGTCATTTGAGCAGACACCAAGCTAGCTGCAGGAATTTATTTTCATACCCCAGTGGCACCTAGAACTCAACCAAGACAGAACCGTTCACTCCCCTGGAAAGGGGGCTGAAGTCAAGTAACCAAATGGTCTAGCTAAGCAGGTCCCACCCCAACAGAGCCCAGCAAGGTAAGATCCACTGGCTTGAAATTCTCGCTGCCAGTAAAGCAGTCTGAAGTCGACCTGGGATACTCCAGCTTGGTGGGGGTTGGGGCTTTCACCATCACTGAGGCATGAGTAGGCGGATTTCCCCTCCCAGTGTAAAGAAAACCTCTGGAAAGTTCAAACTTGGCAGAACCTAATTGTAGCCAGACTGCCTCTCTGGATTCCTCCTGTCTGGGCAGGGCATCCCAAAAAGTAAGGCAGAAGCCCCAATCAGAAGCTTATAGATAAAACTCCCATCTCCCTGGGACAGAAGATCTGGGGAAATGGGGGTTGTGGGTGCAGCTTCAGCAGACTTAAATGTTCTTGTCTACCGGGTCTAAAGAGAGCAGCAGATCTCCCAGCACAGCACTCAAGCTCTGCTAAGGGACAGACTGTATCCTCAAGTGGGTCCCTGATCCCTGTGCCTCCTAATTGGGAGATACTTCCCTGAAAAGATCGACAGACACCTCATACAGGAGAGCTCCGGCTGACATCTGGTGGGTGCCCCTCAGGGACAAAGCTTCCAGAGGAGGGAACAGGCAGCAATCTTTGTTCTGCAGCCTTTGCTGGTGATACCCAGGCAAGCAGTCTGGAGCAGATCTCCAGCAAACTCCAGCAGACCTGCAGCAGAGGGGCCTGTTAGAAGGAAAACTAACAAACAGCAAAGAGGAGCATCAAAATCAACAAAAAGGACATCCACACAGAAACCCAATCCAAAGGTCACCAACATCAAAGAACAAAGGAAGATAAATCCACGAAGATGAGGAAAAATCACAAAAAAGATAAAAATTACAAAAGCCAGAACACCTCTTCTCTTCCAAAGGATCACAACTACTCGCCAGCAAGGGAACAAAACTGGACAGGGAATGAGTTTGAGGAAGTGAAAAAAGTGGGCTTCGGAAGGTGGGTAATAACAAACTCGTCTGAGCTAAAGAAGCAAGTGCTAACTAAATGCAAGGAAGCTAACAACACTGAATAAAGTTTAGAAGAATTGGTAACTAGAATAACCACTTTAGAGAAGAACATAAATGACCTGTTGGACCTGAAAAACACAGCATGAGAACTTCATGAAGCACACAAAAGTATCAATAGCCGAAATGATCAAGCGGAAGAAAGGATATCACAGACTGAAGATCAACTTAACAAAATAAAGCGTGAAGACAAAATTAGAGAAAAATGAATGAAAAGGAATGAACAAAGCCCCAAAGAAATATGGTACTATGTGAAAAGAGCAAACCTACATTTGACTGTTGTACCAGAAAATGATGGGGAGAATGGAACCAAGTTGGAAAACTCTCTTCAAAATATTATACACCAGAACTTTCCCAGCCTAGCAATACAGGCCAACATTGAACTTCAAGAAATACAGAAAACACTACAAAGATAATCCTTAAGAAGAGGAACTCCAAGACACATAAACGTCAGATTCACCAAGGTTTAAATGAAGGAAAAAATATTAAGGGCAGCCAGAGAGACAAGTCAGGTTATCCACAAATGGAGGCCCATCAGACTAACAGCAGATCTCTCTGCAGAAACCCTGTAAGCCAGAAGAGAGTGGGGACCAACATTCAACATTCGTAACGAAAAGAATTATCAGTCCAGAATTTCATATCCAGCCAAACTAAGCTTCACAAGTGAAGGAAAAATAAAATCCTTTAAAGAGAAGCAAATGCTGAAAGATTTTGTAACCAACAGGCCTGCCTTATAAAAGCTCCTGAAGGAAGCACTAAATATGGAAAGGAAAAAAAGGTACCAACCACTACAAAAACATACCAAATTATAAAGACCATTGACACTATAAGGAAACTACATCAACTAATGGGCAAAATAACCAATAACCAGATAGCATCATAATGACAGGATCAAATTCAAAATATCAATATTAGCCTTAAATGTAAAAGGGCTAAATACCTCAATTAAAAGACATAGAGTGGCAAATTGGATAGTCAACACCCATCCGTGCACTGTATTCAGGACACCCATCTCATGTGCAAAACACATACATAGAATCAAAATAAAGGGATGGAGGAATATTTACCAAGCAAAAGGGAAGCAAAAAAAAATAAAAGCAGGGGTTGCAATGCTAGTCTCTGATAAAACAGACTTTAAACCAACAAAGATCAAAAGAAACGAAGAAGGGCATTACATAATGGTAAAGGGATCAATGCAACAAGAAGAGTCAACTATCCTAAATGTATATGCACCCAATACAGGAGCACCCAGATTCATACAGCAAGTTCCTAGAGACGTATAAAGAGACTTAGACTCTCACATAATAATAGTGGGAGACTTTAATACCCTACTGTCAATATAAGACAGACCAACCTGACTAAAAATTAACATGGATATTCAGAACTTGAACTCAGCTCTGGACCAAGTGGACCTAATAGACATCTACAGAACTCTCCACCCCAAATCAACAGAATATACATTCTTCTCATCACCACATCGCAATTATTCTAAAATTGACCACATAATTAGAAATAAAACACTCCTCAGCAAATGCAAAATAACGAAAATCATAACAGTCTCTCAAACCACAGTACAATAAAATTAGACCTCAGGATTAAGAAACTTACTCAAAACAGCACAACCACCTACAAACTGAATAACCTGCTCCTGAATGACTACTGGGTAAATAACAAAATTAAGGCAGAAATAAGTTCCTTGAAACCAATGAGAATTAGGGCACAACATACCAGAATCTCTGGGACACATTTAAAGCAGTATTTAGAGGGAAATTTATAGCATAAAATGCTCACAGGAGAAAGCAGCAAATATCTAAAATCAACACCCTAAAATCACAATTAAAGGAACTAGAGAAGCAAGAGCAAACAAATTCAAATGCTAGAAGAAGATAAGAAACAACTAAGCTCAGAGCAGAAGTGAAGGAGATAGAGACTCGAAAAACCCTTCAAAAAAATCAATGAATCCAAGACCTGGTTTTTTCAAAAAATTAACAAAATATATAGCTCTCTAGCCAGAATAAAGAAGAAAAAAAAGAAGAATCAAATAGACACAATAAAAAAAATGATAAAGAGGATATCACCACCGATCCCACAGAAATAAAAACTACCATCAGAGATTGCTATAAACACCTCTACATAAATAAACTAGAAAATCTGAAGAAATGGATAAATTCCTGGACACATACACCCTCCCAAGATTAAACCAGGAAGAAGTTGAATCCTGAATAGACCAATAACAAGTTCTGAAATTGAGGCAGTAATTAATAGCCTACCAACCAAAAAAGCCCAGGATCAGACAGATTCACAGCTGAATTCTACCAGAGTACAAAGAGGAGCTGGTACCATTCCTTCTGAAACTATTCCAAACAATAGAAAAGAGGAATCCTCCTAACTCATTTTATGAGGCCAGCATCATCCTGATACCAAAACCTGGCAGAGTACACAACAAAAAGAAAATTTCAGGCCAATATCCCTGATGAACATTGATGCAAAAATCCTCAATAAAATACTGGCAAACCAATCCAGCACATCAAAAGCTTATCCACCATGATCAAGTTGGCTTCATCCCTGGGATGCAAGGCTGGTTCAACATATGCAAATCAATAAACATAATCCATCACATAAACAGAACCAATGACAAAACCACATGATTATCTCAATAGATGCAGAAAAGGCCTTCAATAAAATTCAACACCCCTTCATGCTAAAACTCTCAATAAACTAGGTATTGATGGAATATCTCAAAATAATAAGAGCTATTTATGACAAACCCACAGCCAATATCATACTGAATGGGCAAAAGCTGGAAGCATTCCTTTGAAAACCAGCACAAGACAAGGATGCCCTCTCTCACCACTCCTATTCAACATAGTATTGGAAGTTCTGGCCAGGGCAATCAGGCAAGAGAAAGAAATAATATTCAAATAGAATGAGAGGAAGTCAAATTGTCGCTGTTTGCAGATGACATGATTGTATATTTAGAAAATTCCATTGTCTCAGCCCAAAATCTCGTTAAGCTAACAAGCAACTTTAGAAAAGTCTCAGGATGCAAAATCAATGTGCAAAATCACAAGCATTCCTATACACCAGTAATAGACAGTCAAGTCATGAGTGAACTCTCATTCACAACTGTGACAAAGATAATAAAATACCTAGGAATACAACTTTCAAAGGATGTGAAGGACCTCTTCAAGGAGAACAACAAACCACTGCTCAAGGAAATAAGAGAGGACACAAACAAATGGAAAAACATTCCATGCTCATGGATAGGAAGAATCAATATGTGAAAATGGCCATACTGCCCAAAGTAATTTATAGATTCAATGCTATCCCCATCAAGCTACCATTGACTTTCTTCACAGAATTAGAAGAAACTACTTTAAATTTCATATGGAACCAAAAAGAGCCCATATAGCCAAGACAATCCTAAGCAAAAAGAACAAAGCTGGAGGCATTCCTTTGAAAACTGGCAAGACAAGGATGCCCTCTCTCACCACTCCTATTCAACATAGTGTTGGAAGTTCTGGCCAGGCAATCAGGCAAGAGAAAGAAATAAAGGTATTCAACAGGAAGAGAGGAAGTCAAATTGTCTCTGTTTGCAGATGACATGATTGTATATTTAGAAAACCCCATTGTCTCAGCCCAAAATCTCCTTAAGCTGATAAGCAACTTTAGCAAAGTCTCAGGATACAAAATCAATGTGCAAAATCACAAGCATTCCTATACACCAATAACAGACAGAGAGCCAAATCATGAGTGAACTCCCATTCACAATTGCTACAAAGAGAATAAAATACCTAGGAATACAACTTACAAGGATGTGAAGGACCTCTTCAAGGAGAACTACAAACCACTGCTCAAGGAAATAAGAGAGGACACAAACAAATGGAAAAACATTCCATGCTCATGGATAGGAAGAAAATGGCCATACTGCCCAAAGTAATTTATAGATTCAATGCTATCCCCATCAAGCTACCAATGACTTTCTTCACAGAATTGGAAAAACTACTTTAAAGTTCATATGGAACCAAAAAGAGCCCATAGCCAAGACAATCCTAAGCAAAAAGAACAAAGCTGAGGCATCATGCTACCTGACTTCAAACTATACTACAAGGCTACAGTAACCAAAACAGCATGGTACTGGTACCAAAACAGATATATAGACCAATGGAACAGAACAGAGGCCTCAGAAATAATGCCACACATCTACAACCATCTGATCTTTGACAAACCTGACAAAAACAAGCAATGGGAAAGGATTCCTATTTAATAAATGGTGTTGGGAAAACTGGCCATATGCAGAAAACTGAAACTGGACCCCTTCCTTACACCTTATACAAAATTAACTCAAGATGGATTAAAGACTTAAATAAGACCTAAAACCATAAAAACCCTAGAAGAAAACCTAGCAATATTCAGGACATAGGACTTCATGACTAAAACACCAAAAGCAATGGCAACGCCAAAATTGACAAATGATCTAATTAAACTAAAGAGCTTCTGCAGAGCAAAAGAAACTATCATCAGAGTGAATAGGCAACCTCAGAATGGGAGAAAATTATTCATCTGACAAAGGGCTAATATATTCAGAAGACTTAAACAAATTTACAAGAAAACAAATCAGTGGGCAAATATGAACAGACACTTCAAAAGAAGACATTTATGTAACCAACAAACATATGAAAAAAAAGCTCATCACTGGTCAGAGAAATGCAAATCAAAACCACAATGAGATACCATCTCACCAGTTAGAATGATCATTAAAAAGTCAGGAAACAACAGATGCTGGAGAGATGTGGAGAAATAGGAACGCTTTTACACTGTTGGTGGGAGTGTAAATTAGTTCAACCATTATGGAAGACAGTGGATTCCTCAAGGATCTAGAACCAGATACCATTTGACCCAGCAATCCCATTACTGGGTATATACCCAAAGGATTATAAATCATTCTACTATAAAGACTCATGCACACATATGTTTATTGCAACACTATTCACAATAGCAAAGACTTGAACCCAAATGCCATCAATGATACAGTGATAAAGAAAATGTGGCACATATACACCATGGAATACTATGCAGCCATAAAAGGATGAGTTCATGTCCTTTACAGGAACATGGATGAAGCTGGAAACCATAATTCTCAGCAAACTAATCCAGTAACAGAAAACCAAACACCACATGTTCTTACTCATAATTGAGAGTTGAACAGTGAGAACACATGGACACAGGGAGGGAAACATCACACACCAGGGCCTGTCATGGGGTTGTGGGCTAGGGAAGTTATAGCATTAGGAGAAATACCTAATGTAGATGATGGGTTGATGGGTGTAGCAAACCACCATGGCACATGTATACCTATATAAGAAACCTGCATGTTCTGCACATGTATCCCAGAACTTAAAGTACATTTTTAAAACTTAATTTAAAACATTGTTAAGAAATTAACATACTTTATGCAATTAATCATTGAAAATTCTACATGTGTCTCTATTAAAATAATTTCTGCTTAAATCATTTTATAATTTTTAGTCAAATAATTCCATATTCTTATAACATCAATTTTTAACTTACACTGATAATTCAAAAGTATATTTAAATCGGAGAACCATGGAATTACATTCCTTATAAAAGATTTATCACTAAAATAAAAGAACTCCAGCACATGGAACATTGCTTTATTCTCACTGAAAGCCAGATTTTCTTTTCTGGAAAAGACAACTTGTTTTTCATTTTTTAAACAAGTTTAACCTCTTGTGGCCCAGCTGGAAAATAAAAGTGACCAATTCTTTCAAAATGAAAAGAGCTAGAATAGATATTGAAAAATAGTGACAAATCATTGACAGCCCTAGATGGATTATTGAGACAGAAATCAACAAAAAACACTGTACATAAATTGGACTTTAGACCAAATACCTAACAGATATTTACAGAACACTTTATTCAATAACCACAGCATATATATTACTCTCATTAGAGGAATTAGAACATTCTCTAATATAAAACATATGTTAGGCCACAAAACAAGACTCAATATATTTTTAAAAATTAAAATCATACCAAATTGCTTTTGATCACAACAGAACAAAACTAGAAATCAACTCAAGTCTTATATGCAATATTCAACATACTCCTCACAATTTGGGGTCAATGCAATCACTAAAAGAAATTTTTGAAATAAGTGAAATTGGAAATACGAACCTTTTACACTGTTGGTGGGAGTGTAAATTAGTTCAACCATTGTGGAAGACAGTGTATGATTCCTCAAGGATCTAGAACCAGAATACCATTTGACCCAGCAATCCCATTACTGGGTATATACCCAAAGGATTATAAATCATTCTACTATAAAGACACATGCACACATATGTTTATTGCAGCACTATTCACAATAGCAAAGACTTGGAATCAACCCAAATGCCCATCAATGATAGACTGATAAAGAAAATGTGGCACATATACACCATGGAATACTATGCAGCCATAAAAGGATGAGTTCATGTCCTTTGTAGGACATGGATGAAGCTGGAAACCATCATTCTCAGCAAACTATCACAAGAACAGAAAACCAAACACCACATGTTCTCACTCATAGTGGGAAGTTGAACAATGAGAACACAAATATAAAAGATCATCAGAGACTATTAGGAAGAACATACACCCACAAATTAGAAAACGGACAGAAAATTGATAAAAAACACACAATCTCTCGAGATTGAAAAAAAAATAAAAAATCTAAACAGATCAATGATAAAGTATGAGGTTGAATCAGCAATGAAACATCTCACAACAACAAGTAAAGCACAGGACTAGTTGGATTCACATGATGTACAAAAAAGAAAAGGTACAAATCCTCCCAAAACTTTTCTGAAAAATTGAGGAACAGAAATTTCTCCCTAATTCAGTCTGTGAAGCCAGTGTAACCCTGATACCAAAGCTAGACAGGAACACAACAAATAAAATAATAAAACGTTACATCAATATCCCTGATGCAAAAATACTCAAGAAAATACTAGTGAAGTAAATTCAACAGCACATGAAAAGATAATACAGCATGATCAAGTGTGTTTTATTCCAGGAGTGGAAGGATGATTCAACATATACAAATCAATGGATGTGATTCATCATGTAAACAGAATTAAAGACAAAAACCACATGATAATCTCAATAGAGGCAGAATAAGCATTCAGTAAATATCAGCATCTCTTCAGGATAAAAACTCTCAACAAATAGACATAGAGGAAACACACCTCAAAATAATAATAGCTGTATATGACAAACCCACAGCCAACAACACACTGAGAAGAAAAAAGTCAAAAGTAATTCCCCTATGAATTGGAACAAGATAAAAATATCTACTTTCATCTCTCCTATTCAAACATAATACTGGAAGGTCTAACCAATCAGATAAGAGAAAATATATAGAAGTCATTTAATTTGAAAAAGAGAAAGATAAATTATCTCTCTTTGCTGATGATATGATCTTGTGTGTAGAAAATCCTTAACAGTACACCAAAAAACTCCTATTTGATGACCAAATTCATAAAGTTTTAAAATCTAAAGTCAATGTACAAAATTTAGAGGTATTTCAATACCAGTAACAATCAAGCTGAGAACCAAATCAAGAAGTCAATTTCATTTACAATAGCTACAAAAATCCCACCTTGGAATATGGTTTTTTGTTGTTGTTTTGTGTATTATATATATACTTTACATTCTGGGACACATGTGCAGAACATGCAGGTTTGTTACATAAGTATACACACACCATTGTGGTTTGTCACACCCATAAACTTGTCATCTACATTAGGTATTTCTCTTAATGCTTTTCCTCACCTACCCCCCATCCCACAACAGTCCCTGCTGTGTGATGTTCCTGTCCCTGTGTCCATGTGTTCTCATTGTTCAACTTCTACTTCTGAGTGAGAAAATGCAGTGTTTGGTTTTTCTTTTCCTGTGTTAGTTTGCTGAGAATGATGGTTTCCAGCTTCATCCATGTCCCTACAAAGTACATGAACTCATCCTTTCTATGGTTACATAGCATTCCACCTAGGAATATGTTTAAACAAGTAGGAGAAAGATCTCTACAAAGACAACTACAAAACACTGATGGAAGAAACCGTAGATGACACAAACGAATAGACAAACATTCCATGTTCACAGATCAGGAGAATTAGTATGGTTGAAATGACCATATTGCTCAAAGCAATCTACAGAGTCAAAGTAATTCCTTTCAAAATTCCAATGCCATTTTCAAAAAATTAGAAAATAGAAATCCTAAGAGTTATATAAAACCAAAAATATACTTGAATGGCAAACCAATCCTAAGCAAAAATAACAAAGCTAGAGGCATCGTATTACCTGACTTCAAGTGCTACTACAAGGCTACAGTAACCAAAATAGCATGGTACAGGTAAAAAAAATAGACACATAGATCCATGGAATAGAACAAGAAATTCAGAAATAACGTTACATATATAGAGACAATTGGCCTTTGGCTGTCAACAAAAATATACAATGAAAAAGAACACTTATTACATCAGTGGTCTTGGGAAAATTGATTATATTTGCAAAAGACAAATTGAGCAATTGTGAAAAAAGTCATTCAAGATTTGGCTCTCGTTTGTCTGTTACTGGATAAGAATGCTTGTGAGTAATAATAATTTTGTATCCTGAGACTTTGCTGAAGTTTCTTAACTAAAGGAGATTTTGCTGAGAATATGGGGTTTTCTAAATATACACAATCATGTCATCTGCAAACAGGGAGAATTGACTTCTTCTTTTCCTAAGTGAACCTTGATTTTCTCTTGCCAGTTATGCCAGGAAGAACTTCAACTCCAACACTATGTTGAATAGGAGTGGTGAGAGGGCATCCTGTCTTGTACCAGTTTTCAAAGGAATTTTTTTCCAGTTTTTTTGCCCATTCAGTATGATATTGGCTGTGGGTTTCTCATAAACAGTTTCTTATTTTGAGATGCCCATCAATGCCGAATTTAGGATTTCTTTAGCATGAAAGTATTTGAATGTTGTTAGAAGCCTTCTACATCTATTGAGATAATCATGTGTTTTGCTGGTTCTGTTTATATGCTGATTATGTTTTATTGATTTCAGATGTTGAACCAGCCTTGCATCGGAGGGATGAAAGCTTCCACTTGATCATGGTGGATAAGCTTTTGATGTGCTTGAACCGGTTTGCCAGTATTGTGAGGATTTATGCATCGATGTTCATCAGGATATTGGTCTAAACTCTTTTTGTTGTGTCTCTGCCAGGCTTTGGTATCAGGATGATGTTGGCCTCATAAAAATGAGTTAGATGATCTCTTTTCTATTGATTGAATGGTTTCAGAAAGAATGGTAGCAGCTCCTCCTGTACCTCTGGTAGAATTCAGCTGTGAATCCATCTTCCTGGACTTTTTGGTTGATAGGCTATTAAAGCCTCAATTTCAGAGACTGCTGTTGGTCTATTCACGACAAGCTTCTTCCTGGTTTAGTTTTGAGAGAGTGTAATGTCCAAAATTATCCATTTCTTCAGATTTTCTAGTTTATTTGCATAGAGGTGTTTATAGTATTCTCTGATGGTAGTTTGTTGTGGGGTCGGTGGTGATATCCTTTTATCATTTTTTTATTGCCTCTATTTGATTCTTCTTTCTCTTTTATTAGTCTCTAGAAGGTCTATCAACTTTGTTGATCTTCTCAAAAAAACAATTGGATTCATTGATTTTTGGATTTTTTGTGTCTCTATCTCCACAGTTCTGCTCTGATCTTAGTTATTTCTTGCCTTCTGCTAGCTTTTGAATGTTTGTTCTTGCTTATCTAGTTCTTTCGATTGTGATGTTAGAGTGTCAATTTTAGATCTTTCTAGCTTTCACTTGTGAGCATTTAGTGCTATAAATTTCTACACACTGCTTTAAACGTGTCCCAGAGATTCTGGTATGTTGTATCTTTGTTCTCATTGGTTTCAAGAACATCTTTATTTCTGCCTTCATTTTTGTTGTGTACCCAGTAGTCAGTCAGGGCAGGTTATTCAGTTTCATGTAGTTAGCATTTTTGATTGAGTTTCTTAGTCCTGAGTTGTAGTTTGATTGCACTGTGGTCTAAGAGACTGTTTCCTTACAATTTCTGCTCTCTGTACATTTGCTGAGGAGTGATTTACTTCAATTATGTGGTCAATTTTGGAGTAAGTGTGATGTGGTGCTTAGAATGTATATTCTGTTGATTTTGGAAGTTCTGTAGATGTCTAGTATGCTTGTTGCAGAGATGAGTTCAATTCCTGCATATCCTTCAAAGAGAATGAAATAGCTAGAGAAACTAGCTGGGGATGTAAAGGACCTCTTCAAGGAGAACTACAAACCAGTGCTCAGAAATGAGGACACAGTAAATGGAAGAACATACCATGCTCATGGATAGAAGAATCAATATGTCAAAAATCCATACTGCCCAGGTAATTTATAGACTCAATGCCATCCCCATCGTTACCAATGAGTTTCTTCACAGAATTGGAAAAACTGCTTTAAAGTTCATATGGAACCAAAAGAGCCCGATCTCCAAGACAATCTAAGTCAAAAGAACAAAGCTGAGGCATCACACTACCTGACTTCAAACTGTACTACAAGGCTACAGTAACCAAAAGAGCATGGTACTGGTACCAAAACAGAGATATAGACCAATGGAACAGAACAGAGTCCTCAGAAATAATACCACATCTAAAACCATCTGATTTTGACAAACCTCAGAAAAACAAGAAATGAAAGGACTTATTTAAAAATGGTGCTGGGAAAATTAATTAGCTATAAGAGAAAAGTGAAAACTAGGATCCTTCTTCTTCTTAAATAAAATTAATTCAAGATGGATCAGAGACTTACATGTTAGACCTAATACCATAAAAACTCTAGAAGAAAATCTAGGTAATACTATTCAGAAAATAGACATGGGCAAGGACTTCATGTCTAAAACACCAAAAGCAATGGCAACAGAAGCCAAAATTGACAAATGGGATCTAATTAAACTAAAGAACTTACAGGTGGCTTGTTTTTGTTACTTTTGTTGAAGATCAGATGGTTGTAGATGTGTGGTGTTGTTTCTGGGGTCTCTGTTCTGTTCCATTGGTCTGTGTGCCTGTTTTGGTACCATTATCATGCTCTTTTGGTTGCTATGGTCATGTAGAATAGCTTGAAGTCAGGTTTATTCTTTTTGGTTACAATTGTCTTGGCTGTATGGGGTCTTCTTTTATTCCATATGAAATATAGGGGGGCGGAGCAAGACGGCCGAATAGGAATAGCTCCAGTCTCCAACGCCCAACACGAGCGACACAGAACACTGGTGATTTCTGCATTTTCAACTGAGGTACTGGGTTCATCTCACTGGGGAGTGCCAGACGATCGGTGCTGGTCAGCTGCTGCAGCCCGACCAGCGAGAGTTGAAGCAGGCGAGGCATTGCCTCACCTGAAAGCGCAAGGGGAAGGGAATCCTTTCCAGCCAGGAACTGAGACACACAACACCTGGAAAATCGGGTAACTCCCACCCCAATACTGCGCTTTAAGCAAACAGGCACACAGGAGATCATATCCCACACCTGGCCGGGAGGGTCCCACACCCACGGAGCCTCCTCATTGCTAGCACAGCAGTCTGTGATCTACCGGCAAGGCAGCAGCAGGCTGGGGAGGCGCCCGCCATTGCTGAGGCTTAAGTAGGTAAACAAAGCTGCTGGGAAGCTCGAACTGGGTGGAGCTCACAGCAGCTCAAGGAAACCTGCCTGTCTCTGTAGACTCCACCTCTGGGGACAGGGCACAGTAAACATAACAAACACAGCAGCTCTGCAGATGCAAATGACTCTGTCTGACAGCTTTGAAGAGAGCAGTGGATCTCCCAACACGGAGGTTGAGATCTGAGAAGGACAGACTCCTGCTCAAGTGGGTCCCTGACCCCTGAGTAGCCTAACTGGGAGACATCCCCACTAGGGGCAGTCTGACACCCCACACCTCACAGGGTGGAGTACACCCCTGAGAGGAAGCTTCCAAAGCAAGAATCAGACAGGTACACTCGCTGTTCAGAAATATTCTATCTTCTGCAGCCTCTGCTGCTGATACCCAGGCAAACAGGGTCTGGAGTGGACCTCAAGCAATCTCCAACAGCTACACCTACAGCTGAGGATCCTGACTGTTAGAAGGAAAGCTATCAAACAGGAAGGACACCTACACCAAAACCCCATCAGTACATCACCATCATCAAAGACCAGAGGCAGATAAAACCACAAAGATGGGGAAAAGCAGGGCAGAAAAGCTGGAAATTCAAAAATAAGAGCGATCTCCCCGGCAAAGGAGCGCAGCTCATCGCCAGCAACGGATCAAAGCTGGACGGAGAATGACTTTGACGAGATGAGAGAAGAAGGCTTCAGTCCATCAAATTTCTCAGAGCTAAAGGAGGAATTACGTACCCAGCGCAAAGAAACTAAAAATCTTGAAAAAAGTGGAAGAATTGATGGCTAGAGTAATTAATGCAGAGAAGGTCATAAACGAAATGAAAGAGACGAAAACCATGGCACGAGAACACGTGACAAATGCACAAGCTTCAGTAACCACTCGATCAACTGGAAGAAAGAATGTCAGCGATGGAGGATCAAATGAATGAAATGAAGCGAGAAGAGAAACCAAAAGAAAAAGAAGAAAAGAAATGAACAAAGCCTGCAAGAAGTATGGGATTATGTAAAAGACCAAATCTACGCCTGATTGGGGTGCCTGAAAGTGAGGGGAAAATGGAACCAAGTTGGAAAACACTCTTCAGGATATCATCCAGGAGAACTTCCCCAACCTAGTAGGGCAGGCCAACATTCAAATCCAGGAAATACAGAGAACGCCACAAAGATACTCCCGAGAAGAGCAACTCCAAGACACATAATTGCCAGATTCACCAAAGTTGAAATGAAGGAAAAATCTTAAGGGCAGCCAGAGAGAAAGGTCGGGTTACCCACAAAGGGAAGCCCATCAGACTAACAGCAGATCTCTCGGCAGAAACTCTTCAAGCCAGAAGAGAGTGGGGCCAATATTCAACATTCTTAAAGAAAAGAATTTTAAACCCAGAATTTTATATCCAGCCAAACTAAGTTTCATAAGTGAAGGAGAAATAAAATCCTTTACAGATAAGCAAATGCTTAGAGATTTTGTCACCACTAGGCCTGCCTTACAAGAGACCCTGAAGGAAGCACTAAACATGGAAAGGAACAACCGGTACCAGCCATTGCAAAACATGCCAAAATGTAAAGACCATCAAGGCTAGGAAGAAACTGCATCAACTAACGAGCAAAATAACCAGTTAATATCATAATGGCAGGATCAAGTTCACACATAACAATCTTAACCTTAAATGTAAATGGACTAAATGCTCCAATTAAAAGACACAGACTGGCAAACTGGATAAAGAGTCAAGACCCATCAGTCTGCTGTATTCAGGAGACCCATCTCACACGCAGAGACATACATAGGCTCAAAATAAAGGGATGGAGGAAGATTTACCAAGCAAATGGAGAACAAAAAAAGCGGGTTGCAATACTAGTCTCTGATAAAACAGACGTTAAACCATCAAAGATCAAAAGAGACAAAGAAGGCCATTACATAATGGTAAAGGGATCAATTCAACAGGAAGAGCTAACTATACTAAATATATATGCACCCAATACAGGAGCACCCAGATTCATAAAGTAAGTCCTTAGAGACTTACAAAGAGACTTAGACTCCCATACAATAATAATGGGAGACTTCAACACTCCACTGTCAACATTAGACAGATCAACGAGACAGAAAGTTAACAAGGATATCCAGGAATTGAACTCATCTCTGCAGCAAGCAGACCTAATACACATCTATAGAACTCTCCACCCCAAATCAACAGAATATACATTCTTCTCAGCACCACATTATACTTACTCCAAAATTGACCACGTAATTGGAAGTAAAGCACTCCTCAGCAAACGTACAAGAACAGAAATTATAACAAACTGTCTCTCAGACCACAGTGCTATCAAACTACAACTCAGGACTAAGAAACTCAATCAAAACCGCTCAACTACATGGAAACTGAACAACCTGCTCCTGAATGACTACTGGGTACATAGAAATGAAGGCAGAAATAAGATGTTCTTTGAAACCAATGAGAACAAAGATACAACATACCAGAATCTCTGGGACACATTTAAAGCAGTGTGTAGAGGGAAATTTATAGCACTAAA
Source organism: Erythrocebus patas (assembly GCA_023783455.1). Lineage (NCBI taxonomy): Eukaryota > Metazoa > Chordata > Mammalia > Primates > Cercopithecidae > Erythrocebus > Erythrocebus patas. The sequence continues at coordinate 21,592 of JAKFHT010001596.1, forward strand.
TGCGCACAAGAGAAAGCAGGAAAGACCTAAAATTGACACTCTAACATCGCAATTAAAAGAACTAGAGAAGCAAGAGCAAACACATTCAAAAGCTAGCAGAAGGCAAGAAATAACTAAGATCAGAGCAGAACTGAAGGAGATAGAGACACAAAACCCTCCAAAAATCAATGAATCCAGGAGTTGGTTTTGAAAAGATCAACAAAATTGACAGACCACTAGCAAGACTAATAAAGAAGAAAAGAGAAGAATCAAATAGAGCAATAAAAATGATAAAGGGATATCACCACCGACCCCACAGAAATACAAACTACCATCAGAGAATACTATAAACACCTCTATGCAAATAAACTAGAAAATCTAGAAGAAATGGATAATTTCCTGGACACTTACACTCTTCCAAGACTAAACCAGGAAGAAGTTGAATCCCTGAATAGACCAATAGCAGGCTCTGAAATTGAGGCAATAATTAATAGCCTACCAACCAAAAAAAGTCCAGGACCAGATGGATTCACAGCTGAATTCTACCAGAGGTACAAGGAGGAGCTGGTACCATTCCTTCTGAAACTATTCCAATCAATAGAAAAAGAGAATCCTCCTAACTCATTTTATGAGGCCAACATCATCCTGATACCAAAGCCTGGCAGAGACACAACAAAAAGAGAATTTTAGACCAATATCCCTGATGAACATCGATGCAAAATCCTCAATAAAATACTGGCAAACCAGATTCAGCAGCACATCAAAAGCTTATCCACCATGATCAAGTGGGCTTCATCCCTGGGATGCAAGGCTGGTTCAACATTCGCAAATCAATAAACATAATCCAGCATATAAACAGAACCAAAGACAAGAACCACATGATTATCTCAATAGATGCAGAAAAGGCTTTTGACAAAATTCAACAGCCCTTCATGCTAAAACGCTCAATAAATTCGGTATTGATGGAGCGTACCTCAAAATAATAAGAGCTATTTATGACAAACCCACAGCCAATATCATACTGAATGGGCAAAACTGGAAAAATTCCTTTGAAAACTGGCACAAGACAGGGATGCCTCTCTCACCACTCCTATTCAACATAGTGTTGGAAGTTCTGGCTAGGGCAATCAGGCAAGAGAAAGAAATCAAGGGATTCAGTTAGGAAAAGAAGAAGTCAAATTGTCCCTGTTTGCAGATGACATGATTGTATATTTAGAAAACCCCATTGTCTCAGCCCAAAATCTCCTTAAGCTGATAAGCAACTTCAGCAAAGTCTCAGGATACAAAATTAATGTGCAAAATCACAAGCATTCTTATACACCAGTAACAGACAAACAGAGAGCCAAATCAGGAATGAACTTCCATTCACAATTGCTTCAAAGAGAATAAAATACCTAGGAATCCAACTTACAAGGGATGTAAAGGACCTCTTCAAGGAGAACTACAAACCACTGCTCAGTGAAATAAAAGAGGACACAAACAAATGGAAGAACATACCATGCTCATGGATAGGAAGAATCAATATCGTGAAAATGGCCATACTGCCCAAGGTAATTTATAGATTCAATGCCATCCCCATCAAGCTACCAATGAGTTTCTTCACAGAATTGGAAAAACTGCTTTAAAGTTCATATGGAACCAAAAAGAGCCCGCATCTCCAAGACAATCCTAAGACAAAAGAACAAAGCTGGAGGCATCACGCTACCTGACTTCAAACTATACTACAAGGCTACAGTTACCAAAACAGCATGGTACTGGTACCAAAACAGAGATATACACCAATGGAACAGAACAGAGTCCTCAGAAATAATACCACACATCTACAGCCATCTGATCTTTGACAAACCTGAGAGAAACAAGAAATGGGGAAAGGATTCCTATTTAATAAATGGTGCTGGGAAAATTGGCTAGCCATAAGTAGAAAGCTGAAACTGGATCCTTTCCTTATACGAAAATTAATTCAAGATGGATTAGAGACTTAAATGTTAGACCTAATACCATAAAAACCCTAGAGGAAAACCTAGGTAGTACCATTCAGGACATAGGCATGGGCAAAGACTTCATGTCTAAAACACCAAAAGCAACAGCAACAAAAGCCAAAATTGACAAATGGGATCTCATTAAACTAAAGAGCTTCTGCACAGCAAAAGAAACTACCATCAGAGTGAACAGGCAACCTACAGAATGGGAGAAAATTTTGCAATCTACTCATCTGACAAAGGGCTAATATCCAGAACCTACAAAGAACTCAAACAAATTTACAAGAAAAAACAAACAACCCCATCAAAAAGTGGGCAAAGGATATGAACAGACATTTCTCAAAAGAAGACATTCATACAGCCAACAGACACATGAAAAAATGCTCATCATCACTGGCCATCAGAGAAATGCAAATCAAAACCACAATGAGATACCATCTCACACCAGTTAGAATGGCGATCATTCAAAGTCAGGAAACAACAGGTGCTGGAGAGGATGTGGAGAAATAGGAACACTTTTACACTGTTGGTGGGATTGTAAACTAGTTCAACCATTATGGAAAACAGTATGGCGATTCCTCAAGGATCTAGAACTAGATGTACCATATGACCCAGCCATCCCATTACTGGTATATACCCAAAGGATTATAAATTATGCTGCTATAAAGACACATGCACACGATGTTTATTGCAGCACTATTCACAATAGCAAAGACTTGAATCAACCCAAATGTCCATCAGTGACAGATTGATTAAGAAAATGTGGCACATATACACCATGGAATACTATGCAGCCATAAAAAGGATGAGTTTGTGTCCTTTGTAGGGACATGGATGCAGCTGGAAACCATCATTCTTAGCAAACTATCACAAGAACAGAAAACCAAACACCGCATGTTCTCACCATAGGTGGAACTGAACAATGAGATCACTTGACTCGGGAAGGGAACATCACACACCGGGGCCTATCATGGGGAGGGGAGGGGAGGGATTGCATTGGGAGTTATACCTGATGTAAATGACGAGTTGATGTGCAGCACACCAACATGGCACAAGTATACATATGTAATAAACCTGCACGTTGCACATGTACCCTACAACTTAAAGTATAATAATAATAAAAAAAAAAAAGAAAATGTTTCTACATTTGACATGACTTAAAAGTATGATAATCATAAAAACAAATTTCTTCTTTACTAAAAAGAATGTTCTATTACATGTGTTGTCCTTTTGACAGAAAGAAACAACTGTTTCTTGTCATTGATTATTTTGAAATGAATTCAGAGATTTTAGTGATTACAGGAATATTTATTTTAGAGATAAAGACATACAAAACCTTTTGTGTCATTCAAATATCCTCAGAACACAGATCACCAACATTTTTCACTGAAATCAGAAATATTATTAAAAGAACATTTATTAATTTAAAATCACTTAACATTCAGAATGCTGAGAAATCTGCTATAAGACATAAACATTGTGATCACTAATCCCAGCACTGAAAAATCATATCAATTCAAAGAAACATGAATCTCACTAAAATATAAAATGAAAATAGCTACTCAACTGAAAAGGAGAAATAACCCAAATATTGAATCTGAGACACCACTGATCCAGCCTATAATTTGTCTCAAAAAAAAAAAGATAAACAATGAATTCAGAATTATCTGATTTTTAAAATTAATGGAAAGAATTTATCAGAATGAATTAAGAATTTGCTTTATTGTTTATAAGAATATCATTTATTAAGTTGTCAGAAATTAAAGCTGTGCTTTAGATAGATACAGAGGAATAATGAAAAATGAAAATATTACAGTTCTTGTTAAAGTGTTTTTAAACATTTTTATCAAAAAGCTAAAAATATTTCTTAATGAAATAGAATAGAAGGATGTGAAACTGAAGTTTTTGAAATAGTATTCAAAATGGAATTGCAGTATAATTTATCTCATGATTTCAGATTCATCTAAAAATTACAACATTTGCTATATCTGTAGACTGATAGCATCTGAAAAAAATTATCAAAACAGAGCTTATTTTCTGATTTCAGAGCTGACCAAACATAAAATCTCTTTCTTTAAATCAAGAACTGGAGAATGTTTTATTTGAGCTAACTGATTTATTAGATTTTTATGTATCTCACATTACAGTGACTGAATATTATTTTTCTAAAAAATAAGAAAGAAAATGCTAAAATCTTTAAGTTTAGAAAAATAAATAAAATTCATCTCACAGAGTTACATCTTTCCTTCAAAGCCTTTCGCTAATACTGTTCTTGTGGAATTGGCAAAGTGATATTTGGAAGCCCATAGAGGGCTATGGTGAAAAGGAATATCTTCCGTTAAATACTGGAAAGAAGCTTTCTGAGAAACTGCTTTGTGTTCTGTTAATTCATCTCACAGAATTACAACTTTCCCTTCAAGAGCCTTTCTCTAAGACTGTTCTTGTGGAATTGGCAAACTGATATTTGGAAGCCCATAGAGAGTTATGGTGAAAAGGAAATATCTTCCTTTAAAAATGGAAAGAAGCTTTCTGAGAAACTGCTTTGTGTTCTGAAAATTCATCTCACAGAGTTACAGCTTTCCTCAAGAAGCCTTTCTCTAAGACTGTTCTTGTGGAATTGGCAAAGTGATATTTGGAAGCCCATAGAGGCTATGGTGAAAAGGAAATATCTTTGGTTAAAAACTGGAAAGAAGCAGAAACTGCTTTGTGTTCTGTTAATTCATCTCACAGAGTTACATCTTTCCCTTCAAGAAGCCTT